>JARUPY010000023.1:0-166622 GCA_029817715.1 Melastoma dodecandrum
TGGGGATGGTTCATGATTATGGTGATAATGAATATGTTGATTATGAAGATGGTGATCCGTTTGAATGTTTGGAACGTGACTTAGGCGTTTCAAAGGAGAGAATGGACGAAATGATGTATCAACAATATGAGTTTGATATAATTGAGATTTATAGTTATGATAATGACGTCGATACTGATGAGGAAATATTTAGTAGGGGAAGTTAGTAGGTGACGTGTTTGGGGTGCGAAGAGGGAGGCGTGTTCACTTGAATATGGTGATTGGGATGAAAATCCTATAATGAGTTGCCGCACTCAATTTTCCTTGTTTAAAATATAATTCTTTTACGTCGTTCATATTGTGGGACAGCTGAAGAATTTTAGACAGATCATGCTACGATCTGTAACCAGAGGAGCTCGTCTCTCTTGACGGGGACTCCATGGAAATGCTCAGAGAGTACGGTCCGGTTCGGCTATATGGTCGAAATACCGGAGGCTTGGAAAAGACAAACCGGCGTTTTGAGTTCCTGCCTCCACTTGCGTCGATGAACTGTACTTCGAGGGCGGATGCTGATGGAGGACAGTTACTTCGAGCCAATTGACGAGGAGGACATGCCACATGAAGGACAACCCTTCGACAGAGATGTGGACTTGCCACAAGCATATGACGATCCCGTATTTGACGAGGAGGGTCTTGAAATGTGCGGGATGGGACTGCTGGATATCTCAAATTACTCACGTGGATGCCGAGTATTGCACGCCACATTTGTGAGGGGTTGGGTCGAGTTAGACTTCCTGTAGCTCCGATTAATGGAGCGGGAGAATTTGGGTAAGCTCAATCAAATTTTGAAGTTTCGTTATAGTTAAACTCAACTAACATAACCTTTTTCAAGTACGACCATTTCGGAGAGACCATCTCAGAAAATTACTCAGTTTTATTCCCAGAGCGACTCGTCGGAGCAGCGTCCCGTTCTTATACCATATGTGAGGAGGAGGATTACGAGTAGACGTAGAGGGAATTAGAATGGTCTTCGTATTTGTAAACCATTATGTACTTTGTTGTATGGATGTTTTTCAGTGTTGTTTTACATTTAAATCAGTGCATTTTCTGGAGATGTGAAGTTGTTCGTGTGTTTCCGATTGTGTTGTAACTAAAAATGTTTCAATCGAAAAGGGATGGTTACTAAAACAAATTACACTCACAACATAGTCGTGGCTAGGGGCGGGGGGATTTAAAAACCCGCCCCTTGTTAAAGTATGAGAGGAAGTAAAGGGCGGGTTTTGGGAACCCGCACATTATGGGTGTAAGGGGAAGCCCCCTTGTCGTTGAACTTGGAATAATTTCCAAAGTGTCCGGGGGACGCGTTTTGGGGAACCCGTCTTCATGGGTGGAAGGGTTCTCAAAAAGCGCCTTACATGGGGATATGCGCATCCGCCATAGGGGATAGTTTTGGAAAACCCGCCCTCCGCATTTTACACCGATGGGCGGGTTACTCAAAACCCGCCCTCTTTGTTATTCAAGGGGCGCGTTTTGAAAACGCGCCCCATCGACGGGTTTTGCGTTAATTTATGAAACTTTGGAAGTTTTTCGCGAATTTTTTAGCGAAACTAACTGTTCATCCGTACAAACCGCAGGAGGAGGAATATACAATAATTCACGATAGAGAAGCGAATAAAATCTTGTTTATTTTTTAATGGTTCATGTATAATATCTCATTTAGGAAACTTATAATGAAAGAAAATTAAAATTATAATAGTAATTGAAGAATTAATTAAAGGTAAATGTGAGTTATAATGGGAAATTCATAATAAATATATTTACATTTACTCCCCTTAAATGTCAGTCGTTATAAACCTTTCCATGAAAAACTTGTGAGAAAAAAATCATTAGTAAAAGTAAAAAGGTAAAAAGAATGTAATTTGGCGAAATATTATGACAATACTAGGTTAATAGTAGTTATAATTATGGGAGAAGTTGATCAATCATGGGTTAAAAAAAAAGACTTGCTTATATTGAATTTATTTATTTTTTCGTACAATACATTTACTCCGTCTATTAGTAATATCAATTTAAATCATCCAAATTTGCGTATTTCAATTTTATGCACCAGACTTTTAAATAATTGTTTTGTAGGCATAAGCCTTTGTGAATAAATCTGCAAGATTTTTGTATGAACGTTATTTGTTGTTGAACCTTCAATATCACCACTCTTCTTGGAGATCTTTAAGTGAAAAAGAATTTCGGTGATATATGTTTAGTTCTATCAACATTTGATATATCATCCATTTAATTGAGCAATGCAAGCCATATATTATCCTCATATAAAAATTGTTGGGGATATTTTTATTTACGAATAAGCCACATAACCCTCGGAATGACGATGTATAATGGATCTAAAACCATGCTCATTCTATACTGGCTTCATGAATTGCAATAATCTCAGAATGATTTGATGATATGGGCAGTAACTGTTTGTTTCTATAGATCTCCATTGATATATAGCAGTACCACCACATGTAAATAAATAGCCCGTTTGTGATTTACACATTATGAGGGTCGGATAAGTATAATGCTTCTGATTATCCTATCAATTTTGGTCTTCAGGACATATACGGATTAATACCAATCCCATGTCCATAGTTCCTCGAAGATACCGAAAATATGTGCTTAATTCCCATTCCAAGGTCTTTTCGTATGTGAAATAAACTATATCTCGCTAATTAATTCACTGTAAATGATATATCAGTGTCTAGTTTGACTAGTAAGATACATTCGTACCCCAATATCACTAAGCTATGGTACTTCAAGACCAAGTAGTTCTTCATCATTCATTCGAGGTCGAAATGGGTCTTTATTTACATCAATGCGATCTCACACTACATCCATTGGAATCTACTCAAGGGGGAAAATATGGACGTTTTATCCATGTAAAATCTTTATTAACATTTTTTATGTATGAAGCAGATTGATTGGAGCAAAAATTTCATTCTCTAAATAGTTTCTGTAGAGCCATGACATAACTGTCATTTTTACCAGATCTTTTTATCTCAAATTCTTTCTTGACAATTATATCAACTGTTTCAAACAGTGGCATCAATGGTTCAAATAATATTTAGATCGTCGAACATAAATCGTGATTATTACTAATTGTGATCCCAATCACTTAATTAAAATACATCATTGAACATAATTTAGATTTCCATGTTTGATATCCAATTTTTTACAATAAATATTCCTACCGAGACGTTTATATACATTCATACGTTGAGATATGTGTTTGACAATACCATATAGAGATATGCATTAATTTAGACTGAGTAAAAGGTTTCGGACCGATCTGTAATTATATGCCTGTTCTGGCAATTTTGAAAGTCATTTCAGGAAGTTTCTGTATATGTCGTTTCTCAAGAGAGCCATATAATATTGTATGCTGTAACGACATCCCCAAATAATCTCATACGCCAACGATTCTCTAAGGATTGATACAACTTATATTCTGATATCTAAATCTTGTATGCGACTCAACCCCAGGTGAATAGGTGCCTCCTCATAATCTCTATGCAACAAGTCAGTGCCCTTATATATGGACAATCTCATTTTTGTCATTTCTTTTCCTCTATCAAATACCCATTTATAACCGTTAGAATTTTTACACCTTCAGGTATTAAAAAACGGGACTATAAGTCCAAAAACTTTATATTGTTATGCGAGAGATGTTTTTTTAAATTCTTGCTTCAATCGTATTTTTCTATTTTTTTAGCCAGATTATTTTTTTGAGTTTGCAATTCTTCGATAGACTCCCTTGGTTCAAGATCCTCGTCCTTTAGTTACAATATCGCATGACTTATAGGCATATGCAACAAAATATTTCAATCGGATTTTATATCTCAATTCCATGCTCTTTCCAGTTCAAAAACATAATAGATAGAGAGATCTCGCGTCATTTTCATGTGTACGGTTGTGATTCCTTCTAGAATCAATTTTTCTCTAATTGTGATATCCATTTCTGCGGATTCAACTTTAAAACTACAACAAACTATTTCTCTGAAGACTTAAAGGAAATTACCAACGCATTTTCGATCACCAAGGAATATTTTGTCTCCTCTCGATAATACAGATATTTGCTCTTTTCCGGAGGCGCCTCAAGTGATTTTTGGTATCTTCCATATTAATCGTATCGACACTTGTGATTTTGTTCATTACCAAGACGGTAAAGGAATTTCTTGCTTTTCACAAATAGATATGCGTTGATGCAGTTGTCTACGAGACTTAGTGCATTTTTCGTTTTGTCGAGAATTCGCTATCGGGGAACCTCCATTTTCTTCAATGATATGAAATAAATAATTATTAAGATTTTAATATACATTAAGCAGAATTAATAATAATAATACATAAAGATTGCAATTAAAAGCGTTTAATTTCAATCGAGTTAGGTTACTGTGATTAGGTCTTTATGCTTAAAAAGGTCTGGGTGTTCGAAATTTTCGATTGGTGATAAATTGTATAAAACTTAATTATGTTTGTACTTGTAAAATGATGAGATGATTGCTTACGTTCTTCTTTTTCATTTCTGGGAATCGATGATGATTCCGCTATATGGGAATCGAGTATCTGCTTCAGGGAATCGAGGATCGCGCTTATGGTGAATCGAGTGTCCCGCTGCCACCTTCGTGGAAAAAGATGATATCACTTCTGGGAATCCGCATGATCAATGATTACGGCTTTTGGGAATAGGGATTAACGCATTCTGGGACGATGGATACCGCTTTTGAGGACGAACGGTTCCGACTTCGGGGATCATGTATATCGCATTACGGGGGATTGAGATTAGGATAAAATCCTGTTTACTGATATTTCGATTAAAAAAATATAATTAAAAATATTGAAATAGCGCGGTGTGAAATTACGGCGTTTACAAATCTTCAGCAGATTTATATCCATCGGGAAATAATTCAGAAAAAAAAATCGTTACCTTATTTTATTAATCAGGAGGCTTGGTGTTGATAACGTGTTTATAAAACAAAGGAAAGAAAAGCGAGGAGGAAGGAGGAAATTAAAACAAGAAATACACCGAAGAAGCGAATGTGAAGAAAATCTTTGTTTATTTCCAAATAGTATAATATACAATAGTAATTAGGAGGTAAATGGCGAATTCAATAATGGAACATTCAAAAATAAATATATTTACAACTCGTAGGAGAACAATTTGGCTCTGTAATTTAATTAATTCCCCAATCTAGAAAATTGATAGCTTTATTTTATACCTAAAAAATAAATCCGTAAAAAGTAAATAATTTTAAAACAATAAATGATCTGCCCATGCAAAATTATGTTTTTTAATATCGAGATTTAATCTTAAAAAAAGAAACTCGATATTTGAATATACTTTTTTGTTATGAAAAAAATTTTTCATTACATCGAATTCAAAATATTATTTTTTAGAAATTAATCACAGAAAAATAAAATATGCGTAACTTGTGTGGCACAGTGTTTAATTACATTCTCTACAAATTATTATACAATATGTCCTTTCACAAAAAATACTAATCCCCCCCGAGTTCAAATGAAAAAAAACTTGGTAGTTTGGTACTCGGTCCTAGTCCGGGTGTTAAGCTGTCTTTCTTTTCAATTATTTTTCTGAAATAATTAAACATCGTACAATCCACATCAGACTATCCATTTCATCCCATCACAAACCATCAACCATTTCTTTTTTCTTCATCGATCATTCCCACCACTCCAACCAATTTGGTGATACTCCGACACATCTTCGCGTGCATCCCATTGTCTCTCTTTCCCTTATTATTACCTTTGCGTTGCCCGCACTTACATACAGCGGTCCGTAATACTCCGCCCCCGAGGGGACTCACATACGGTGGTTTTCTCCAGTCGTCTCATTTTTTCGCTTTCCTGCTGTTTTCATGCTTCGTGCTTTTCTGGAGAGGATGGGGGACAGATCCCATGTCGCCGCCCCGTAGAGGGCAAATTAGCCGAGACGCGAGCCTGTGTGTGCTCTTCCACCATGCATTCCTTGCTCGACTGTTTGCTCTCGGGCAACTCCATGGGGCACGGCATCGTGAAATGACCGACACTCAAAGGAACTGTCGGGAACTGAACAAGAAATGTGGCGGGGGACTCATCGCCCCCAGAATTCCATTTTCCCGCTGGTTTCATCGATCGGATAACAGAAACAACAGAATGAATGGACAAGCATCAAAAGTTTTCCTCCTTTTCACGTCATTCAAAGGTTTTCCCACTCGGCTCGAAAATACTAAGGCTAATCACCTCACAGGATCCACTTCGAAGACTGTATAAAGGTTGCCCCACAACCCAATTTCTTCAGTTTGCTCGACAACTACAGGGATCAGCCACACTGAGCTTTCAATGGGATGGCCCTTTGTCGATGATCATCCTCTACCAGACTTGCAGCTTCCGTAAGACTTGCCTTGTTGGAGAAGTGCCCTTCCAACAGGATTGAATAAACATCGGAATCAACAGAGGGCAAAAGAATCCCAACCTCTTGATTTGAATCAACTAAGCGAAATCCTTCCAACACTCTCCCATCTATGCAGAGCGCCCTTATCACGAGCACTGGACAGCCAAGCCATCGGGCCTTCCCAAGCCCCACAACACAACCCAACATCAACCTACATCGAACGGTGGCCTATCTAGCATCTTCAGTAAACTTATACCTAACCAAGGAAACCACCAAGTGAGCCTAGTAACACAATCTGCCCTGGGAACCGGCACCCCATGCATCAACTCTAAGGATCAATTTCATGGGCGTTTCTCTGTCTTGGCCATTCCATGGAAAGCCCATCAAAGCAAAGTACTTTACATTGACACCAGTTCGGGGCACACACCACAAGCCATCATCCTATCCCAAACAACCTGAGAGCTTCGGTCAGCGAGTCTTTCTCACAATAGCAATCTTATCAAGGAGGTATACCGTGATCGACATTAGGACCACAATCCCCACCTTCCCTCTCCAATCTCGTCCAACAACTCCAACGCCCTCCCCGTATCCCCAGCCGCAACAGTACCCCTCGAGAAGAGCCGAATACGCCAACCAACATTCGGCGAACACCCATACCCCTTAATCATTCCAGAGGCAAACCTGTAATAGAGCATCCTCCAATAAGCCCCCTTGATCATCTCCACGACCGTAATCAGATCCGGGTACAGCCCCAATTCGCCCATCTCCCAGCATCAAATCCTCAGCGGTACCCATATCACCCTTCGCGCAAAACAACCTAAAAACAGTATTATACAACATTTTGTATCTGGCCGAGGATTCAACTCCCTCATCCTTCGAAGCACACCCAACGCCTCCTCCGGAAGCCCCACTTCCTTACACAAATTCAGACCAACCTTCATCATCTTAACACTAATTGGCCACCCGCCAATCCTACAACCCTCAATAGCATTGAGGATCGCACACGGGCTCTGCCTAACCCTCAACAATTTAACAAGCCTTGCTATCACCATACGAACTGTGTCCTATAACCTGATTGAACACCTGCCATATGAAAAAACCTCATTCCCATAACGAAATCATCGCCCGAAAGCCTTCCAAGTACCTCATTGACGCATGAGGGATCGAGCCTGGCTCTCACGCTGGAAAAGCGCCCAATCGACTCCCTCGTCGCCGCCGCCGCCGCACGTATTTCATACGGGGCGTATAATTTATCGGCGATGGACGTTGTGGGTGAGTTCAAAGACGAGAACTTTTGATGGTTGGAAGCGATTAAGGAGGGAATGAGGCGGAATTTCATCATGGGTATTGATGGTACCACCGTTCCCCCACTCCCATTTTTATCCCGACCACCTCGGACTCGGTCGGGCAGTTCAGTTCTGGTCAGTATTTCTGTAATTTCGGATTGAGATCAGCCCCTAACAGAATATTTGATCCTTGTTGTGAAGGCACGTCAGTTTCGACAATAATCCATTCACAACATCCTAGATGAGATCTCACTCAAACGTGACATTCAACCCTTTTTTGGATTGGATCATACAACACATCAGACCGAACAAGAGCATCTTCCAAATTCCATTCATGGGAAAAGATATGCACTGTGTTTTGAATCATAGTTCTAAGTGTTTTGTTATGGAGTGCCCTTCGGGTTAAAGAAGGGTTTTGTTATGGGATGCTTTTAGGATTAAATCTTAAAAAAGAATTGCAATAAATCTCAGGAAAAAGGGGTGAAAGACATCCTTATCTTAGTATTAACTTTCAATAATGGGGTTAGTACATTAGTTAATCAACAGAGTAAGTTTTAGCTTCTCTAAAGGCGGGCCTCATTACAGAAACCTTTTCATTGAGACCCACCACCATCATATCTACACACCTCGAGAACACCGGGGCTGAATTTTTCAAGTGTTCAACCACCCCAATTCACACACCGGAAGAAATTCAATCCTCAGCCCGACCCTGCATTCACTTAAGATCACGGGCCACAGGCATTGTCGAACTTGTTGGATAACCAACGGGGCCGTGTGGGATCCTGTCGCAGGAGGGGCACGTGGTGAGGGTGGTCGGAGGGAGCACCCCCTGCTGGTTCTCCTGGGTCCTCACCGTTGGTCTACCTATCTCCCCTCTTCCCACCGATTGACGAGATGGTGCTGTTGGAGGAGGCCGGTTCACATCGATACCCAGGTGGAAGGTCTGCATCTCGGAGCTCCGGTCGACATCTGAGGTTGCACAAATCCCATATCCGCATCGAAATTTAACAATTAAAAATAACAGAATTAGCATTACAGCCAAGCTAAGGACAAAGATCCTTAACAAATGACTTGGTATAGGAGATCCGAGTACCGACGAAGGCTGGAAAGGCTCGAGCGTTGATTAAATCTATAGGAAAACAAGAAGAGACGAGAGCAAACAGACATGGCATGTCCCAGTCCCAGCTTGAATCTCCTAAATTCCCTTGCGTTTTTGTCAAAATCCTCGTAACCACCACGATCAGCTCAATCATAAAAAGGCTAGAGTGAATCGTCAATGTCCTAAATATTAGAGGGACATTCAGTATCGTAATTTTGTGCATGTGCGCGCGTATATACTGGGCCTTAAAATGATGAGCCCAATGGCCCAATCTAAGCCCACACCCCCCCACCCACAAGAAGCTTCCCTTCCCTTAAACCCTTTTGTTCAAAATCCCCCCCCCCCCTCCCAAGCCCGGCTTCGTTCTGGTGCTTCGATCGTAGCTACTGACGGACGGCCCACTTCCACCGAAGAAGGAGCGGCGATGGACGGTCAGAGGCACGTCAATGGCTCAATCCCTGCCGCCGCGGCTGACGGATGCTCCGGCGCTCGTCCCCTGCAGCCGAACTACAGCAGCAGCGCCGTTAGGGTCGCTGCGAGATCTCCCCCCCCCCCCCTTGGTCCTCGACTTCTTCGTTTAGCTTTTAGGCATTGATGATTAGTGAGGAATCCCTCCAGTGATTGGTGTATATGGCTTTGGCGAGTGGGTTTGGGAAGTGGAGCCCCCAGTTTGTGTGGGAATGGTTTATTTTATGTGGTTGTGGGAGGTAGGGTTGGCGATAGCCTTCTTTTGAGCGACGGACACTTTTCACCCGTGGTGGCAGATATCTGCAGAATAGCTGTTTTTGGCGCCTGGATCCCATGACCACCTGTGATACATTCATCCATAGCGCGTTTAGCTTTCGGGATTGCATCAATGCGGTTCCATCGTGTCTCCTTCTTTCCTTTTCGAAAGCAAGTGCGCATAAGTATAGTCCTAGGGTAAAATTTCGGTGTTATATCCGCTGCTGTGAATTACATATTGATATTTGTTCTCCTTGTTCTACTTTCAGGAAGCATTGGAACATTTGTCGTCCATTGACTTGATTGAGTTGTGCAACGAAGTGAAAATCGAGCTCTGTCGTGCGCCTAGGGACTTGAGAAGTTGTGGGCGCTATGTTCACCATGTTTTAAACTCTTGTGGTCATGCGTCTCTTTGTAAAGGGTGCACGCCACGCTGTGATCTGTGTCCAATATGTCGGACCCCAATACCGAAAAGCCTTGACGCAATACGCCTGCGTCTTTATTATGAATGCATTGAGGCTGGCCTTATCTCGAAAAGGTGCGATGAAAGATTTCAAGACCGAGAAGATGGAGAGAGTCAGCTGAATGCAGATGTTCAACGGCTTTATTCTCTCTTTGATGTTGCATTGGATAATAACTTGGTGTCATTGATATGCCAGTGTATCCTTTTCTGTTCCTCTGCTACTTCTCTATGAAGTGTAATCTGATCATTTTATGGACTAAATAGTGAAATGTTAAAACGTTAATTCACTAGTTTATTGAAGGTAGTTAATGCCTTATATTAAAGCAACAATATAGTTCTCCGGAAGTTGAAATTGTAGTTATTAAGTGGATAATGATGAATAGTGGTTATAAATTGTTTAAAGTCTTCTCCTTTTGGGGTTGCCCAGTTTGCTTTGTTTGAACAGGACGTTTCCTAGTCATCAAATAAGAAAGGCTCTCCTTCATTTGTGGAACATGAATTCTTTAGGCTCTCCTTCATTTGTGGAACATGAATTCTTTGACAAAGATGTACAGATGTCACCGATGTTTGCCTGGATGAGAATGCTGTTTCTAGCGATCCTGTCACTTCCTTCTTGCTGGATGAAGTGGTGGTCAAGGATTGGTGCAAGCGAACTTTCAGCAATATTGTAGCAGAGCTTCGAGGAATTTGTATCCTTGGATGCCTTTTGGGATGCTTCAGTGTTATTTGTTCTGACCTACTGTTGGATTACTTACCTTCCTTTACTTTGTATCCAGTGCATCTTGTTTCCACTCAACCTCTCTGTTATAGATAATCTTGAGCCAGAGGTGATGAAGTGCCGGTCAAGTTCACTTCTTAGATACTTAGCACTGCTAGCCGGATTGTCGAGTGTGGTTGAAGTCATGGAATCTTCATTCAAAGGCAGTCTGTCATCACAGATGCATGAGCTGCAGAATCTACATGAAAGCATAATGAAGACAAAACAGGTTTTTAGGGAGTTTTCCTACAAAGAAATGATCTGTTGGATTAATTCTCATTTTAAAATTGAAGAATAGTTTTCTATCCACAACTGCTGCAGAGTTTAACGTAGTTTACTGTTAGTCTTGGTTGCTAGCAAGTTGACCATGCAATGTTTGCTTGCTTGCCTTTAACAATTCGACAACCGCATTTTTTTTCCTGTGTTGCTAAAGGTCCACATGTACTAACTGTGCGTAATGAAATTGTGGTCAGAGTTGTCATTAACTGACCATTCATCGGAACTGGCTTTCACGTATTGACAAATTATATGCATTCATATGTTATTAACAATATGATTCTGGGCTCCCTTTGGTTGGCTAACCTGCACACAACCGGCTGTTATCCCTCTCTTTTGACGATTTCTAATTGATATTTTCTGTACATTGTATACCTGGTATCCGGGCATAAGTTATTTATTCAAAATTGACTTGCCTCCGCCCAATGTCTTTTGCTCTCTCTTCAGCATGCGGAGATCATGATGTGGTGCATAAGGAATGAATTTCTTGAGAATTTCAGGCCACGATTTCCCAATTTTTCATCATGGTGTTCTGCTGTCCGGGAAAGGAAGGCTGCTGCTGTAAGGCGTGCATGGCCTGATGCGGTAAATCATTCGTCAGAGTCCAGTGGGCAGGATGGTACCCTGTTCATAGAAGATGCACTTGCTAATTTGGAGGTAGATGATGTATCTGGGGCAAAAATTGGAGAAGAGTCAGAACTATTTTCCTTGCAGAAGTTCAGTGGCTCGTTGTTTCTTAAGTCTAAAATAGATGGGGTCTCCGGGAGTTACCCATTTGAAAACCTGCGGACTGCTGCTGATATGTTATTCTTAACTGGTAGTTCCGAGATGGTGGTTGCTAAGCGAGCCATTGTATCCTTCTTACAGTTTGGTCTTTAATTTCCTCTCACTGACAGATTTTTCTTTTTCTTTTAATCTTGTTCCCTTCACGGATATTAGTTCCTTTATTACTTGTATGACCGTCATTGGACAGAAGACGACAAAGGATGGAGGGACATTTTAGATGACTTTGCAGTTTCTTTTAAAGTGACCAGGCATTTGTTACTGGAATCACATACATTTTATCTACTGGACGATGACACAGAGCAGGCCCTTAAGGTACCATGCATTGTTCTAAATCATGTAGGTGTCGGCTTTAAGTGGTTGAGAAAAGTTTCGTTTGCCACAACAATGCAGCATAATGGTCCTGTTTACTCTTTTGTCTGGTAATCCTCTCTTGACGTGTTTGGAATTTTATATCTTCTCTTCTACACTATAGGACTTCCCCTTGTATTTATGGGACATCCAAAAGAAATCAATGGATCTGAATAACACTATTGTCGTCATAGCATACATGTCAGATTTTCGGTAACAGAGCGGACATTGATTTCCTGCACCTATTTAAGCCATTACCTCCGTGGTGCTTCATTTCTCCCTAGCTTTCTTGGTAAAAGATTTTTATGAAACTGCATACAAATTTTGTTTATTTATTTTTTGGACCTCGTTAAGCTTTTTAATACTTGAAAAGTGACGCCAACTGAAAAATATATTAATGTTCCCTTTCATGGTTAGATTCAACATCCATCATCTTTGGCACCACCTAATTGTTGAAGTTAAATGCTCATTTTTTTATTGTAGACATGCTATGGTTATGATGTAATAAGGTCTGATTGATACTTGCATAACGTTTTATTAGGAAGCTTGCTGCCTTCTTCCAGAGATCTCAGGCTCTACAACTCATCCTAAAATTCCACAAGTCCTATTAGAGAGACAAGTTCCCGAGATGGCACTCATGGTTTTCCGTTGGTCGGGACGTGATGGTATGTCCGAACAAATGTCACTTCCTGAGGCCATCACTGCAGTTCGTGTGAGGCTGGAGTGTGGACTTCTGACAGAAGCGTTCACTTATCAGAGGATGCTTTGCAACAAAGTTAAGGAAGGGAAGCTCAAACATGCAGCAGCTGCTGATCCTTCAGATGGTTTTAAAACTAGATCGAGGAACTGGGAGGAATGGATGGAGATACTTGTATCGGACATATGTTATCTTTGTATTCGTAGGAAGTGTGTGGACCAAATAATAGGGTTCCCTTGGAATGCCGATGAAGAGAAGTATCTGCATAAATGTCTACTAGACTACTCAATCGAGGACCCTTCAGCCATTACGGGAAATCTTCTTGTCGTTTTCTATCTCCAGGTATTATTATACGTGGAATGGAGAGCGTCTTAATCAATAATTATCCATATTTGTCATTAGTAAATGCAGGTGTTTTATCTATCTCGCAATTACGTCGTGAACTATTTTGTTCTCAGTTTTTGTGTTATTCCTTCAATCCACTTTCTTAGATTGTGTATACTTGGGGTTATGCTGCTCATTCTTGTTGTGGCATTGTTTCTTGTGCAAATTATCTGGAGTTTTACTTTTGTTTGAAATATCCGTGATTCATGATATTGCTGAAACAAAAATGTGTGCAGCGTTACAGGTACTCCGAAGCTTATCATGTTGATCGGGAGCTTCAACGATTGGAGCAGGACTACATCTCTAATAAATCTGTTGACGAGGAGGTGCTTGCTAAAATGAAAGCAGCCAGCCATTGGAGGAGAGTTTTAACTGTAAGAACCTAAAATTGTTTCTTTACCCTAGGGATGACCTGCTTTTAAACTGCCTATGGGGATAATGCCATAACTTCACTGCAGGATAACTGTATGGAATTATTGCCTGAGGTGGAGCAGCAGCTCATAAAAAGTGGAAAATCTGACAATACCTGCATCTCTCGTGACAAAGATGCTGAGATGTCTGAATGTCCCAACCTTTCCGAGAATCCCTTGCCCAGTAACTTCTCTCTTGTGCTGAACCACACGAGCATGGACGGTCCGCAGAGACGATCAAATTCTGAGGATCCTCCTGCTGAGGCTTCTTTATTGGGGTGCCGTGTTCCCGTTGCTACATCTAAGGATATATTCAAGAGTCTTAGCTCAACATCCCGAAGATTTTCTCTGAGATCTCCCAACTTGCAGCATCCGAGCCAGCACAAACCCAATTCTCCATATACCGTCTCGTCAGCAGGTGGCCGGGATATATTTATGACACCATTCCGAAGCATCAGCCAACAACCCTTCAAAAGGTCAGACGTGGATCCTCTGCCTTTGCCTGGCGGAAACCAGGGCCCGTTCAAGGGTCATAAAAGTGACACGCCTAACGGCACATCTGGTAAAAGAGTCCATTCTAATTCGAGTGGCCTGCCATGGAGTGGGGTCCCTTCACTGGATCTGATGGACGTCTCGTGGAGGTAAGATTAGAAGTTCCCAATTTCATCTCGAGCGGACGTCACGAATCACGGAACGTATACTTATTATTTTCTTGTGATGTCTCTGTCTTGGTTCTGTACAGTGTTGAAAAGTCTCAGAAAGATCAAGACGGAAGTCCGGTAAGAAGGCCGAGATGGAGATCTGATGAAACCAGCGACGACGAGGAAGGGGGAGGTCATCTGGTTCGAACGGCTCCATACACAACTCCGGGGAGCAGAAGCCGACGTGGCAGATTACCAAGAAGATGATCCGGTTACATGACTACTCCTGTGCCATCGACAATATCATGGAACCGTCTGACGGATCCGCATTGCTCTTTTGTTGATAGAGTTTGTTAGAGGGGGGATGTTAACATCAGTCATGCGATCGAATCCGTGGATATGAAAGTTAATGTAATGTTGGAAGTGCGTGTGAAGTCCAGCCTATTTACTCATTTTTTCTTCAAACCGTGAATATGATGCAAAACGCGTGATTCACGAGGGTAAATCCAGAATGGGACCCTGAAATCATGAGGATTATATGATAATCTGGCGGTTCACGTGAGTTTGTTTTTGAGTACTTGCATTCGCTCCGCCAATGACGTCATCCCTCGACCTCCCCGTCATCGACCTCTCCTCGACGGACCGCCTCGCCGTTGCCCGTGCAATCCGCCAGGTTTGTGCTCGACTGCCGGCGCCTTAGTTTTTTGTTCGAAAGATTGACTGACGGTGGAGGACTGCCTTCAGGCCTGCGAGGAAGTCGGATTCTTCTATGTCGTGAACCATGGAGTGGAGCAGGAGCTGATCGGGCGAACGTTTGAGGAGAGCAGGAAGTTCTTCACCCTTCCTGAGGAAGAGAAGATGAAGCTGCTTCGTAAGGAGTTCAGAGGATACTCGCCTTTGTACGCCGAGAATCTCGATCCCTCGTCAGTCGCCGGAGGTTCGAGATTCTTCTTATTCCGCTTCCGAGGATGGTTTTGATTAGGTGGGAGTATGAAGCTATGTTCTTGTGCAGGCGATTCGAAGGAGAGCTTTTACATTGGTCCCCTGGAGGAATGTGATGGCTCGACGTTACTCAATCAGTGGCCCTCTGATGGTATGCAACTGTGTTGGTGTTTTGTGATGGCCCTGAAAGTGAGTTGGAGGAATACTTTTTACTAACACAGGTTCTCACTTCCAGCTATCCTCCCATCCTGGCGGGAAACCATGGAGTCATACTACAGAGCAGTGGAGTAATTTCTTACTTCGCCTCGTTTTGTATATGTTTTTTGGGATTAGGATAGGATGTAACATCGTGCACGCACGTTTTTTGCCTGAGTCACCTCTTCGACCTCTGCTTCTATCAGTGTAGTTTGCTTCCGTAGTCTCTGTTAAACAAGATATGACACCGATCAAATTATTCAACTCCAAAAGCGATCAAATTTTTCGAGAAACAGCTTATTATACTGAAGAATATGCTGATGCTCTCTGTAGGTCTACTGGATTGAAGCTGCTCCGTTTGATTGCTGCGTCGCTGGACCTGGATGAGCATTTCTTTGAGAAATCTGGGGGGCCCGATCCTTTTCTACGCCTTTTGCACTATCCAGGTTGCTGCAGACGTCTTATGCATGAAAGTTAGGCTGCACATTTCTTTTGTGTTGGTTCTGCTGGCTCGGCTGAATATCTTTGCAAATGTTCATAAAGACTAGGACTTCACAATAACCAAGTTCTTGACGCTCTATGCCTCAAGAAGGGTGCGGGCGCACTCTGCAACTAAACCTTTATGGATGTCTTTGAAAAGAGTAACTAAAGCCAATATCCACTCTCGTGAAAGACTATAATGAGTTACTTCCCAACTCACTCGTAAGACTATAAAATGAAGCACGGTCTGTTCTTTGTAAAAAATCTCGAATGATGCTAGTGATCGCCCGACTGGGCATTCCTGAAGAGTTTAGATATATGGTACTTGGCAGGTGACATAATATCCTCTGATAAAGAGATATATGGTGCATCTGCTCACTCGGACTATGGAATGATCACACTCCTGGCAACCAATGGTGTTCCTGGACTTCAGGCATGTTGCTTAGGAACTGTACAACATCTGCCTCATTGTTGATTTTAATCTGCAACTTCAACAGCTTGAATAGATTTCTTCTTTGTGACAGGTATGTAGAGACAAGACTAAGCAACCTCGTACCTGGGAGGACGTGCCTCACGTGGACGGGTGAGCTCTCATCCCATCTGCTGCATCGACTTATCTTATTCATTTATCCGGGATACTTACCTCACAATATCCCTTACACTTAATTGAAGAAATACTTGATCGTTGGTTGTCAAATTCTCTTTGATTTTCTGCAGGGCCTTCATTGTGAACATTGGCGACATGATGGAGAGGTGGACTAATTGTCTATTCAGGTCATTTTTGGGTGCCTATCTATTTCCTTGGAAATCCTATTGTTCAGTTGATGTGGTGAACCAAAAGTATTCCCCTTCCTTGTAGGTCGACACTTCACAGAGTGACACAATCTGGACAAGATCGCTTCTCGGTGAGGCTCCACATTCTTCTCACTCATGTTTCGCCGTGTTGATCTGAACAAGGCAAAGGTGTAGAGATTCGGTTCCTTGTGTGCTTGAGACGGAATGCAGAGATCATATGTTTGAGGAATCCAGATTTTGCATCTGGAGGAACTCTCTATTAGTCATTTCATACAGCATGAGCATCATGGTTGGCTATGATAGGATTTTCTCGTGGGTCGAGTCGTATGCGTAGTCTTCCTTTCCTTACCTGACGACCTTGTGAATTTTCGTTCATCTTGCAGATTCCCTTTTTCATGGATCCCAATAGAGACTGCATCGTGGAGTGCCTCCCGAGCTGCTGCAGCAAGTTATCTCCTCCAAGGTACTTTTTTATTTCACCGTAAGTAGGATGTTAAGACAAAATATGGTGATCCAAGCGAATCCCACTTCTCTTCTTGGCTTGCTGATCGACACCCTTCGGTGGCAAACCAAAAAAAAAAAAAAAGGAATTTATTAGGTACTTGCATCTAAATGATAATGAGTGAGCCTCAAATTGTGGTCATCTTCCAGGCACAAAATCGATGAATATGAAGACGGACCTTATTGATTAGGAGAGTTATGCATCTTCTTGTTTGTTGCAGATTCCCTCCCATAAACATGCGGGATTACCTGAGAGAAAAGTTCCTACTTTCATACGGGACGTATTGAGTCCACGACGAAGTTTCTCCGCCTGCAGCGGAGACACTGTCGGTCGGGCGAAGATCACACCACACACCCTTTACCAGTTGTTTATCTGTCGGACAGTCTTGTGAATCGTAATAATTGTTTACTCATGGTGTTGAATCCAGCCTGGTTCATGTTGTTTGCGTAGAGTGTGGAATTTGGGAGAATAAATGTTTTGTAATAGTAAATGATTTTATCAGCCTTTCATTATGCAGACTTTATCTCGAGGCTTTTGTTTAAAATGGGTACTAAAACATACAAAGTGTTTACCGTTTGTTTTCAAAATAATTTAATTTACGAAATAAGGTTTTAATATGCGAGACCCGTTGCAAGTCTTTAGTTTTATTGGGATGGCGGAGGCGCCAAAATAAACGTAATTTCGTACGTCGATAATACTCCTTTTAATAATAATAATAATAATAATTAATTCCCCACCCACCCCTGGGAGTCAGATCGGGGGTGATCCAATCGCCGCCGCATCCTCAATCGGGGGAAGAGGGAAGGAAAATGCTAGGGCGGAGAAGGAAGCTGAACCACCGTGGGTCGACCGTCGTCTACCTCATCCCCGTTCTCCTCCTATTCCTCTACTTGCTCTACTCCCAAATCCTCACAACTTCTCCTCCCTCCCTCCGCCTCCAAACCTCTACGCCCTGCGCCTCCCACACCCACTCCCCGGAGTTAAAGTTCCTCTTCTACGCCCCCCACAGCGGCTTCAGCAACCAGCTCTCCGAGTTCAAGAACGCCGCCCTCCTCTCCTCCCTTCTCAACCGCACCCTCGTCGTCCCTCCCGTCCTCGATCACCATGCCCTCGCCCTCGGCAGCTGCCCCAAGTTTAGGGTCCTCCCCTCCAGAGACATCCGCCTCTCTGTCTGGGAATCCTCCCTCCTCCTCCTCAGGGATAACAGGTCGTTACTTCCTTCGGGTGGTGCGTTTTGATCGCTGGTCTTGCTGCTATTATGTTCGTTGTGATTACTAAGTGTGATCCGCTGAATGTGTTTTTTCTGTTTCCATTTTTAGTCTAACGGAGTAGTCTAAGAATGAGGATGAATTCCCACTTTGCGCTGCTGTGACGTGTGAAATAGCGAAAAGGCAGTAATGGGATTAATGATGGTGTGACAGAAAATGCAGTTAAGGGGCGAAAGCTAGTTGCTGCGATTGGTTACGTAATGTTAAAAGCTGGTTATCTTGTAACTGACAGGAGAAGGTTGTCTGGAGTCTGGGAATGAGGTATGAGTTAATGATTAGTGATTATAGTAGCGACGACAAAGTTTTAGCCCGATGCTTGTTTTTGCTTGCTGAAAGAGTATGCCAATCTGGTTGTATCTTGTTGTGTGTAAAATTTAGCCCTGTTCTTCCAAAAGACGATGGTAGAAAATGACTGTTGGAGTCGTTCTTTATTTTTCTTCTTGGCAGGTACGTCTCCATGGCTGACATTATAGACGTCTCACCGTTGGTGTCTTCATCAACAATCAGAACAATCGATTTTAGGGTATTTGCCTCATGGTGGTGTGGGGTGAAGATAGAGATGGTCTGCAGTCAGTCTACATCTCTCGAGCCTTCGGTGGTCAATAGGCTAAAAGAGTGTGGTTCATTCTTGGCTGGTTTTGGTGGAAATGTAGATGGATGTTTATATGCCATAGACAAAGATTGTAGAAATACAGTATGGACATATGGGGAGGATGAAGATGGAAAATTAGATTCATTCCAACCCGATGAGCAGTTAAAGAAGAAGAAGAAGAATATTTCATTTATAAGGACGCGCCGTGATGTTTTCAAAAATCTGGGACCCGGTTCAGAAGCCGATAGAGCTAGAATTCTGGCATTTGGTAGCCTATTCACAGCTCCATATAAAGGCTCCCAGCTTTACATTGATATCAACAAGTCTTCAAATAATACTAGGCTGCATAAATTGCTGGAGGACACTGATTTTCTTCCTTTTGCTCCTCAAATTGTGAATGCTGGCAAACAATATGCTCTTAACACAATAAAGGATCCTTTTCTATGCGCTCAGCTACGGCTACTGGATGGGCAGTTCAAGAACCATTGGAGGGCCACCTTTTCAAGCTTGAAAGAACAGATCAAGTCCTTGAGACAGGGGGCATCATCTCGCGCCATCAACATTTTTGTAATGACTGATCTTCCCGAAAGCAATTGGAGCACAACTTATTTAGGAGAATTGATGAGGGATAAGAATAGTTACAGGCTTCATTTTCTAAGAGAAGGAGATGATCTAGTGCATGACACAGGCAGAGAGCTTGCAGTTGCGGGAAATGGATATAAACTTGGGATTACTCCCAATGGTATTAGAGGACTTGAAGAAATAAAGATGAATTGCTCTCCTCAGAGACTACCTGATGTTCTGTTGTACATAGAAGAAGTAATCTGTAGCTGTGCGTCCCTTGGATTCGTTGGAACTGCGGGATCCACTATTGCTGACAGCATAGATCTGAGGGGAAGACATAAAATCTGCTCGAGTTGAATCCACGCTTCATTACGGGTTTTTCCAGAGTTTAATGACTTGCCCCCATGATGTGGCGACGACCGCTTACCGGAAAATCACACGTATTAGAAGGCAATCTCGAATAGGAGCTTAATCTCGTTCAAGGAGCGGCATTCAGTTGGCCGCAATCTTCTTTTTGCATCCCATAATGTTCTGTGAAGAGGGAGAAAGGATCTCACAGTCGAGTCTGCGCGGATTCTTTGGAACTTCTGACACTCACAAGATGTAGCACGATTTCTTCATTAGATTCATTGTGTGGTTAATATTTTGTGGCTTATGCGGATCTTATGCCGGATGGTATAAGCTATGAATTGCATCTGGCTTTACTCGAGAAATTTCCACTGTAAATTGTTGTTGGCCTCTCTCGACACATCGGAGGTAATTGTCCGTTTAACTGCTGGATACTTGCATTAGTATAGTCTTCAACTGCTTGAGTCTTTCATGTTATTGAAGTCCCAGATCAGTGCATACGAGGATGACCATTCGGCACAAATGGAAAGGTGGCTTCAATCTCGAGGTATGCAAATATTTCCTTTGCGCTGCAATGATAGCTTGTATAAATCCATACACGTCGATCATCCCTCTGTGGCTATTAGTCGTAAAGCGCTTTACGCTATGATGACGTTTCGGCCCTAGGCCCTGCTAGGGAAGAGCAGGTAGGCGGTTCCATCTCTTTTAGGACTGGAGGAACTTAGCTCATAAATGACATTGGAGCATGTTAGCTGTGCTTGTTTGGAGCAACCTGGGGATAGAGGAAAAGGTCGAAATAAACTGCAATAACTTTGCAGGGAAAACACGCAAAAAAAATTGAATGATATGATGGTGGGAATGCATTTGGACAAGAATGGAGGATGTTTTTTGATCAGCAGTTGTTTAGATATGGCTCGGGCTTGGCTGTCCATTTGTTTTGTGGCCCCAAATTCTATTACATAACTTTCAAGCATTCTCCCAAGTTGTGGGCACTCCTGGCCTGGGAGTGGAATTAAGTCATTGTTGTCTTTTCGGCGTTTTCCTTAAATCGGGTTAAGGAATGAGAATGTTGGTTGTCATATCATGTTATTGGTCTTGATCCTGAATTGCATACTTATAGCTCTTGAGAAGATCATGAACATCTTGAATCACTATGCTATTCTTCGTCTTCTTCATCTCTGTTGTTTTCAGGTTCTCAAAAGTGGGTTGTTTGCATAAAAAGGGCAGTCAGCAAAATCAACCCACTGGATCAATTCAGTCGATTATCCAAAGGAGGTTTTCAATCCGGACTGGGGAAAGAAAAAGAAAATGGAATTATTTGAGGGGGCATGGATTCAATGATTAAGTATGAGTGTGTGTGGGGGTGTCTGGTCTGGTTCCAATCTCTCGACATTTATTGCATGATCTTTGTCCAGGACGATATCGTTCACCAGAGGACCACCCCCTCCCTCCATATCGTATCCATCACTGTTTTTGACTCCCCCTCCCCTTCGGCCCCTTCCTCCCACACTCCCCCGTGTCTGCCACTGCCGGGCATAATGAACTGTGCAATCCGCCCTCCAGTCGACGGCACTCCATCTTACGGACAGTAATCGGTTCGGTATGGTCGTCGGTCGATAGATTCAAATTTTTCTAAAAAATAATGCATCGAAATCAGATTATTTCTGAAACTATTTTCTCGGTTATTTTGGAACGTAGCTCTCAACAATTTCTCAGCTCCCCCACGTCCTACAATTTTCATGCCATGCCAGGACATAAGTTTTGGCCTCTTTATATGTAAAAAGAATAGGAGAAAAGAAGGTGACAACTGCATCATGTTTGGACAATTCACATGTGACTCACATTAGTCTTTTCCAGAAATCTGTCGAAAAATCTCAATAATTTCAACCTGATGGAAATTCCTTTCTGCCCCCTCCCTCCCCCAGTTTGCTTATTCAATTTCATGGATTCAAGTGTCATAGAATTTTGGTAATAATCTTTTGGGGTTATGCCCCAAAACCTTTCAAATTAATGTAAAATTTTTGGGTTAAAAAGGTCAGACAAATGGGCCCTCTAAATATTGTGGTTTGAGAGTGTTTTAAACTAGTCCAAGCCTTATTTATTAATTAATGAACGTAATGAAGACTTCTCCTTCTTCTTTTTATAATCTTAGTCATGTTTCATTAACAAAAATTCCAACCACGTTATTATGCCTGCTTTGACAAGTTTACAGTCCTTGAACATGGAGGGTGGGGGGGTTAAGTAGGTGTGAATTGGTTGAAAATCATGTGCTTAAGTTTGGGGAAAATGTCATTGCATAATACCTTTGACATTTTTTATCTTTTATTTTTTCATACTTGTATTTTTTTTTATTTAACAAGGGTTTTTTATTACCATTTCTTTTGTCAAATCACTTTTGCTTAATAGTCTCCATTGACTACATTAGTATTAATTTTGTGGGGGTGGTTTGAAATTAAGTGGGGTGCTTCCAATTGTGATGAACTTGGACAAGAAAATGAAAACAAAAGTTAGGATTATGTCAAATACGATAATAATAATCATCATCATCACAAGAAAATTAGTGGGTTGAGGGGCAGTAGGTTTTTTTTAAAAAGTTTTTTCCATTTACGTGTCAAAGAATCCAACCATCAGATTCAAGCTCTTGACATTGTTTTGGGAGAGTCCTTTCTTTATTGGCGACCAATATTCAATCTATCTATCTTTTTTTTTTTCTCCTTTTGACGTAAAGGAGAGGGCCAAATGATTCTCTGATTGCCATTTCATAGATTTCAGAGCCAACCCCAATGAAAAATGGGTGAGCAAATTGGGGATTCTCAAAACCCTATCTCTTCTTTTGCAACTCCACCAAGAGCAAAAGCAAAATCCAAAGTTTCCAACAACTCAGAAAGGGCTTTTAAAACTTGCCACATGAACTTTCTGCCTACCAGTGAAAGTGATGCTGTTTATTCGAGCGAACCGAGAACTGGGTGTGTTCGTTTGTCGTATTAAAGGTGTGATCGGATTACTGAACTTATGACACGGGTAAAAGTTCACAACAGATGGAGGGCAAGAGAAATACTAAATTCTTTGCGACGTTTTTAACGTCGATTAGTTGACGATTTATGAAGTTTGATCGTGGAATTTGTGAGGTAAAAATCAGTCTTCAGTCAGTCATAAATGTGTAACTGTTCTATTAACATCTTTTTTGGTCGTATCTTAAAATATTTAGACAAAACAATTTTGTGAAATGGTGAGAAGGAATAGGAATTAGTTACTGAAGTTACAAATGTCATTGATGAGCATCGTTCTCTTCCCCCCCTTCCCTTCTCATTGTCCCATTAAAGAATATTTTGAAGAAGAAGAAGAAGAAGAAGACGAAGAAGAAGAAGAAGAAGAAGAGGGAATTACAGTTACACCCAAATTTGTTATTACTTAAAAAAGGAAATTGAGAGAGACCTCTGACTCTGTAATAACATAAGCAAGTAATAATCCACTCAACACCAACCACCCTCCTCCAATCACACCCCCCCAAAAGGAAACAAAGATCCAAAGATACGACATGAAAGGCCGGTAGTTGGCAACTCCCCCATCTCTCTCTCTCTCTCTCTCTCTCGAACCCTCAATTTATCTTCCTTTGGAAGGGTAGATAGAATAAGGTGGAATGGATAGGCCTCTCTCTCTTTATCAGCTTACCCTACAACCATTTCAATTATAATATTTCCCATAATAAAAAAATAATATTGTAAACCCAAAATACTCCACCACCCCCCCCCCCCCCCCCCCCCTCACCCTCTTGTTTTTATGTTCCTCACTTAACTTTCAAATCAAATCCCCCGAAACCGTGATATAAATACATTCTCCCCTCACACCCATCAATCCACAAACCTTCCCTTCTTCTTCTTCTTCTTCTTCTTCTTCTTCTCCAATTTTTCCTTTTGTGGGTTTTCAGGTTTTTGTTTCCCTTAAAAGAAAAGTTCATTCATGTGTTCATTGTTGGCAGAGGTATTAAAGAGATAAGAAGGCCCGCCTTTTTTTTATTGTTTTCCCCATAGAGGAAAAAAAAGATGGCACCAAAGGGTGATAATGAGAGGGTGATGAGCAGAGGTGCTTGGACCGTCGAAGAGGACAGGATGCTGTCCGAATACATCGAGGTCCACGGCGCCAAGAAGTGGAAGACCGTCGCTGCCAAATCCGGTAACGCTACCGCGTCATCCTTAAAACGATATGTCACTGCTAATCGGTTTCCCCTGGAACACCTACACAAACGTCCCCTTCTTGGGATTTTGATTTCCTCTACGACACAAAGACAGTACTGTATAACTTAGGGAGATATCAAGAGGGTATTACGATAATTTCACGTTCGGGAGTACCCGATCCACCCTATGAAGAGCACCGTCGGATGTTCTTCTTTTGTACCGTAAAAGATCTGGCTCTGCTTGTCTGAAAGCCGCGGGATGTTTTCAGGATTGAGTCGGTGTGGGAAGAGTTGCAGGCTGAGATGGTTGAATTACTTGTGTCCAAACATCAAACGAGGGAACATTTCGGATCAAGAAGAGGACTTGATAGTCAGGCTTCACAAACTCTTGGGAAACAGGTTGGTATTCATCCCGTAAGGTCGAGGATGGGCCGCAATATACGAAACTAGTCAGTCGATGAGCAGGTTTCTCATGTATGCTCGTTGTTCAGGTGGTCTCTTATTGCAGGGAGGCTCCCGGGTCGAACCGATAACGAGATCAAGAACTACTGGAACTCTCATTTGTGCAAGAAGATGGAGATGATTCGGAAGGAGCACAGAGTGAAACCATCTCCTGACGCTACCGAGGAACTGAATGCTACAGCGCACGAGCCTCAGGAGATAGTTGCTCCAACGTCCGAGAACAACACAGAGTTGTCGGGGAACTCAGACTTAGCTTTCGATTTAGAAGCGAGCGACACATTCGATTTCTCGATCGAGGGAGCAAGTGGAATGGAGTGGATCGATAGGTTCCTCGAATTCGGGGACGAGGCATGGATGAAGGGGATCTGAACTCTCCCATCGATGAACTGTAATTATAGTTTTTATCATAAATGGTTGACCGATTACAATATGTTAACTGAGATGGGTATGATTTTGACCTTTTGGGCTGAAATTTTGGGCTTGGGCCGAACTGGGCCCATTTCAGCTTTTGCTAAAAAGTTTGAGAAGCAGACGGTCCTGCTTGGCTCGCGCCGCGACCCCCTGCCATTAGTCCCGTTAACGCGATAGCGTATGACTGATGAATGGTCGGTCATACCTTATGATGTAAGACTGTCTTCCTCCCGATGGCTCTGCGGACAACAACACCGACTAACCAATTGCTTGAATGCACTAATGATTAGCCAAATGTTTACAGGGAAGAATGTCGTTGAACAGGATGCGCGGCATGCCACTGAGAAACAGCCAAGGGAACAATTCAGATTGCACGTTGAGTGCACACGCGTCTAACGAGCTGTTCCTTGGGGATCACAGAAGCTCCTTTGCTAGTCTGATTGGTTTATCACCTGATAGCGACGAATCCTCGTGGGTTATGGCCAAAAGGTGTTGATCGAGCTCATCCTCTTCGTATTCCCCGGACGTAAACGACCCCTCAGAACCTGACATATCACCCGCACAGGCAGATTTGCGAAAACCATTTGGAAACAGATGACAGACGGAAAAGGCGAAGATACTCAAACTCCTGGGATACATTGCTTATCAGAACATGACATGAACTAATCACATCACGACATCAATTGCAAGCACAGACAGTGGGTGTTTGGAGACAATGCAAGATCTTGAGATTTCTAGAACAGAACATTCCATTGTAAATCGAATCAACTGGCAGATGCTGAACTGCCGGGAGCTGTATGTTTTGCGGTAGTAGACAGTTAAAGAAAGCGGCTTCACAAAAAAAGGTAACAGCGAGAACTCCCTTTTAGTAACTTAAACGCAGAGAAGAAAATGAATAGGATGATCGCCGATTGACAATAACAGCAGGCATTTCAAGGGCATACTCGTCGTGCATAAGGTATGCTGAGTTCTACCTTACCTATTCTTGCCAGCCTATTTACCCATCCGGGGATCGACTTTCCGGATAGCTGCACGCAGACATCTTCTGTGAAACGGTTACAGTTCTTCGCTATCAAATGGTAACTATCCCTGCGGTACTTTTCCGATAATTGCTCCAAGAATGAATGGAATTCTGAACCGGGGCATGTTGAAGGAGCCTATGACTTATGAGAACGGACCTCCTGAATGCAAACCCGGGACAACTTCTCGGCTCCACTTCAAATACTCCGCTGGAAGGATAGTCATGAGCTCTGAAACCATACTCAAACCCATAGACTGCATCCGGTACCACACAAGCATCAACACAATAACCAACTGACTACAGTAATAGAAGCCGATGAAGCCAACTGATGTTCACCTTCGATGCCGGAATGAAAAATCCCGAGTCCGATCCAGTAGAGGTAGTCATTCAAAGGAGCGAGGTCATACACATTGAGTTATAACGATAGCTGCCGCTTTCCTAAACGCCCCGGAAAAAAGCTCGTAAAGTCCGTACACGCGACAGGATTGAAATGCCTGAAGAGGAAGAATCCAATCGGGTATGCGTTTTCTTACAGGTGGGCTGGTGGGTCGGGAAAGCAAACAGCATGGGACGGTTCAAAGGCGCGATCTTTTTGAGGAATTCCTTTGTCCGGCTTTTTGGTGGTTTGTTGGGAGGCGGTAGTTTTGAAAATTTGCAGAGTCCGATGATTTGGATTCGAGCAGACAGGAAAGTAGGATTTGGACATAAACCTAAATCATTGTCTCATCATTTACTAATTCCAAATAATTAATAATTATGGTTTGGACAATACTTCTTCAACCACATCAAAAAGGGTCGATCGGTGGAATCCTAATATGTCTAAATCTCTCGTGTATATAAATACAATCCCATCTTTGCTTTACTTTTGCCCCGCAAACAAACTCGACGCCCACGAGTAATGTCGTCTTGCCCCGCATACGATGTCTCCGAGAAACTCCGGCTCATCGAGCAACACCTCCTCGGCGAGTATCCCCCTGCCTCGTTTGGTGAACTCCACGTCAACACCCTCGACTTCTCCTTCGAGGCAAAACCAGGCCCTGGGATGGCTGATATGAATGAACATGGGGATTATGATGACCAACCTAGTCCTGAACATAATTTGAAGGACGGCCTTAACTGTAAGAGGCGCAAATCGGCTTGTCCTATGATCTCGGTTCTCGACAACAAGGCTGAGGCCGACTGCGACGACCGTCGGAGGCAATATAGAGGGGTGAGGATGAGGCGGTTGGGGAAGTTCACGGCGGAGATCCGGGACCCGAAGAGGAAACGGGCGCGGTTGTGGCTCGGGACCTACGATACGGCCATGGAAGCCGCCAGGGCCTATGACAGGGCCGCGTTCGAGTTGCGGGGGTCCAAGGCCATCTTGAATTTCCCGAACGAGGTCGGGAAGCACGACACGCTGAGCATGAGGTAGAGAACACGGTGGGAAACGGCGATGATCACCACACAAAGATAAATAATCAACCTCCCCCAGTTAACTTGGCAATCTACATGGTCGTCGGAGCACGACGCAGAGGCGGGAGACATTCAGTGTTCGGGCCCAGCACCACCGGGTCGCGTCCGCCAACTCGACTGACGGGTCGTTTTATCCATCTTCTTCTTTTTCATGCTATACAAACATAACAATAACAACATATTATCCCACGTCCGGAATCGAAAGGCTACGATTGTTTTGAAACAAATCGACATTAGGCAAATCAATCTATGCGTAGGCGCAACATACGGGTGTGTGTGTGTTATGGTAATCCTACTAACTTCAAATGTCGGCCGGTGCCGGACCGTGACCTTAACCGGTTCGACGCGATCATGTCTGCTTACCGTAATATGATTTACTAAGTGCTAAGAAATATGGTGATATTTCCCTCTTGGTGGTGAGTTCATCAGAAACAAAACATAAGCAGCTAACAAGTGTAATGAATAATGAAAACCATGCACGTGCTGACGTCGATATTCCAAGCCGCCAAAAAGCACCAACCTATGACCGATCGCAGTTTGATTCAAGAAAAGTATTTTACACGATTAAAAAGAGAAAAAAAAAACAGCCCATGAGTCAAATAGTTTGACCCCCCGAAGGTTATTCAGTCAAGGATTCAAGATTGGAAACCACACGACTTCGTCTCTGACTACAATTATCCTTTGAGATTGAGACCCAACTTCCTTTCTGCACTTCTTCTTGCATTGTCATCCGGTTTGTCCGTCTCCCCACCCAATCCAGTTCAGTTCCGTACGCCAACCCAACTCTTATGCCAATCTGTCGAGACCTGTGGGGTTTGACGTTTCCTTGGTCTGCCTCAAGCTCGCCAAACTTTCGTCCTCCTCCTCATCTCCTCTCCGACACCACCAACAACCTCTTTAAACACAGTCGCCTTTCTTTTCCACTTCTTACCACGATGCAAGTGTGGATTTTTTTCCGGTTCACCTTCGTGACATCGCGATCGATGATTCGGCCGGTCGTTTCTTTAATCTACGGGGGAGAATTTTCAAGTGAACGACCTCATGGAGCTTCAACAACCAAAGAAACATCAAACCCTACATTTCTTTGTCCATTTCTCGCGACACGTCCCACTCATCATATGGAAAAATTTATGGACATACATGTCTAGGACAAATGTATTCATTCATTCGCTCGCTCGCTCTTTCCTTCCATTTTTTTTTCAAGGCTGCGAGAGCGACCAACATTTCCAAATCCACATTTTTCTCCGGAATTAGATGCGCCAAACACTCACGGCATTTTTTGATTGTTAACATTAGGATCGATGAAAACACACGCACAAAAAAAAAAAAAAAAAGTACATGATCGAGTCATCAGTGTGAACTTGAAGAAATAAAAATTCTATGTTATTACAAGCGATCTCCCCGGTGTTTGAAATATAACAAAAAAGTCGATTTTTGGTCACATTTTTTCAAACAAACTATAACAAAACTCAGTCAAACCCTCCTCCAAATGCACATACAAACACACATACATGCATGTGCTTGGGAGAGGAGAGAACCTTCACGGAACTCCCTAAAGAAATAAATGTGCTTTATAAAAACACGTTCTTCCCCCCCTTTCATTCGCATTATTCACAGACACCACCCATTTTGTCTTTCTGGTTTGTTGCCTAATAATATCAGTGAAAAGCAAAAAAAAAAAAATGTACCCACAGTCGTCTTCTTCCAATGACTTCCAAGGTTGTGATTCCCAACTGTTTCTAGATTCTGTATGCGGATACTTGTTCCACGACGATTCTCAGAGTCTCTTTCTCGATGATGGGATGGCCCCGTGTTTTGGCACGGGCACCGGCGCAATGTCGCCGTTGATGATGCCGGGGGAATTGCCTGATGACCACCACGGCCGACACCATGGTTACATCCTCATGGAGGAGCTGGAGGACCTGCGGGACGGGGTGCAAGAAGGGACGACCGGGGGCGTCGTTGATGCCCAAAAGGCGACCGGGTGGAGGCGTTACAGGGGAGTGAGGAGGCGGCCCTGGGGGAAGTTCGCGGCGGAGATACGCGACAGGGAGAGGAATGGGGCACGGGTGTGGCTAGGGACTTATGAGACGGCCGAGGACGCTGCCCTGGCTTACGACCGGGCTGCCTACAAGATGAGGGGCTCGAGGGCATTGCTTAACTTCCCGCTCAGGATAAACTCAGGGGAGCCGGAGCCGGTAAGGGTGACGGGGAGGCGGTCCTCCCTGGAGACCTCCCCGTGTTCTTTGTCGTCCTCGGAGACGGGCAAGAGGCAGAAGAGAGATGTGGGTAGCGGGAGTAGGGTTCGGGCAGGGTCGTCGGAGGACACGGTATAAGTTTCATGGGGGAGGTTTGTCCGTCCGTCTAGCAAACAATTTGTATCAAAGTGTTCAATTCAATTAATGGCAATAACAACAAAGCATACGGCTGCTAAAAAAGTAACGTGGGCGATGATGGCATCACAGACAGAGATAATTGATTTATGTCTCTCTAATGCCTAGCGGTTTTGTATTATGGAAGTCGGTCGCCAATTTTGTCAAAAGAAAACAGAGAAAATAAGCAAAGAATGATTCTGTCAGTCAGTTAATCTTGATGGGGAACATCGTGTTGCTTGCCTTTTGATGCAACAGTCCGGTGCTCCTCCAGGATGATGTTGCAGCTGTTCATCGTAGCCGCGTCCAGCAGCCCATGATTCCACAGCTTTATGAGGAACAACCTCCAGCACCTGACAAAAGCTAACGATTTGTCAATGGTCCCCCGGGTGGCAGGCGAGGTGAAAGGTAGAAGAGAGGCCGAACCAGAACAGCGGCGGAGATAGGATGAGCTCCTGTCCATGAAGCTTTGAGAATGCTTCACAAGCCCATGGGACATGACCATCCGCTAGCACTCTGAAAAAGTCCTCGAATGAGTGATGGAGATTATGTTGACCAAATGCAGCACTTCTGAATACGAGCTTCTTACTTTTGTTTCCGTACGAACGAATTCCAAAGGTGCATAAGATGCTTTTCATCCTTGGTGACATCCACAAAATCATCAAGCATCTGTAGCAAAACAAATTCCAGACCGCCCCTAAGTTACTGCTCAAACTTCTACAAGCAACGGAAGTATTCTAGGAAGTAGAAGATGACACAGTTACCGTCTTCAAAATTCAAATCATGAAAGCAGAGTCGTTACCTTGGTATTTAAAGCTAAGCGGATATTTTATGGGAGATGAAGAGGAAACATACCCTCCGATCGTCAAAGTCCGCAATGCCATCATCGACTTCATCCTCGCTATCTTTATCCGACAGAACTTGTTCCATGGCCATAGGCTTGACCAAAAGGAAGAGAAAAAACAGCTATCACGCACATTTAACAGAAGCAAAGCCAGAAGACCTACAGAAGACCAACTTCTACATGTGGCTTTTCATTCATGCCGAGTTCAATCATGATAGCCAACACAAAAAAATAAGAAAATATTACAGATGGCAATTCCTTTGGGAAGAAGTGTTGCAGAATTATTTCACCTGAACTCTGTGAGAGTGAAAAAACTGTCGTTTAAGCAAGAGACCTCGTCTGAAATGATGAACAAGAAGTGTGGGTCAGCTCAGTAGAAAGATAGGTATCCATTGATAATTTCCAAGAAAGATCCTGCCATCGCTACTGCCTAATGCAAACTGAAGTTAATTTTATGCACATCAAAGCATGACGGGTAATCGCACGTCTTTGATTCCAAGCGCTCCAATGTAGGCTTCCTAGCTCTTGATAGGAGGAGACACGTCGGATCACTTCCCTGTGAGGACTTTACCGAATCTCGGTCAATAGAAGAGTAAGACATAGCAATCGATGCCCCCGAAACCGAAGAGTTGGAAGCAACATTCTCTAAACAATCTGTCGTCACGGGGTAGTCGGGTAAGAAGCTTTCCGCTCCATTCTTCAAGGCTTTGAGGCCATATGATGCTTTATCAGCTTTCTCACCTGCCCAAATTGGAAAGTTACACGCAAGCTTGTCAAGGAAGATGCGCTGCAAAGGAATTCATTCATCAATATTGAGCAACACCAGACAAATTCTAACATGCCCGTATACTTTGTTCACTTCTGTAAATTGCCCGTATACTTTGTTCACTTCTGTAAATATTTTTAGCATCCTTCCTAAGGAGATTTGGGATCATATAGCATCTTTAACATTAAGAGATGGGACCTCGGCTAGGGACCAAATAACCTGGAAACATTCTTGCGATGGGGAATTCACCAATGCATCAGCCTACGCACTAGCCCACAAAAAGGAGGGAAACTATGGAGAAGCTAAAGTAAACTGGATATGGAAATTGCCAATCCTTCCTAAGCAGAAGATCTTCTTATGGCTAAGCTGGTTCGAGAGACTACCCACAAGAGACATGCTTAACACCAGGAATATAACACATGGAAAACTCTGCCCAGTATGTGAATGGGAAACTGAAACCACCCTCCATATACTAAGAGACTGCCCTATCTCACAGATCACATGGCACCTATTCCAGCATCCAAAATCACTAGAGGAGGTAAACACAGCAACAACAACACAACAGTGGCTACAAGGAAATCTCAACACAAGAAAAGCATATGCAGTTACATACAGAGGCATACAGTGGCCTATATTATTCACCTCAGTAGCATGGCACCTCTGGAAGCAGAGGAACAACAATGTATTCAGACAGGAATTCAGCTCTAGAGACCCCTATGCACAAATAATGGAAAATGCAGCAGAACTTCAAGCTCTACTAGGAAGAAGGAGCAAAACAAGAATCCAGAGAGCAGTTATAACCCAAGAAACAGAAAACACTAACTTTGAGGGAAATAGGGAATCTCAAATTACATACTCTCCAGCACAAGACAAATGGGAACCTAGCCCAGACCTGCCCTATATACTGAACACAGACGCAGCTGCTAAAGAAGGTGAGCTATATGTGGGTCTAGGAGGAGTAATCAGAGACCAAAAAGGAACGTGGATCGGAGGTTTCTGTGTCAGAAAACCGAATACAAATTGCCTATTAGCCGAAGCACAGGCTGTCCTGGAAGGAATCAGATTTGCTCAAGATAAAGGAATCAAGTACTTAGCCATACAAACAGATGCAGCAACACTAGTAAACAACCTAAATGGGTCCAAGAAGCCAACAAGTTTTATAACACCTTTCATGGCCAAATGCAGGTTGCTATTGTGTGAGCTGGAGGAGACTACAATATCGCACATCGCAAGGGGACAAAACAGGGTTGCAGACAAGCTAGCTAAGGAAGCTCTCAACAGGACGACTCTTAGCACTTTTGATTATCCTCCGGATTTCATTTTGGATTTGTTGCATGACGACATTCCTTGCAACATGGGATCTGTAACCTAAAACCCCAGACGATCTTTATCTAATGATATCTATCCTTAACTACCAAAAAAAAAAAAAAATATTTTTAGCATCTGAAAAGTATGCAGTTAGTACCCCACATATGACAAGGGACAACAGAGGAATGAAGCCCCATCTTCTTTCTATAATTAGGCTTGAGGTGAAGTAAAAATTTCAAGAAAAATAAACGTTATCCAAATATATAATTGTAAATGACAAAAAAAAAAACAGTCGTGGATGTAGAAACCTAAAACTAGCTCAAGCCACAACCGTGAGCACAATAAAAAACTTACAGGCAAGTGGACACCGGTCTCCAGGCATGCAAAATAACTTTTAAACAGTATTTGGAATCAGCAAACAATTTGATCACAACACTATCATGAAATCAGTCCATACCATCGACACCGAATCTCGATGGGAGCTCCAAGTACTCTACATGGACATGACTTTTATCTTGAATGGGAGTCCTTGGGTGACGCCTTCGTGGCTTTGAACTGTGCATGACATTGTTAGGTTCTGCTTCAGAGGCAACATATTCCATAAATGGAAAAAACAAAAAATTTCACAGCCTGAGGAGATGAGTTTACCAGAAGAAGTAAGTTTGTATTTTGAGGTCTTTTAAATCCCTTACAGCCTGCATACCGGACAATTCATAATACTCAGCCAAAAGACTAAGATAGCTTAGTACATTACTGAGGCATGGCGGGGCTCAGTCCTCACAGAAAGCAATTTAGGCCAAAAGATATATAAGATTCCGAACCTCAGGTCGCAACATCTCGACTTTTACGGAAACATTAACAGCCTGATACTCTTCAACGACCTATAAAATCAGATTTCGATAGCAGGGAAGTACATAAAACAGACGCAAAAGAACTCACACTATCTGAATAGTCCAATTACCCACCCAAAACTCGAAGTTGAAGAAGTCGTGAGATGCGTTCAAATGTAACCGTAGACCCTGCAATTAGAGACACGGGTCAATGTTGAGAATGAACATTGATTATATTGTAAGGTTACGTTATTCGATTAATCTAATTCCAAAAGGATAATCATATGCAAAACAACATCAAGACTAGAGAACTTGAAGAGATGACATTTCTGGAAGTCTTATTGATGATTCACTTTTGGAGGAAAAATACTAGACCTGCATGATAAGCCAAATATGGACAAAGCTAAACTATTAAGTAGTAACAGATCTCTCTATCAAGTATCAACCAACAGCAGAGGCAACGACGGTGCTGGTGAGGGAAACCCAATGGACAAAGCAATGGTGATTAAGAAAATGTGATTTATCGCTATTTGATAATATCACAATTAACAAGAAAGTTGTTTCCTGAGAAAAGATTCTGGCAAAAATATGAGAAAGTTAATGGAATCAAGTTGCATGTGGGAGAATAATCACCTTAAAGCTTGCGCACTGCATGAGGCAAAAAGGGCAAGAATAATCTCCAGTCACTGCACATCCCAAAACAATTACAGAAGAGGATGTAAGGTACAGGGAAAAAGGAGGTATAATATTTCTGTAGATGTCTTTCAGAAAGATACTCTCAATGCTGCTCCTTGTAAAAAATTCTTTGATTAGATAACAATTTTGGGTCTTAAAGAAAGGTTAAAAGTTGTCTCCCAAAAAAAAAAGGGCTTCTGGGTTGAAGTATAAAGTTCTATCTCAAGGACACAAGCCAGCATCACACTATTTTCTTCATCATTCTCACACACCCTTTCATTAGTCCACTGATATTTAAATGTAAAAGGCACAAGTTTATCATTCACGACGAGGATCTATCAAATCACTACTATAAATTGAAAAAAACAAAAGGCACAATTGCTATCATTCGCTCTATCTTAATCCGTGATAATCCAACCCAGACAAAAATGCTGCCCATATAATTGCTTATAAAAAACAAATAGCCACATGACTACAATTACTCATCAAGATAACGAAACCCCTGTAAAGTGCGCCTCAAACATAATTAGATAATGTTTCAACAAAATATTCTCCTACTGCATAATCTAAGTCAACTTGTTTTCCAAGGACGCACTTCCTATAAATTTGGCCAACCCAGACCACTGCAGGTAGCATATAAAAATAGTTCGTGCAGCTAATTTAAGTGATGGAGACAATAACCATCGGTTCACCATTCCTTAACAAAATTAATGGTACCTTCAACCTTTCTCTGCACATTGTCGTGATCCCTATAGTTGAAAATAACAATTCCATCCCTGAACCTGAAACCCAACTATTTCAGATGTTTCCCAAACTGGAAGAGCTTAAATTTGAGTATAGAAAGGATGAGAATGTTCCAGTGTATAGCTTATATGGAGAGAAAATATTAAACAAAGCAAAGGGATAGAAGAAAATAGTTCCACTAGAGTAATCAGTTAAGGAAAGAGATGACAGTTCAACCTCTGTCTACGCCGAGCTTGTCGTTTGAATTGCAAACATCGTCTCAAGAAGGACGGCTGCAAAGAAAATTATTAGGTTAATTGACTTTGAATTTGTTGAAGAAATTCAGGCTGCCAAAAGAACAGTGGCATTATCCACACAAGGAGAAACAAATGTCTCTATTCATTCTTTTTCTACATACTTCTAACATTTCCTCATCCCTTCTGCTTTTATTTCTCAGAGTGCAATATCCGAAAGAAACAACCCTATCGCGACATCTTACATTGTGCTGAGATCGGCGATATATGATATTGTAGAGTTCAACTGGCTTGCAATATATGAGAAGGCTCTCCTCTGCTGTATTGACGTCCTCAACAGCATGCCAAGAGTTCTGGTAGCACATTGTTCCCGATTGCAACCAATTATCTGCTTCGTTAAACCTGACATTCTCCGGTCAATTCTGAATCAGGGAGAAGTCTATGTCTAAATTACATGCCTCACCACATCTCATGCAGTATCACATACAGACAAGATAAAAGCATGTGGCATGCTTTAATGGCCTTTCTTCAGATTAATCACAGTCTTCTTGCATATTAACCAACAATTTGCATGTCTAATAATGATGAGGAAAAGATCAACAACTCTGTTTTACAGCAGATAATTCATGATCCAGGTGAATTTTAATTCATTGCAAGCAACAAAAAAATTTACAAAAAACTTTGCAATGACTATGATTTGATAAATAAAAAAATCAACGATGTCCGCTGTCAATGCTATACTAGGAGAAAACTGTGCCATCCATAGTTCTCAGAAACATTCGCTTCCTTTTAACATTGATCTCCATTTTCATTAAAAACTGAAATCACTGAGGAATTATCACTCGACAAACCACTCCAAGAAAACAGCTCAATCAACCCATGCACAAGTTAAAAATACCGCAATCAAAAGGGCTATTTTTTCTCCTCACGTCCGCTTATGCGATCACGATTGGCTCACCAAAAGACCACAGGAACCAAAACCTAACGCCAGAACAACAATATAATTCTCCCTAATTTTAACCCTACGAATCACTCCGCCAATCCAACTAGCAGGAACCCGTCAATCGAACTACGGATCGGAAGGCGAGCGCTGCCTTACCAGCATCGGAGGCCGAAGAAGACGAAGAGTGAATCCTTCCACAGCAGTGCCGTCCGGTCGGCCGGAGTCGTACGAGGGAAGCTTGTCCGGCTTCGATGGGATGACGACGGCGAGCGTACCGACGCCGCAGCTAATGCTTCCTTCTTATTTTCTACCTGTTTACTGTTTCTTTCTACTTTTGTGAATTTCCTTAGTTTATCACAATAATGAAATTACGATTTGATCCTCTTATTTTCGTAACATGTGCATACAGGTCCCACCTATATGTACTTACTAAAAAAAAAAACTATTATCCACAGGAATAATTTTCCTCTTGTACTTATTATTAATTTTTTTTTTCTTTTGGGTTGCTTTATAGTTTGCCCATAAAAATGAAATTTGCAACAGCTTCCTCTTTTTGAACTTTTATTTTGTTTTTTTTTTAAATTATCTTTCTAAGGTTTAGTTCTATGCCTTCTAGAAAAAGGTGAGGGAAGTACTAAGCTTTTATGAAAAGGTCGGCCATTCCACACTTTAGCTTTTATGACGAATGGATTATGACAAGCTGGAAAAAAGCGGGGGAGCAAAGTTTTAGCGGCCATGCCAAGAAAGGTGAGACCTACCTAATCTGCACAAATCGCACGCAATCTGGATCGTTCACCGCCACGACCAGGGCCTGCTTGTTTCGGATGAGCCTGTGCCCGGATGCCCACGTAAGCACGTCTCGGCGTAACTTTGGCTGGTGGCTCAGTTTGGCTCGAGCCATTGAGGGGGTTGAAGAGTTCGATCACGGGTGGGTGGAATTGTCGACAGTCGACCGGTCAGCCATTGACCGCGTCGGAACAGTCAGACTGTTCAAGATGCAAAGCACCAGGGGCGGCTTAGCCGATGCCCAAAATCTTACGAACAATGAATTCTCCCCCGTGAAAGAGAGTCAAAAGCCATGACCTTTACTTTTAAATTACCCGCCGCTGAACCATGAGATCCTAGCCGCGAAGTACGTCACGTTTGCTCGTAACAGGCAGGCAGTATGTCTACGCGACGTGGCGCGATATATGGAGTATTCTTACGGGTCACGTATCCTTTCTATGGTCTTCTTACGTTTTACAAAGAGATACGCACTTGCCGCCCGAATACCAAACACTTCACCAACAATTCCATTCCTTTTTTGACATATATTCCACCTACACTGAAAAGAATGTTTGGTAGGTGGAATTTGACTTTGGTTCGATACAAAACTCAATGCCTTCTGTATTTTGGGGTGCTACTTCTAAATGTTAATATTATATTCTGGAAAGTCTAACGGCGTCGTTGTCTTTGAACGTTTCGTGTACGTTCAGTTGAATCCATTTCCCGCCGGCTTGTCTGCACGACGAGAACGCCGATGCGTCATCCCAGCACATTTTGCTCATCGCTGACGACGAAAGCATATTTTACAACGAAACGCGTACAAGGAAGCCATGCGTAGTTTCCTGGAAAGATCGCGAGGAAAGAATCGGAGGCAGAAGAACAAGAAGCAGAGGAAGAAGAAGACACCAATTGCGATTAGAACTGACGCATGAACTGGTAAAATCATAAAGTTGTGGTGGGGATGTGTCTTTAGCCTGCTTTTGAAGTTTGGCATGCAATGAAAAAGCTAAACCTTTATTTGAACAATAAAAGAGAATGAATTTTCAAACATTAGAGAAAGTAAAAATAAAATTAAAAAGGAAGAAGGAATGAAGATATTCGGGTCAAACTTAGGAACTTGCATCATCATCGTAATCTAACATTTATCAAAGTGAGAAAGGGTGCGGTTCGATCACGACTTACCCGGAACTCGTTATTTACGAGTTTTATTGACTTTTCATACAAACTTGGGCTTTGTGGCTTTTAGATTCGCCCTATCTTGCTTTTATTACTACGAAACATTCTATTTTGCACTCTCAATGCTTGCTTAGCGTCCATACATGCGAGCTTGGTAAGTGATTAAGTATAACTATACCACCCTAATTCAGACCACCTAACTGGAGGGACGAGCTAACCGTCATAATAAAACGGGTTGCGCGGTCCGTCCAGTCACTTGTGGTGTGGACGAAATCGGCGGGTCGAGATGCGGCCGGAGAGCGACTCCCGAGGGCTTATATTGAATTCCTCGGGATTGCCACGCCCATGTCAACATTACCGACCACATGAATGTCGCACACAAAAGAAAAAGTCAATCGTCGCATTGCCAAAAGCTAAATGTCAGACCAAAACACATTAGTTTTTTGCACGATATAGGTGGATGGAAATATTTAATTAGTACATTACGAAAAAATGAAACAATCTTTGGCCTATGATTATTTAAAAAGAAATTATTTACATGCCTTAAGAATACTGTCGATTCTGAATTTTTATTTCGCCAAAAATACCAAAGCTTTTACGTTGTGTCATAAAGCCCCACCAAATCTTTGACTTCCGTCTTAGTTTTCGGACAAACGAAAAACCTCAGCGGTGCGTGTCTTCCAAGTCTGAAAACTATTTGGGAAACAAAACGAAACGAAATCTTGTCAACGCCGATTCATGTTTCGCTGTCTTTCACTCGTCCCCTAATTTGGCCAAACTTCCTTCCCTCTTCTCATGTTCTCATGACGTGAACGTTGAGGATTCCCGATATTCGATCGTCACTCAGTGTTCGTGTTAGGATAGTCTAAAATATCTCTATTCGACTCGGGTCGCGACTCGTTTACGTTAATCGTCCCCGGGAGGTCAACTAGCCAGTCTACTTACCGGGATACGGCGCTACGCAACGCGATCTCCAAACTAAGGCACCGTCACATGGCCAGCGAGGTTGTATTAACACGTAATAATATTTTTGACTCCCAATCCGCAAAATGTTACACGTACGGATCACGTGTAAGAATATAATATAATGTCGAAAATTGTGTTTGTCCACGACATGCCCTCTTCGATTATTTTCTCTAAACTCGTGAACCACGCAATCTGACAATTGAGACTTTTTGGCTATGTCTTGGGGTGTCTTTCGATTGGTGGCATTCGTGATGATCGGGACAAAAGTCTAGTATGTACGAGTGATCTCTTGACCATATGATTCATTTTCTTTTTTTAGGGATTATGGGGTGTAATAAAAAGTCAAGTTGGCACACAGACACACCAGGTCCCCAACATATTTGGACAACCAACAATAATTCGAGTTGGCACCAACACCTACCGACCCCGATTCCTACAAAGTCCACATCCCTATGAAAGTTTGGACAATTCGGAACAATTATTTTGATCTAAGCCGAATGTTATGGATGCTACAACTGAGCAGTGGCGATTCATCTCGATTGATCGTTCGCCTCGTCGAGCCGAGGATCATCGGCCGCGGCATATTACTTCGAAAATGCAAACAACATGGCATCTAACCCTCACCCTCGATCCAACAATTATCGAATTAAAACTAGTTCTTGGACTGATTGGAATCCATACAAAAACACATCATATACCATCCCAGAATGCATATGAACACTGACCTAAATAAATATAGCCGACATGAAATATAGCCCAAGTCCCACCCCGCCGCCCACAAATCTAGTGGGGAAAAGCTTTTTGGGAGGGGTCAATAACAATGACAATGATAATTTTATTATGGTGCGATCGATATTTTGGTCCCAAAGTGGTGTCGGTGGACAAGACGACTTTCCTTTCGTTCGTTTGCTTGCTTTTCCATACTCAGTTACCACCTATTAACATTGACCCAACTAAGATATTGTCAAACATGATTTGGTAAAAGCAAGTGATTAGTGAAGGAGTACGAGCCATAACTTTAAGTCAACTTAGTTAAATCATTTTAGGGGTTTATAATTAGGTTAATTACATGGATTGTTGGAGTGAATGGGGATTTGTATCGTCCCCATCACTTGATTAAACTCATTCGTATAGGTAAGAGACATAATTAATACGGATTATGTGGCAGATTTTCTGCCTAAACATCTTTGACCAAACTAATAATTTGTCCTTACCCCCCAACCGCACACGTAAGTTGATCAACATTAATACACACTAGCAATTCTTTTATAACTCAAACCCGTTTCAAAGGATTCTTCGAGCAAAATCCACGGACTGTTATTAGACGCTGACTATTAAGATTCGAACTGAAATCTCTCTAGTGAATATCTCATCTTTCTTCCATGCTATTTTAAGAAACCCTTAAAAGAAATATCTCATCTTAACAACAACAATCTCCAAACCCTTTTTCCCCATCCTCAATTTATTTTGTCCAGACCATGCGGATAATGTACTCATCTGCACATTCTCCCAAATGATGTAATAAACAAAGACTCTTCGCTTGAAACCATTTCGTGAAATTTCTCTTTAACTTGGACTACACTACAGACTTATACTATTTCCATGCCGTCAGAGGGTTTATAATTCTCGAATTCCGGTCATAATTTGGTGTCTGCTTTTGGAAAAATGATAGAAGAAAAAAAAAAGGCAGCTGTAATCCATACAGGGGAAAGACCAAAAAGAACCAAGTAAAGTTTTTGTACAACCCACTCGAACTAGTCAAATAGTCGGTGGCGATGTGAGTTTCCTACCTGCTTCCTAAAAACTCCCCCTCCTTAATCTTGAATAAGAGCGATCTCTTTAGCTTCCATGTTTTCTTTTTGGTCTGTCTGATTAATAGAGTGATTTCGGACCCTTTTAGTCAAGTGATCATCTATGGAGAGTGGATTAGTCAAATCAATCCTACTTAAGTTCCTATATTTTCTTTTTTTTTTTCCTTTCATACAAACCTTTTATGGACGTGTGTCGCGGTTGAATGTAATTGAGATGGATTAATTGTACGTGTAGCTAAGTAGAATCGTAAATATTGGGATATAATTTTTTTTTTTTAATTTCGAAAAGGGTGAAATTGGGTGTTTATTTTATTTGTAAATTTCTTCTATATTAGTCAAGGGTCGAGGGTATTTATATATTTCGATATGGGTAAAAGTCCAAGTCCTTTTCCATAGAGACATATCCTCTTGCTCAAGCAAATGCAAAAGGAATAAAAGGGGACCCATTTCCCAATTCAAAAAAGGTCCGTAAATATAAACACACGCATAAAATATTTAACAAGTGTTAACGATTGAATGAACCAATTGTTTTTTGTTAGGGAAAACATTTGGAAATGAGAAAGGTGAAATATGGAAAAAGTCAAAAGAATCATGGTTTATTTTATTCTTTGGTTGCAGCCTCCGACCCCTTTTCCACATCATCAAATTTCCTTTCTAATCTTTTCTCTCCTTTTGTTTTACATTCTTTCCTACCCCTCTCATCAATCTTCATGATAGTGAAAGCTATCTAATTTTTTATACTCATTTTTAGTTATGATGAGATGAGATTGGCCCGACCCATTTATTTATATCGAGGTATTAAGTCACAGTTTTGAATATATTTCTGTTTCATCGATTTTGTCTTTTTTAAAAAATTAATATTTTAAACATGAATTTTGGCATACAAAATCATAAGAATCGGTGTTTAAAACATCAAATTTCTTTTATGAAATTGAAATCGGGATTCAAACACTAATTTCCCTAATTTTTTCGAAATAAAAAATCAGTTTTTATACATTGATTTTCCCATTTTTTTCGAAAAAAATCGATACAAATTTCCTTGACGAACAAAATCGATCTTTAGAACCGATTTAGGTAATTTCTTAAGAAATTTTAAAACTTTTGAATTCAAGATATTTTCGCCACTAATTTATGTTGTAACAAAAACTCTGTTTGTATCATTTTAATGAAAGCCTATATGATGGGGAAAACCAGTTTATTTCTTCATTAATTAGCAAACTAACAAGCAAGCGCATTCCCATGCAATTCCCTCTCTATATAAATTGTGAAGAAATGCTCTCAATCCCACTTTGATTTTCTTTTGATTCCCCCCCTGTTACAAATCATGCCGACATTAAATCCCAAACTCCCTTCTAACAGCCTTTACCTTAGCCCAACTCATCATCTTCAGACCAAACGCACCACCTTCAAGAGCCGGATGTCCCCCCTCAAGCCCCTCACCCCTCCTAACCCCAAGGTCGTATCCCTGTCCACCGTCCTCGACGATGCTAACGTCTGGTCGGGCGACTCGGCGAGGTTGCACCTGTCCAACCTCGATAGATTGCTTGGGAAGAGGCAGAGCCCGAGCTCAGAGGAGGTCAGGGAATTCCCAGTCGATGAGGAGAAGAAGGGCAGGGGGCTGTTCGGAGGGTTGAATTTCGCAAGGATTTGGAAGGACGGTTCTGCCGAGGTGGAGGAGACGGTCGAAGGTGGTGGGAATTGTTTTCAGCAGCTCCTTTCGACGACAAACGAGTATTCCCCGAGGAACGGGCTCGGTGGACGGTGGAGGGAGTACCATGGGCGCGATGACTGGACCGGGATGCTTGACCCCTTGGACGAGAACCTCCGGAGGGAGGTTGTTAGGTATGGGGAGTTCGTGCAGGCCGCCTACCACGCGTTCCACTCGAGCCCTGCCACGTGGACCGGGGAGGAAGAGGGAATGGAGACGTCTACGTCGTCGGCTTGTCATGTGGCATCGGTAGACAGGACGTACAGGGTGACGAGGAATTTGTACGGGACGTCGTCCGTTGGGCTGCCTGGATGGGTGGATGACGTGGCGCCGGACCTTGGCTGGCTTACCCAGAGGTCGAGCCGGATTGGGTACGTGGCAGTGTGCGATGATCGACGGGAGATCCAGCGGATGGGACGGAGGGATATTGTCATCGCCCTGCGGGGAACCTCAACGTGCCTAGAATGGGCAGAGAATCTTCGTGCCAATCTTGTCCCGGTTTCTGACGATGAGGCCTTGACCTCGCACAGCAAACCGAAGGTCGAATGCGGGTTCCTAAGCCTGTACAAAACGAGCGGAGTACACGTCCCGAGCTTGTCCGAGTCGGTTGTTCAAGAAGTAAAGGACCTCATCGAGACGTACAAAAACGAGACTCTGAGCATTACGGTGACAGGCCACAGCCTTGGGGCGGCCCTCGCACTCCTAGTCGCCGACGAGCTTAGCACTGTCCTCGTGTCCGGCAGCACCTCCATTACGCAGCAACCACCCGTGGCGGTGTTCTCCTTCGGGGGACCGAAAGTCGGGAACAGGTCTTTCGGCGACCGAATCAAATCAAAGAACGTCAAAGTCCTCCGGATCGTCAACAACCAGGACATCATCACAAAAGTCCCGGCGGGGATCTCCCTCAACGAATCAACGAAGCAGCAACTCCGCAAGCTCGCAAGGATCGAGGTGACGACGCCGTGGGACGGTTACTCCCACATGGGGACGGAGCTCCGGGTCGACACGAGGATGTCCCCATACCTGAGGCCCGACGCAGACGCCATGTGCTGCCACGACCTCGAGGCATACCTACACCTTGTGGACGGGTTCCTGTCGTCGAACTGCCCGTTCCGTTCGAATGCCAAGCGGAGCCTCGCGAAGCTCATCAACGAGCAGAGGTCAAACGTGAAGAGATTATACACAAGCAACACGATGGCAACGGGAGGTCTCGAGTTCGAAGGAGCTCGGAGCGGGACGACATCATCGGCAACGCAACCTAGGACCAGGAACATTCTTGTTCAGTAATAATATAATCCTTATGACCTAAAAGAAAATTAAGCATTCAATTAATTAAATTACTTCATTAATGAACGTGTTTTTACATGCATCAATCATACAATTATTATAATACTTTTAAATTACATTAAATTAATCTAAATGAAGTTTGGCACAACACAATCAAGGACATTTTAGTAATTCAAACTTAGCGGTCCAAGATAATCCCAAAGGTCAAAACTCATCCAACGGCCCAAAATCGATGGCAGCCTTGACAGCGGCCCATCCCACCGGTGGGCCTGCACTCAGCAGATCCCTACACCCCCACCTGGCTAGGGTTTTTAACCCCATCGAAAGAGAGAAACATTTCTCTTCCGTCTTCGCAGTAGCGCCGCCGTCTTTTATCCGCCGCATCTCTCTAGGTTTTTTCTCTTCTCCCTCCCTCCCAAGCAAACCGATGGCGGAAATACGGTTACGCTTGTGACTTGTGAGCAACCTAGTTAGGGCTTTCATTCGGGGGTGATTCGTTGGATTGGAAGTCAGGAGAAGCGAAAAGGGAGCGATGGCGACGGCGAACCCGTTCGACTTGCTCGGAGCCGACGATGGAGACGATCCCAGCCTGCTCATCGCCGCCGCTCAGGCTCAGGCTCAGCTCCTTCCGGCTTCCAAGCCGAAGAAGTCCCCTGCTCCCGCTCAGGCCGCGGCCCAGGGTCAGCCGGCTAAGCTGCCTTCCAAGCCACTTCCTCCCGCTCAAGCTGGTGAGGTTTTTTGTACACCGGCTTGCTTGCGCTTGCCACCGGAGTAGTTTCTGTGCGTTTTGGTGATATTTTTGGTGGAGATGTTTGATAACGATGTGATTTCTGATAGTTGCCGCTGTTTGCTTCGAAACACTCAAGATGAAGACTGCTCAGCGATTTGTTTGTATATTGTAGTACTTAAAGCTTTGCCTGGGACTCATATTTTTTGCTTCGGTATATATTTATTTGAGGTGCCTCATAAATTCCGTCTGATTACAGGGGTTTGTTTTCAAGAAATGATTGTTGAGTTTTTATGGTTGAGCTGCATGTTCGGTTAATTTTCTTATATGGGGGGACTGGAATAGTTTATTTTCTCATATTATGTAATCTGGTCTTTGTTGATTGCTCTTGTGTGTATTGAAACTGTGAGTCTGTCCATCGTTCTTATGGAAGCTGTTTTGGATGGATTCTGTAATTGAGAATATGCGGTGATTTTTCTGAAGCTTGCTTATGGGAGTTTACATTAGGAAATCATTTGATTTCTGAATCTTGTTTTCAGTGAGGGAGGCAAGGAATGATGGAGGACGTGGCGAAGGCCGAGGTGGAGGGCGTGGATTTGGTCGTGGACGTGGTGGTGGTGGTCGTGGTTTTGATCGCGATGCTGGTCGTGGTTTTGATCGCGATGCTGGTCGTGATGGTGGGAACACTGAGAATGCCTTTTCCAACACCAATGGATATTCTGGAGGCTACAAGCCCTCTGATGACGGTAACTCTGGAAGATCCTTTGAAAGGCGTGGTGGTCCACGTGGTCCTTTCCGGGGTGAACGCCGTGGAGGTTTCAGTAATGGAGAATCTGGTGAGGGTGAACGCCCCCGAAGGGTATTTGAGCGTCGCAGTGGAACTGGGCGAGGGTTAGTATCGCGACGAGGACATTTTATGTCATGTTATAATTATTACTTCTCCAATAAATGATGGTCATTCTTTTATTTTATCCTTCCACATAGGAGTGAGATTAAGCGTGACGGTGCTGGACGTGGTAACTGGGGTACTCCTGACGATGAAATTGCTCCGTAAGTTTTTTTTCCTTTCTTAATGGCTATATATTGTATTAATGATGTTATTTATCACCTAACTCTATCTGCATCTTCAACAGTGAGACTGAAGAGGCAGTGAAGAATGTCTCTTCCGAGAAGCCCATAGCTGGGGAAGAGTCTGCTGATGCTGCTAAGGATGCACCTGAAAAGGAACCGGAAGAGAAGGAGCCTGAAGACAAGGTAGGTCGTTTGCCAGGCACCTTTTCTGATGCATGTGGGTTTCTCTCTTCTGAGCTAACATGAGGCCATAGTCTTATGACCCAGTTGTGGTAGCAGTCTTTACTTTGAGTCACTGGTCTGGTGCCATTCTGTTATGATGGACAAAGGTCTCAGTTGCTTTGTGTTTTTGATAGAGTCACTTATGAACATTGGCTGCTTTTCTTTCCTTAATAGATTTCTCTAATTTAGTTGTTTATTTTGCTATTACCAGGAAATGACCTTGGAAGAGTATCAGAAAGTGCTTGAAGAGAAAAGGAAGGTTTTGCAGGCTGAGAAAGCCCAGGAGAGAAAGGTGGATTTGGACAAAGAATTCAAGTCTATGCAGCTGCTGTCAAACAAGAAGGACAATGATGAGGTCTTCATCAAACTGGTGAGATTTTTTATCCTCTCTATGCTGTGATGGCGTTTCAAGATCATGTCCGAAGCTAGTTCATCATGCTTGCTTTTGTTAGGGATCTGAAAAGGACAAGCGCCGGGATGCGGCGGAGAAGGACGATAAGAAGAAGGTATTCGAAAGATACCATTTCCTTTTCTTTTCTCACAATTAGCTGTTGCTGGAGTGTTCTGCCAAGTCTCTTTTCATTTCCTTGTCAGGCTGTTAGCATAAATGAGTTCCTGAAGCCTGCTGATGGGGAGAGGTACTACAGCCCTGGTGGGCGTGGGCGAGGCCGTGGCCGTGGCACGAGGGGTGGTTACAATGGCGGGGTTACTTATAACAACGTGGCTGCTCCCTCGATCGAGGACCCCGGGCAGTTCCCCACCCTCGGCGGTAAGCAGTGAGGTCTTACTCTTGCTCGGCTCTCTCGCTTTTGTGTCTTAGTCGCACACCGCATCACCTGTGATCCAGTTTAGAGGCACCCCTTTCTTCCTGTTTGAAGAACCAAAAATCTTCCATACTACGAAGAGAAGAACAAACCCTTTGCTCTTGGTTTTTCTTTCTCCATCTATTTAATTTTGGCAGGTTGGGTTTAAGTTTTGTATGTATAATTTAGGAATTCATCTAGAGGATGGCCAAGTTAATGGCGGTGTGTGAGAGAGAGGGAGAGAAAGTGGTCTATTATTGATGGGGGTTGCTCTCGTCGTTGTCTTCTGACATCCGTTTTGTTTCGTGTTAGAATCTGAATTTTTCAAATAAACCCGTCGTTTCGGACCCAAGTGGGGCGAGTTCAACTGTCCCGACGACGAACAGATGTGTTTGTCCAAAATCTCAACAACAAGTCTTGGGCTCCATCGACATCTCATCGCTTCAACAAATTCCTTTATTCCAACGTTAACCGCAGTTCAGCCCAACATCCCCGGGCTCACCCATCAGGAATCTCGTGATGTACAGAGAGATTACCCGGAAGCAGAAGGAGAGAAGAACCTGGAATTATGGCTTGGACAAAAGAAGTTGCAAAGTCCAGGTGATAGTTGATCGTGATGGCGTAACTGCATGTATTTTTCTAGGTAAGTTATTACATATAAGACAAAGAAACTTCTTTTTTTCTTATACACAGTAGTAGAGAAAATGTTTTCTTATCTCCAAAACTTCTTTCGGAGAGTTTTGCACTCAAATACTCTTAGTAAAAAAAAAAATTGAGTTAAAGAAGGAGCATAGAATAATTTAAGCGAAATACACAGTTGAAATCGTTACTTTCTCATAGCGACGACTTATACCAACACTCCACACCCTCGAACTACAACATCAGTGTCAAAATTTCGAACGATCTAACAGAAAAATAAATCAAAATACTTGTGTGCGCTTTTTTTTTGTCAAAATAAATATGATAAGAAATAACATGAGTATAAACCTTAGTTGTATCAAAATTAATATCCCACCGTGAAGCTAGTGGTGCTCCGAGTTATAAGTGGGAATTTATCACGTGTCCAAATCTGAATAAACGTGATTGCTCCGTTAATATCTCGAACATCACGTGTCGACGCAATACACAACTATATATGTAGCCACACAAGACAAGCACCCCTCAATTATAACCAACAGTTGCCTCCAAATCATCTTCTTATAAAGGAAAAATCATCACACGTACTTAATTTCCAGACTTATCCGGGCATATCACTCCTTCTAGAAGCTGTAATATATATGACCTTTATAAAATCATATTGTTTCATCATCAATATCAAGAGATATAGTACTAAAATTCTCTTTCATATTGTTTCATATTGTGGATGGAGCGCAACAAGCAACGACTTGATGAGCGGTTGTTGCCTCCTCGGACACTTGCCACGTTTATTCTTGCGTCATTGCCTCGGACGTAGATTGATTTACTTTGATTTTTAGGCACGTATATGTAGTGTATACATTGCTTTTGTGTTAGCTTGATTTCCAGAGGTATACCACTGTGATTTTTGTACGGACATTTTTTTATTGATTACAAGTTATTACTTATAAAAAAAATTCTCTTTCAAACATAGTATAATAAGGCAACTTCCCATACATGTATAGTAGTAATACCTGTGACAGCCTCACCATCAATAGGAAAATCATACTAAGCATCGATATCATGTAGTGTTACGGTCATCTCTCTCCACGAGTAATTTAAAAGCTACATGTCTCCCCAACTAAGTTATAAAATATCGTGGCCTCTCCGCTTTCTGCTAATCCCAGGTGGTGCTGATGAATATGCTTTTTCTGGTGCATTCATTCATTTTCATTAGTGACCTTCGTTCCCATATTGTATTAGTTTGTTTATTAAGATTGGAATAATTGTTGTTAAAAAATAATTCGTTTTGATGTGGGTAGGCGATGACGTCAGCAATGATTGATTTCCGTGTCTCAACCAATTAATAACAATTATTATTATTATTATTATATATATATATTTTTTAGAATGAGTATAAAGTAAACATCCGCGTCTCCGACTTCTCTCTCTCATTCCTTCTTCTTCTTCTTCTTCTTCAACGACCGTGACCCCTCCGCTTCCTCCGCCATTCCCAACACCCCAAACCCACCAACCCGCCATGAATCCCGAATAGTAAGCAGCCCTCCGCGATTCTTCTTCGCTCTCGTTCTCCTTCCTTGACGCGATTCCTCCTTTTGGTCGACGATTTTCGTTAGTTGCGATGGGATTTTGTTTCCCTCCTCCTTTTCTCCCCTTTTGAAATTTAGGTTTTCGCGTTGGATCGGAATCTCGCTGCACGGTAATATAGGAATGATTTCGGAGTAGATTTCCAAGGAGCTGCATGTGATGTTTTGGTCGTTGATTTCTTCTAAGGGGTTCCAAACCGGTCGATTAAAGTCGTTCGTGTCTGTCTGTCCATCTGGTCCTTGTTAGGAACTACAGGCGTGGGATTATCACCGTTCTTGTTCGTTTGGCATAGCTGGCTGAATGTTAGTGACGAGGTGTTTTAGTTGGCTGGCTGGGCGGTCTTTTTATCGTGGAATGGAATGAAATTGTGCGGCTTAATTTTGCCCTTGTCTTTCCTTCCTGCAGCGATTATTTGTTCAAGCTTTTACTCATCGGGGACTCTGGTGTCGGGAAATCGTGCCTCCTCCTGAGGTTTGCAGTAAGTCGGCTGCCGTCAATTTTCTGTTTTCCCTTTTTTAAGTAATCGTGAATTCATCATCTCTCTTTTAAGGGAGCGCGTAGACAATAGGATCATGCCCTTAAAGATGTTTTAGAATCGATTATTGCCCGTGTCCATTTCAGTTAACAATAATCTTCGTCTTCACTCTGGTCTTGAGATCGCGCTTTTATGTTCTCGTAATGTTTCTCTTCCTTCCATGTTTTCTGGGAGTTAAAAGCACAATCCAATCTTTAGATTATTTGTGTTGATTTTCTAATGCTAGGATGACTCTTACCTGGAGAGCTACATCAGCACCATTGGAGTTGATTTTGTAAGTATTGATGCCCATGATATTATTTGTTTTTCCTACTTCCTCCCTATTTTTAGTAATTACTGAATATTATGAGAACATATTCTGATGCAGAAAATCCGCACAGTTGAGCAGGATGGAAAAACCATTAAACTGCAAATAGTAACCTCCTTTCCCCGGCTTGCCTTTTTTTTTACTTTATTGCTTCTGTTGGACGTTCCTCAATCCGAGTCAATAAATAGCGGATTGTGCCAGTGTCTGTTGTTGTGGGGCATTAAACTGCAGTGTTGCCAATCCGGGATTGCCTAATGCTTTGTGCTCTTTTCTTGAAATAATGTTGATGCATTTTTTCATACTCGAGCTTTCAGTGGGACACGGCAGGCCAGGAACGTTTCAGAACGATCACCAGCAGTTATTATCGTGGTGCTCATGGAATCATAGTAAGTTTTTACTTAATTTTCACTCTTTTTTGGAGTGCTTGAATCTTGTTGTTGAAAATTCTTTTGCCGCTTTCTTAAATGTTTTCAGGTAGTCTATGATGTCACTGACCAGGAGAGCTTCGACAATGTAAAACAATGGTTGAGTGAAATCGACCGCTATGCAAGTGAAAATGTGAATAAGTTGCTCGTTGGGAACAAATGTGACCTGACTGCACAGAAGGTTGTTTCCACCGAGACAGCCAAGGTAAAAAAAAAAATTAACCAAGCCATCGAACATCTGATTAATATGTTTACTTATGACTGATCAGCATTCTGTCATTTTAGGCATTTGCAGATGAGATTGGAATACCTTTTATGGAGACCAGTGCAAAGGATTCCATGAATGTGGAGCATGCTTTTATGGCCATGGCTGGTTCCATCAAGAACCGGTACGTCATTCTTACTCCCTGGTTCTTTTTTATCTTTCTGTTTGGACTTAGTTTCTCGACAATCCTTGCGACAACTTCCGATAAATCTGTAGGATGGCGAGCCAACCGGCCGTGAACAACGCGAGGCCCCCAACCGTGAACATCAGGGGTCAGCCCATGAACCAAAAATCCGGCTGCTGCTCAACTTGAAAGGGTGTACTTGCACGACCCTTGGGAGGCATGTTCTGTCCGAACCCTGTTCTCTAATGACATGTCATGTAAAAAAATAACCAGTCTTTGTTCTTTTTTACCGTAAGAATGTTCCGATTATGATGAATTGTGAAACTGAAATATACTCTGTTCCCCTTGGCTCTCTGCACATATGTTTTGAACTGATACAATCCATTCTTTTCAGCCTTGCCCTATAACCTCCCTGGTGTGCAGGGATCGCTGGGTGTCAGGATAGTGGGAATAATATTTGTGTGGCTTGATTGATATATGGTAGTCCAATTAGATGACATTTTGAATAGCTTTGGGTTTGTGGGTGGTGCTGTGGCTGTGATCACAATGGGTGGGTTCCTGACTCTTGATATATTTAAGTTGTGTTGGTGATAGAGGTGGAAGGGAAGTGGTCGGACAAAATGAGAGGTGCTTTTCTTTATGTGTGTCTGATTGGGATTAGCATTGACATGATGGAGAATTTGGGGTGGTCTCATTGAATGCAAGGCAAAAGGATATTATGGATCGTTTTGCCTAACCTTCAAGTTAGCACTTGATAAATGTCTGTCAAACATTTTGGCAAGCGTATTGTTCCGTTTCTTACATTTGCATGACTGACATTCAACATCAAACATGGTAGTTACCCGATTCTTATTTTTCTCGTAATGAATTCGTCATAAAATATTTTTGCAACGAAAAAAAAGTATAAATTCACCGTTTGCTGCACTTCCAGTCCATGGATCTTATCGAAAGGGTGATGTTAATAACTAAAAATACGAGAAAATGAAGCATCCTCAATCATGTTGGAAAGGTTACACTAAATAAGGGGCAAACTTAAAGTCCCACGTCCCTCTTCGTTCAATTGATTTAAATAATATTTTTGTTTTAATTTGATTTGGGACAATTAAAATCTTTTACCGTGGTAACTGAGCATAACGACGACGTCAACAACCAAAAGCGCGTTCCACCCCAACCCCAACCCGTCGAAGAAATCAAATTCATATTTACTTTTCTTCCTCCGCCGTTGACCACCCCCGCGTAATATCCATCCCCTCTTCCCCCCTCCCTTTTGCTTCCACCGGCTAGATGCGACGGACTTGCGAATCCTCCCGAGTCGCCCAACCGTTCTCCCTGCCTACCTACCATCCATCAAGCAACGCGGCCGAGCGAGATATGTCCCGTGCCCGATCCGCCGAGAACGCCATCCACCTCATCCCTCTCCTCGTGCTCCTCTGCCTCGCCATCCTCTGGTTCTTCTCCTCTTGAGCTCTCCACTGTTCGAAATCGATTTGATTCTTAGTTATTCATTTGACACTAGACCATATGAGGATTTTGCTAGTGTTTTCGTGAGATCTTCCAACTCCGACTCCCCGATTCGCGATGGATTAATCCAAGTCCTAAACATTTCGACGAACCAGTAACAGGTACACGCTGATCGAACACGACCACAACTTTGGCTTTCCGGTGAAATCTACATTCCTCATAAGCGAACAACATTCTTGTATTGTCTTGGCACATCGTTTCGCAGTCTTATCTCTAGGAAGATATTGTAAGAGCTGAAGTGATAAAAGCGACGTACATGGCCGACCGTATTACTGAAAAACGAGCTCCCTGGACTCATCTCCAGCGCTACCCTGCCTGTTAACCCCGAGCAGACAGGAATTCCCCATCTCGTCGTGTAGAGAAAATCGTTGTTGCTGTCCCGTTTAAGTTTTGTTGCTCAAGAGTGGTTCGGATATATGCTCTGTGGAAAACATGGAGTTAGAGCGAGCAGCGAACGAAAATCAGAATCCGAGGGAATGCCGACCACTTACCTAGCAGGGGTGGCTGCCTAATATGACGCACAAACGGCCTGCTAGTCCTCTCTGCGATCTCTGCAGCGACCAACCGTGATAAAAGCAGACCAGCCACGAGTGCGCATGTCATCAACATTATGAACACGTTATCCCAACCTTTTCTAGATAGGAACCCGGTGAGAAGAGGCCCGAGGGCCGCTCCGACTGACCCTGTCCCGTCAATTATTGCCGTTACCGTGGCAAGAGCCCTAGAATCACCTTTCAGAGAACTGTGAGTACCAAGATCTGCGGAAACTGCCGTCGTGATTAGCGCATAAGGCCCATTTACAAAGAGTCCGGCAACCATCATGAGTAAGATGTTGATCGGGTGTGAAATACTTCCATAGGATCGGTATAGTAGCATGGCCGGGATTGCAGCGTACATGAAAGATGCTGCCGTAGTTGCACGAGCATTGAGCTTGTCAGATACGTAGCCGGCAAGAATCCCCCCGAATATGCCCCCGACATCGAATAACGTCGAAAGGTTCCCGGCAGATTTCACAGAGACGTACTCCCCGCCGATTTCTGACATTACAGTGGGACGACATTGAAGATTAGCAGCAGAAACTATTGGCCTGTGATTAAGAACCAGCGAAAACACCGAAGCTTCGCTCGAGGAAGATACCTGTTTGGCTGAGATAGAACGGCAACCAGTACAGGAACGTATATGCCACGAGCTTCGAGAAGAACAGACACAATGCGAACGGGATGACACCTGGGATCAGACACGCTTCTATCAATCCGACACTTCTCCTCTCGGTCGAAGCGGACGATGCAGCTGGCACTTGAGCTTCCTCATCTATCGGGGCAAGCGTCTCGGCAGCCACATTATTGAACGTGTTCACGCAAGGAAAGCCGACGTCCTCGGGGTATGCTGGCAAGAACAAGAAGACAAGTACTCCACCAAGCACGATTAGAGCTCCAGGGACGATGAACGACCATCCCCAGCCATAATCGAGAACGCAAGCCGCTAGAAGGGAGCCACTGATGTTCCCGATTGACGTGTGCGCATTCCAGACGCCCATGATCAAACCCCTCTTCCTCTTCCCAAACCAGTTCCCGACAACCGCCACCACCGACGGCCACCCTGTCGCCTGGAAAAGCCCAGCCACCATCTGCGTAACCAAAAAGAACCCGAAAGCGTGCACTTCCCAGAAGTATCCCACACCGAACAAACCGACGAAAATCCCACTCCCGATCATCCCCACCGTGAGGAATATCCTAAGATCCAGCCGATCGCCCAAATGCCCCGCGACGTACATCCCCATCGAATAACACGCGAGGAACGCGAGGTCAATCTCCCCGAGCTTCGACGTCCCGTCAGGGCCGTTAAACGGTGCCCAACCCTTATCCCGAAGCCGATTCATCCCCGGATCATCCCCAAACCTGACCTCTTCCTTCATGAACACCGCCGACAGCGGCCACGGGTACCGACCCCCCACCTTCTCTGCAGGGGACAACGGCTCGGGGTAAAGCACGCTCTTGACGATGCTGCTGGGCTTACGGGAGGCATGGTAACAAGCATAGGCGATGAAGGTGATGAGTAGCACGACATAACGGTAGGCGGTGAGGCTGAGTTCTCCGCCGCGAATCCTCTTGATCACCACGATCCCGGCCGGCGTCCTCTGGCCCAAACCCGAAGGTTGTAATGAAACCCCACCATTTCCAGACATCTTCGCCACTAACTTCTTCCCTGAAACTAATCAATTCATGAAACGGAAAAAGAAAAAAAAGAAGAGAAAATTACCAGAAAAGGGAATATTCCCCGGAGATCATGATCATATTTACCAAGGCATTTACATCGTGTTTGGGTTGGGGAGGGAGAGATGAGAGGTTGTAGGAGGAGGCGAGGTTGGCGGGGGTGATGGAGGGAGGGAGGGAGGGAGGGTGGTCAGGACACGTGGCGGAAGGAGGGAGGGGGACTGCTGCGGTTGCCATGAAGGGAAGAGACACGCAATGCAAACCCGGCAAGAGTTCAAGGATGACGGGATCGGACGGACTGAAGTTTCGTCGGAATTTTTTTTTTTTGGGGGGGGTGGGAGTTTTGTTCCACAGTGACGTCGTTTGGCGAAAGTTTGAAAAATATTTCGCGAAGGCCGACTTTGGTCCTCAGGGAAGTCGGCCTTTGTAAGGCCGACTTCGGTTTTGGCGAATGGAAGTCGGCCTTACAAAGGTCGACTTCACCACACTTAGAAAAAATTTTAGCAAACGAAGTCTGGGACGCTGCATGAAGGAAGTCGGCCTTTGTAAGGCCGACTTTGGTTTTGGGGAAGGAAAGTCGGCTTTACAAAGGCCGACTTCCTTAATTTTTTTTTTGTCTTTTGAATCCTCAATTTTCTTTTGTCTTTTGAATTTCCCTTTATTTTATTTTTTTTTTAATTCAAAAGAAAACAAAAAAAAAAAGATAATTGAGGAAGTCTGCCTTTGTAAGGCCGACTTTCATTCCCCAAAATCGAAGTCGGCCTTACAAAGGCCGACTTCCTTCATGTAGCGTCCCAGACTTCGTTTGTTAAAATTGGTGAAGTCGGCCTTTGGAAGGCCGACTTCCATTCGCCAAAACCAAAGTCGGCCTTACAAAGGCCGACTTTCTTGAGGACCAAAGTCGGCCTTTGTAAGGCCGACTTTGGTGGGTTAGTTGGCGAATTATTTTCGTTAGTGCGTCATTTGGCGAAATATTTCGCCAAATGACGTCATTATGGAACAAAACTCGGGGGGATTACAAAGACCTATGTTTTAATGCATCTTAATGCATATCGAACTAATTTACAGTGATAATTCGGTAAGATCTTATGGTTTGAAAACTCCAAAATAATTTAAATCATCTTGAAACCTTTAGTTATCATAATATGCAAGAATTAATAAACATTTTCTATAGTAAATTGAAAAGAAATATTATTAAGTCACGATGTTGAAGTAAATAAGCTTGTCAAGGTGAAATCTTGTAGTACCGAACAATGAATTTTTCATCAAAATAAAAGATCAATTACTTTAATCTCACACTTCACCCTAAAATTTCGTGTTTGGATTAGCCAAAAAAAAAAAAAAATACTAAGAAAAAACTGACATCATTTCTTGTGATGTTAGGAAATTTCATCCTTCCAAGTTGATTTTTTCATTCCTTAACCTACACAGCACGCTTTGTCCCAACCAAGCCTTATCTTTCCATCAATCTTAACACGTAATCGTAGTTATTGATCCAACGGTTCATAATTGGACGCGTGTCTTCCCAGGTACAGCAGCTAGGTAACTTTTTAGTTAACTCCCCCGGATCTAATCCCAAATCCATTTCATTATTATTATTACATCATCGGCTCTACCTCCCTCCCTCTCTCTGCCCGAGAACAACGAATGACGTCAGCAAAACCAACGGCTGTCGGCGTCGTCGATCGGCTCATCTCCGTCCATCCCGACGAGCTCCGATTCAGCTGTAAGGGGGGAATCGATTCCTGTCCAGTTCTTCGTTCCGTGATCGAGTTGTTTTTCGGGGGGATGGATGAATTAGGCTGAGAGGAGATTGGTGGTGAATTGACGCTTGTTTTGAATGAGGAGTCGGGGGTTTGGGATTATTATGGCAAGGAAAGGGGTGGCGGATTGATTGGTTCGGCTTAGTTTTTAAGCGTTGGTGATCTGGAATAATTCTGGTTCGGATGAGTTTGGGGACGTGTTGTTGTTACTTTCGGTGTATGTTTGTAAAGTGTTTAATTCTTTGTGCAAACACAAAGCCTGCAGACTTGGGGATTTCAAGGATAGATTGAGATATGTAGTTCTTTTCGCAATTACTGATATGAACACTCTATCGGGGTGCGAGGAATAACCAAGAGTGCTCGAAAAAGTGTTATAAAGTGTTACCTCAATCCTGTTACAAACTCTTGTAACTTGGTAACAGTTTCACCTTTAAATGTTCATGCATAACCCATGTGTGACCACCTTTTTATTTCCGCTACATGGATCATATTTTCCTGGACTTCATATTTTCTGTGGGATTAGAGGCTTAGTGAATAATGCATTTTTATACTGATTTGCTTCTTAATATTTTTCTGTCCTTACTAGTTGAGCTGGAAAAGCAAAGCTTTTGTGATCTGAAGGTTGTCAACACCACGGAACATCGTGTTGCTTTTAAGGTACCGATGCTGCTGTCTTGTTTCGTGTTCTAGAAGAGTAACTAGATGCCATAGATTGAGTTGGCTATTTCTATTTTAAACCTTTAGAGCTGTTCACTGTTCAGGTCAAAACAACTTCTCCTAGGAAGTACTTCGTGCGGCCTAACTCCAGCGTGATACCACCTCAGGAAGAATGTTTTGTTAGAGGTACTGCTCATCCTGAGAAATCCTTTCCAGTTGCACTTTGTGACATAAGTTTACTGTAATTGTTTTACTGAGGATTCAGTCAGCATATGCGCCGCGGATGATTGAATTAATAATGCTTCATACTTTGGTGTAAAGTGACTCTGCAAGCACAAAGCGAATACCCCCCGGATATGCAATGCAGGGACAAATTTCTCTTTCAAAGCACTGTAGTGCCACCTGATACTGAGCTGGGAGAAAACTCTCAAGATTTCGTGAGTGTCCTTGTTATTGACCACATGCCTTTGGGATTGTGAAGATTATCTTCTTCACCAGGTTTGAGAAATGTCTTTGTTGTTATGTTCAGTTCAATAAAGACAGTGGAAGAGTGGTAGAAGAAATCAAGCTCAAGGTCGTGTATATTTTTGCCCCCTCTGAAGAAGACTCGCCTGGTGATAACAGGGCAGGCTCTGTTGACAATGGTCCAGATAGTGACTTGGTAAATCTGGTATGTGCACCTGAGATGTCGCATCAAGAAACTCGTAAACCTTTTATTACTCTTTTGCAAACGGCTTATCCCTTTGCGGATTGAAACTATTTGGGCAATAATGTTAGCATGCCTCGAGGTTCAGAAAATGGTTTGTTTAATCAGTAACTGAAACTGAAAATGATATGTGGCTGCATGTTATGAGCATAAATTTTCTAAAAGGCCATTCTCACCAGATTAGTATTTAGGGGATGCGTATGTTGTTTGCTGAATCTTTCATAAGAGGAAAACTCTAGATTTCGATGTTTAATATTGACATAATTTCTGCCGTTCGAATGGTGCTTATTGAAAATGCCTAAATTGGTACTTTTCCTGGAAATGAATCGGCAAAGACTAGAAACTTGATGCAAGCTCGAGGTCAATAGAGTTCTTGTCCATGATTTCTAGACAATATTTTTGTCAAGTTGGAGTCTGCTTCTTAAGCCAGCATTGGTGTTGCTTCTTTAACCTTGTAGGACCGGGCTCTGCAGCGCCTGAAGACCCAGAGAGACACGGCCATCCAACAAGTTCAGCTGTTGGAGAAAGATATCGTAAGGCTCATCCTTTCCTAGACTTTTTTTTTTCATACAGAAAGATTCTCGATGAAATGGAATTTCATTTGCACATATCTTGCAGGAATTGATGAAGAGGCAGAGGTATCAAAGAAAACCATATGGGTTCTCCATCTTGGCTGCTCTTGTGGTGGGACTTGTAGGAATCTTCCTGGGGTTAGCTTTGTCCTTTGTGCTTGCTAAGCCGCAGAACGCATAGCACCTCTAATATTCGCTATCTGCCTGAGTGCTCACTCCCACAGGTCAGTCTGTACATGATTGGTATTGGTTGCCTTGTTTTACTGCAGGTTCTCCCATTCTTTATGTAAATAATAAAAAGGAAAAGGGAAAAAGAACGGTTCCCTCTGCAACAACTTCCTGTAGGGGTAGTTGTCCCATGTTTCGCCCCTTTCTTCTTGGGGTGTGTTTGTGTGTGTGTTTGACAGTAAAATTGCTTGCCCTTTTAGAAGCTACAAAGTAGAATGTCCTTTAGAAAGCAAAACCAAAGTGCTATAGTCCCAAATATTTGGATATTATTTGCCTAGTTTGATGGATAGAGGGATTCTGCTTGGCTGGAAAGATCATTGGTGGAAATGCATTCATGGCTCTCTGTTCCATTGGTCGTGTTAGGTGGTATGTTAGTCTTGAATCGATTCGGATGAATGAAATGAATGTATGATTCTTCCACACTGGATTGTTGAGTCAACAACGTCAAGACCACTTTGTCAGTGAGCCGTCTTGCACGTTTGTCTACATTTAGTTCTGAGGTTTGTAGAATTACATTTAGTTCCAGTTTCGAAACTACCTAAATATGGCCGTATGAATGAGGCATATGAACTCCTCGTACTAGGTAACAGGAAAAGAATGTTTACTTTCTAAATGGAAATTAAGTTTCTAAAATCATTATAGATGTAGTAGGAAACAATTAATTTGGTGTAATAAATCTTAATACATTATACTAGGTGGGTCATATACCCACTTGTATGGGCTGGACTCAAGTACCAGTATAAGGCATGTCTCAATATTCCCGGCGCTCGCTCAATTATTTTGCCTGGGATAGAGTGGACGTGGCTTTTCGCCCAGTGTGGGAAATCACCCACCCACCCGTAAGAAAAGCAGGTTCGTAGTGTCCGTCGTCGTCTAGTTACTTAATGTCTCAAGCTCAGAAGACGTGGGTCTTTGGATGAAAAGCATGATAATGATGATGCATCTTGGTGGAAGAAATGGGAACATGAAGAGTGGTCAGATTAAATTAACCCCGGAAGTTAGTTCTCTATCCATCTCTTTTTCTCTCTATCAGGGGCGAAAGTAATACCTACCTACCTTAAATTGAAACTGTAACGCCTCCTTTGAAGGAAATTCTCCTATTCACCCGTTTCTTAGGTGACGACCGCATTATCAAACCCAAAGTCGGACGTGTTCAATTTCTGGTCAACAAATATCAATAGTTTAATAACACAAGCCTGTCATAACTTAATTGCCAGCAGCAGGAGTCCCTCTTTGCAGTTCGTAGGCGGTAATCACCGTCATAGTGAGGAGGATCCTCACCTCCCTGTTCCTCTCCTCCAACGGGTTCGTTTGTCCGCTGATGACCGGGTCCACGTCACAGCTTCTCGCCTGGGACTTTGCTCCATTTAAAAAGACCGTCACCATGTCATCGTACTTGGACTGCTGGAGGTCCACTTGCCCGTCCCGGAGCTTCTTCAGTGCAACAAAGTACCCCGACTGCATGCAGACCTGGAGGTAGTCCTTTAGGGCCTGGTCGGTCGACTTGTACAAAAGGTCCCTGCCGACCCCGTGGCGTTATTGATTCCCTGTTCGATGGCGATCTCGGCTAGGCCTCTCATGTTGGTATTGGGCGACTTGAGGTTCTGGTGGAAGACCCTGCTGCAAAATCCACGATCCTCCATTAAAAAAAAAGGTTGACATGATATTTTTGTTTCCCTTTTGCTCTGCATGTCTTCCATGCAAGAAATAAACCAACTTAATGAGCCTCAAATTAGTGGGTTAATAAAAGACATGATCTGATACGAAATAGATTTCAGCTGAGGAAAAAAGGAAAGAAGGAAAGTGTGAGGGAAGATCAAGAACTAATTGAAATTGTAAAGGTAAATAGTTGTTTCCCACTTTATGGATATGAGAATCGAATCGACGACCTTCCCTCTTGTTAAGCTGTGGTTGGGAGAGTTTTGTTCCTAAATAAAGTTGGTCTCATAATAGTTTCGTCAAATAAGGTGGCTACTTTCGAAATTCCTGATCTAAGGTGGCAAAGTCAGTCTTTTAAGGCGCTCCGACGCCAGACAATTTTATGCTGGCTTAAGGAAGTCGGCATTTGTAAGGCAAAGAACTATAGGGAATTATAAGACAAAGAACGTCTTCCTGCGACACAAGTGGTGTTCATGTAAGAAATGGTAAACCTATCGGATACCATATTCACACGCCTTTGCTTGTTTCGCTTTTATGAACGTGGATGGGTCCGATAGTGTTCACAATATTTACAGTTGGGCTAATCAAAAGGTCGTATACTCATCTACATGGGCATCATTTGATTGTAAAGAAGATTGGGGTGAGTATCCATTCCCAACTGTCGTTCCAAACCCTGAAAGAACACGACCAAAAGGGAGACCACGATCTTCTCGCATCCATAATGAAATGGATGTGAGAGAACGCAAAACTAAGTTGACTTGTGATTTATGCAAAAGAGAAGAACATAATCGAAGAAGTTGTCCAAATAAATGAATTGTAAGATTCAATTTCTTTATGTTTTATTTATCTCGGAATTGTTGTTTATGAATCTTGATTATTCATGTTGTGTATGAATCTTGATTATTCATGTTGTGTATTCATTTATCTTCATTCTTCAATTTTGATTGTAGAATGAAGCCCGGACCACAATCGAGCGATGTCCTGCACTCTCAGAACATTCATCGTTCTTTCGTAGTGTGGGAGTCGGGATATGCACTGGTAAGTTAAATTACATTGGTCAATTTGTCATTTAGTGATGTTTCATCGACCATTATTTAATTTAATGTCTTACTTTTTGTAGAATAATGTTTTGAAGTGACGTCATCACGAAAACAGCATTAGGAAGATTCGGAGAGATCCCCGTATGGATGCTTACCTCCAGCAAGCTAGCTTTTATGGAGTTGCGAAACTGCCATTTATCCAGCCGGATCATGCTTTGATTACAGTGTTAGTTGAGAGATGGCGTCCCAAGACACATACTTTTCACATGGCAAATGGGGAGATAACAATTACATTGCAAGATGTCTAGATAGAGCTAGGACTGCCAGTCGAGGGAGACGTTGTTGTTGGGTACACTGGCATGGACTTCCAGGCCATTTGCGAGCATTTACTAGGAGAGGCTCCACTGCGTGGTGCTATAAAAGCGGGAAGGGTGAAGACGAGTTGGTTGTCCTCTCGTTTCGATGTGCTGCATCCAGAATCACCGGAGGTAGGGGTGAGCAAAAAGTTTGGAATTCCAAATACCGAACCGATTTTTCGATATTTCGGTATTTGGAATTCGGTATTCGGTGTTTGGTAATTGGTTCGGTTTTATATTTTAATTAAATTTGGTTTTCGGTTTGGTATTCGGTTTTGTTATAAAAAAATTCGGTATTACCATACTATTGAAATATTTTTGGGCTTGGGTTATTTTTATTTTGGCCCATTTTCTCAAAGTCTTGAGTTTCAAAGTTTTGGAGCCCAGTTCACCCCTTGACCCAGGGTAGCTCCCTCTCCTTCCTTAGTCTTCTCCGTGTTGAACAGGTTGAAGAGGTTATGGGTGGGGAGGGTGGCGTAGGAGGAAGGAAAGGGAGCACGAGGGTGACGGTAGGTCAGGGAAGTCTTGCCGCCTCCGTTGGTGTAATCAGCTCGACCCCACTGTCAAGTGCAAGCCCTTCACTGGTAATCGCCCGTCGCATCCTCAGAAATTTCGTGGGTTTCGGGTTTTGGTTTAATTTAAGGGGGTTTGATCGCTTTTGGGTTTTTGCCTTTTTGGGGTAAAGTGATTGGGGTAAAGTGATTGTTTTTATATTATTGTTTCTGTCGGGTGATCCCCATGGCTGCTGTTGGTACTTAGGTTGATGATTTAGCATCCTCCAATCGATTTCTAGTACTTGGACTGTAAATCAATTCATCCTGAAATAAAAAGTGACAAATAAAACAATGTCGACAAATTTAAAAAATCAGCCCACTTTGAAGATTTTAAAAAACATTCCTAGGGCCAGATTTTAAAAAATATTTCTAATCTCTTATTTTTTCTACTCTATAGTCTCGATGCTTGTATTTAATCTAACATTTTCTCCTTATGTAGATGGATAGTGATTCTATGCCGATGGTGGGATCATCCGCTAATCAGTCAGCTTCGATATCCACATCCGCTACCTCTGCTGGGAGAAAGAGGAAGCCAATACCTCTGAGATCGGCTTTGTGGATAGATTACGAGAGATTTGAAAGTTCCGATGGTTTAATGTTGGCACGGTGCAAGGCATGCGGAGTAGAAGTGAGAGCTGATACTAAGAGAAATGAGACTTCTTCACTAAAGAGTCACAATGCGACGTGTAAGGAAAGAATCAAGTCAACCAATTCAACACAGAAAATCCTTGGATTTGAACCCGGAGGTGATTCTAACAATCAGAAAGACTTGTCTATTCTTAGGTGCGATCATGAATCTATTAGGAAATCTTTGGTGCACTTGGTCATATCTGCGGAGCTTCCTTTCAAGTTTGTTTCTAGACCTGAATTCATTCATTTCATGTTTGTTGTGTGTCCTAAATTTAAAGTTCCTTCAAGATGGACAATACAACGGGATGTATATGACATGTTTTCGCTTGAAAAGGAGAAATTGAAAGAGTATTTTAAGAAATCGGGAGTTAGTTTGACTACTGATACTTGGACTTCTATTCAGAGAGTCAATTATATGTGTTTGACTGCTCACTACATTGATGAGAATTGGGATTTACATAAACGAATATTGAGTTTTATTCCAGTTACATCACACAAGGGGAAGGATATTGGGGTTGCTATTGATAGATGCTTGCGTGATTGGAGTTTAGAAAAGATTTTGACCATCACTATTAACAATGCTAGTTCAAATGATGTTGCCATTCGTTTTTTGAAAGAAAAGTATTGCAATAAAGAAGAGAGTGTGATGAGATGCGAGTTCCTTCATATGAGATGTGTTGCCCATATTATCAATTTGATTGTGAATGATGGATTGTATATGATGATTGACTCGGTGAAGAAAATTCGAGAAGTTGTTGCTTACATTAGATCGTCTCCTCAAAGATTGTTAAAGTTTAAGGAGTGTGCAATTGCAGAGAAGATTGATAGTAAATCTCTTTTGGTGTTGGATGTACCAACGAGATGGAATTCAACATATTTGATGTTAGAAGCCGCAATAAAGTTTGAGAGGGCCTTTGAGAGATATGATGATGAAAATACAAATTTTAGAAAAGATCTTGAAGATGAATGGGATATGCATGATACCGAGCTCATTTGATTGGGGAATTGTTAAAGTACTTGTCATACATCTTAAGCACTTTTATGAGCTTACTTTGAAAGTCTCTTGTTCGAAGTTTGTTACCTCGAATGTTTTCTTTCATGAGCTAGCAAATCTTGATGAGGCATTGCAGGAATGGCAAGAATCTCCCGATCAGAACTTGGTTACTTTGGCAAAGAACATGAGAGATAAGTATCATAAGTATTGGGGTGATGTGGAAAAAATGAATAAGTTGATTTTCATCGCAGTTATCTTTGATCCTCGTCAGAAGTTTGATTATGTTGAGTTGTGTTTGAATGACATATATCATGAGAAGGCAGATGTTATGATTTCTCAAGTGAAAAAGACACTTTATGAATTGTTTGCCGAGTACAAAAAGAAATGGATTGCGGAGAATGGTGAAGATGCGGTGACTAATGATGGAAGTGATGGTGATGGTGTGGATAAGGGTCAATCATCAAAGGTAACTACAATGGATAGTGATATGAGATTGTTGCAAAGATTGGAGAGATTGAAGAGGAAGAAAGGTGGAGAAAAATGTAATAGATCAGAGTTGGATAGATATTTGGGAGAAGATACGGAAGTTACTAGTACGAAGTTTGATATTTTGATGTATTGGAAAGTCAATGCTATTAGATTTCCCATTCTTGCTCAAATGGCTCGTGATATTTTAGCCATTCCTATCTCCACGGTTGCTTCTGAGTCCGCATTTAGCACAAGTAACTTTTTGACATCTTCTTAAATCATTTGTCGAGTTCATTCTCTTATTTGTTTTATATACTTATATCTATTCAATATGTGTTAGGTGGACGAGTGATTGATGCGTTTAGGAGTTCTTTGGGCCATAAGAGTATTGAGTCAATTATGTGCACTCACGATTGGATTCGTCAAGGAAAATCAAGTGACGTTGAAGTTGATGAAGATCCTTTTGAGCAAGAATCATTTGAAAGTGGTAATGTTTAATTTCATAGTATTCTTTATAAATATTTAAAGCTTAATGTTTGTATAATATTAATACTCTTATCTCATTAATGACAGGATTGTCCACACTTACATTGGAATGAGATTGCTTGTTTCAACCTATTGCGGTTCAAGATTGAAGATCGAAAAGACTTCTTAACTTTGTGGATTTATAGTTTATGTGGATTTTATAGATTTTTATGGGATTGAATTTGTAGTTCATGTGAATTTTATGGGCTTTTATGGGTTTTGAAATTTATGGGCTGAAATTTTTAAATATGAATTTTGGGCTATTTATTCGGCCCAATAAGAGTTTGGAAGATCCAAATACCGAACCGAAATTTGGAAGATTGGAGTTCGGTTCGGTGTTTGGAGGGTAAAATTTTGAAACTTCGGTATTTGGAAGTTCGGTATTCGGTTCGGTTGATATTTGGAATACCGAATGCTCACCCCTAACCGGAGGTCCTAGTACGTATCCATACTCGGGCGTACATCTTGCAGCTGATAGGTGCTATGATCTTCCTAGATAAGTCCGATAATTTGATGCATCTAATGTGGTTGCCATTGTTAGAGGATTTTGAGCGGGCTGGTACTTATAGTTGGGGATCCGCATGCTTGGCGTGGCTGTATAGACAGTTATGTAGACCATCCCAGAAAAATGCATCGCAAGTAGCCGGTTGCCTATTGCTTCAGATATGGGCGTGGGATAGGTTCCCACACTTGTCTCCCATTAAACGTCAGAGTAGGCAAGTTCAGTGGATGCCTTTAGCAGCTAGATGGGGTGCAGCTCTTGACACGAAAACCATCGCCACACATGTGCTATCGGTTATTAGAGAGGCTTTGGATATACAAAGCCCCGAGCAGGTATCTACAATTTTATTAACTCATTGTGTACATTTTTTTGTGTATATTTTAACGCGTCATTTCTCAGGTCGATTGGCATCCATACGCGGAGGGCATCCTTGCAAGATTGCCGCATTATTGCTTGGATGGTCATGGTTGTTGGCAAGCTCGTGTTCCTCTCATCTGCTTCAGCATTGTCGAATGACACTTCCCTGATAAAGTCATTCGTCAATTTGGGGAAGAACAATTGGTGCCTCTGAATGCTGATACTGATAAAAACCTTCACCGAATTGACATGCGAGGAAAGCAGATGGATAATTGGGCATACATCCACAGTCACTTCATTGCCTTGTGGACGAATAGACATCATCACGTAGTCCCTCTACACTGGGAGGATAGTTCGGACTATCGAGCATGGTACATGAACTACTCTCGACCATTTTTATCGCATACCAGCGTCATGTTAGGCTTAGTGGTGAGTATCTAAACTAATTTCTTCATGAATTACAATTTTGAGTTATATCTAATATTAATTTTGTACAGACGCAACAAATGGCTGACATAAGCCTTCGTGCCAAAAGAGATGACCCTCAGAACTACGACGTATAGCAGATATTTCGAGAGAGAGCCATGGCTTCTTGAGAGAATTCACCCCTATGCGTTTATATGGACGTCATGAGGCGATAGAAGAGGTAGATGAGGGCCAGGCGGAGGAGATGGAGCAACCGAATGAGGAGGAGCATATGGAGGAGGAGGAGCATCTGAGGAGCATACTCTACTGGATGATGAGGAGGAGGATGGTGCTGACATGTTTGATATTGATCAATTTGTTATGCAGTCGTAGGACGATGAAGTTTACTCGTCTCTCGTGCTTGATCCGACTCACGTGGATGCATTTCAGACTCCGTTTGCACATGCATCTACTTCATCGACTCCCGTGGCTCCAAGGAAGACAAGAATTGATCGACCACCCGTAGGTGATGCTGACAATTCCCAGATTTCTCAGCTCACGTAAAGGGATTGGTTGCGATTTGGGATTTTCTATAGGCGTTCTCGGCGTTAGCTTTGAACTTAGTAGTTTTTAACAACTTCGGATGTAGTACTTTGTAGCAACTTTATATACTAGTGTACTTTCGGTGTTTTGACGTTATTTTTTGAAGAAAACTTGCTTGGATTTCTTTGGATTATTGATGTGCATCTTTACAGGTGGGCAAAAGAGAGCTTTTGTTATAGTGGTAGGCATAACTAAAGGAGTCGGCCTTTGTAAGGCCGACATCCTTAAGCCAACACAAAACTGTCTGGCGTCGGAGCGAAGTCGGCCTTTGTTTAACAGTGGCATTGTTTTGTATGCTTTATGTGTATCTGAACACTGTGTTAGGCATCGTTTTGGCCTTGTGACAACAATGGCATTATTAGGTTGCATCACGTGGTGGCCGCTCGCGTCCCGTAGAATGAGAATTTCTTGTTTAAGCTGATCGGAATGGATCCGCTCTTACACGAATGCCTTGCTTCAAGCAGCATATCATTGGCGCATTAGTGGAACCAGCGTTGGAATTATCCTGTTTATCAGGTGCTGCATATCATCTTCACCTCAGAGGCTTGCTCTCTTCTGATATGCCCGAGATCTCTCGTGGTTGCAATTTGCCTCTTTTGTCTCCGGTGGATCCTCCCGCCATGTTCTTCTCTTATCCAATGTATAAACGTTGTATTATTTTAAAAATGAATGACAAGGACCGACGATCAAATTACATAAAACAAAAATCAAATAACTTCTTAAGATATCACGGTTCATCGTCTTTTATGAATTTGGAATTATCGGAAAACTATACTCCATGAGAGTTGGGGATTCCAAATTAAATCTAACAAAAATTGCATCGTCTCTTTTGCTTGCGCATTCGAGCAATTCCCCTCGAGTTTCGCTCGCATCCGAACGACTCCAACTCACGCACTTGTTCACGTTGAGAAGAGTTTTTTAGGAGGTCCGCTTCACCGTACCATGTCAAAGAACACGGCGAAACTGCAGTCTGTTTAAAAAGTTTTTGCGCAAGAATGAAAATTTGTGCAACTCAAGTTTTGGTTTGGGCTCAAAATAGTTAAAAAAAATAGGGGTTGGGCTTTGTAATGTTTCACCCATATATAATGAATGGAGCCCATAAGATCGAGATTCGGCCCATGGTTAAAATTTTTTAGTATTTAAAAAGAAACTATGAAATATTTCATTTTTTTTAAGTATTTATTTATTTTTTCTTTTAAAAAATATCTAAAATATTAGGCCAAACAGAAAAAAGCATCGAGATTTACTTTTATCACTTATTAATATTTAAAGCGTTTTTCTCTTTTCTTCTTTTAATCAGATCCCACTGACTTTAAATGAATAGAAATGTTTGCAGTTAATGAAAAGACACTGACTACTTTACAACTATATAAATATTAAAAATTTACAATATGTATTACTAGTCTTCGTCGACCATAAATTGAAACCAGCTTGTTCATAAAATGATCACAGAATCTCGAGCCAAAACGATTCTTTCATAATTTAAGAAAATAATTATCCATGGCTTTCTCGAAGCAATCATCTTCAACGATCGTATTAGTCAGGTCGATGCTTCTCCTGACGTGGCCCGTCGCCTCGGATGGATCCCAGGCCAAGTGCATGGCCGGATGTGTCCTGAAATGCATAGGCGAAGTAGTCCTACCCACATTTATTCCCTGTGTGACGGATTGCCTTTTTCGTTCCTGCGTACAAGATGGCACCGTCCTCCTCCTCCTCTTTCTGGTTAACTTTTTTTCTTGTTTCGCTAGGCCAAAAGGCGAGAATGAAATTGGCAGTACAGGGCTCTGCGCGAAACTTCCTGCATAATTTGTAAAAGCTTATCCAAAGTTACACGCAAAGAAGAGAACTCAAACAAAAAAAAAACATGCAGTGTTTTAGTTCATGATAGTTTCGAGAAATACCCGTTCGTTAACTTAAGTCTGACCCTCGTTACAGGCTTAACGTTATTCATTCGTACCGCATTTATCCCCCGTTCATGTCTTTCGTCAAAGTACTCCTCCGAGGAAGAGACATGATCGAGCGAGCCGCTTCCGTGTCAGGCATGGCCGTTGCGCTTTTCCTTAGGTTTTTGTTATAGGCATTTGACGTCTTGGTCTCAAACTTCTCTAAGCACGAGAGTATGACCTGGTGGAAGACACTACCTGTTTATGCAGTGGGTGCTTATTTGTCCTCAGACAATTTGGTGAATTGGCTCTTTACCACGATGAGTAAATTATTCTCCCCTTTTGTTATTATTTTATCAACATCAACTGACTAATAAATAAATAAATGCTCAAATTAATTTCCTATCAATGACAAAACTATTAGAAATCGAATCATATTAGGACGCATCGCTATGATTTATCGTATTTTGTTTTGTGTGAAAAACTTAAAAGGGCAAGGCAAAAGCTTAGAGAGGTATGCTTTTTCCGATTGGTAAAAGGTTTAAAAATGGGAACCACCAAAAACAACAATGTGACATGATCACCAATCAAAACCCATACCTTTTTTTTCAATATAACTAGAAGGTTTTTGAGTCCTTTCAAAAAGCTTTGCCTCACTCGAACTTATTACGTACCCTCATGAGCATTGTAAGATCGTGTAACCCGGTAAATCAGGCCTATTAAGATTAGGACCCGGCAGATTTTCAAACGCACGACTGATGAGATTCGAATAAAAAAATCGAAGAGAAAACCCCCCAAAATTCTCATAAATTTACCTTTTTTGTAAACTATACTCTAATAAAGAAGCAAAGAAGAAACCAAATTATGGATGATTACAATGACAAGTGACTCCCAAACCAACGACACTTTCTTCTTTGCTCTCTGTATGGTGCGACGTCAAAAAATTGTCTCAATTAATTTTTTTTTTTTTGGGGGGGGGGGCGGGAGGAGGGGTAAGAAGAACATCAGACTGGACTAGGTTAAATAATATCTAGACCATGCTTGGAATTTAATGCACGTTTGTTGGTACAATTTGACCTTCTTCTACTCATGTTTAAGCAGAGGAGAAGATGGTCCACATTTAAAGACAACTGACACTTGACCATGAACATGAATTTCCTAGGAAGTGAATTTTAAAGAGATAGTTGGTAAAATGAAAACCAATAGAGAGAAAACTAAACATGTATTCCCTGTCGGAGTCGAGTATGTTTACTTGTGTCTCCGGTTTTGATAAGCCCATCTTTATCCATTAATCATTGCCTTATGATTTTTTTTTTCAATTGAAATCACATAACTAAACCCAAAATAACAAGCAATATCAACTAAGGGAAAAACTCTCCACCATGAAATGGAAAACCCAATTTTGAATTATTTAGGAGATTTGGTTAAAAATACTAACGCAAAGAAAAAAATTAAAAAGAAGAATCAAGTGTGGAAGATAAGAATCCAACCAAATTAGCTTTGTTTGTTGCTCCTTAATTTATTGCCGTTCCGGCTTGTATGGGACTTTTCTTGTGACATCATTCCACGTTTGTCATTTTCAATGTCACTTCCTAGGAAATTATTACTTAACCAAACAAAAAAAACTATTGATGTAGAAACTAAATTCTTACTTCTTTTTTTTAATTTTATAATTGATATTGGTTTATTCAGTTAAGCTAAAATTCTTGAGGTTTGAGTATGGGGAATTTATTTTCCATTTTTAATGTTAATTTCACATCAATCTAGCCCACTGCCCATAGCATGAAGAAAACATGCTACTTATGTTTCACCTTTTTTGTTACTTAGCAAACTAAAATTGATTGATAAAAGATTTATAAAGGGGGAGGAAATTGCTCAATTCTACTGGCAAAACCTGAAATAATAAATATTAACTGAAATTAAATTGAATTATATATTATTATTACATGTAAGACATTAGGATGACAACTTCTAAGAAATAAGAATTTGTTGAGCACACTATACCAACACAAATACTAAAATACAAAACAAGAAAATAGAAGCAATGCATTTGTATTGGTCAAATTGCAATAAATAATAATAATATCCTCCCCTTTTCTCCTCAGTTTTGCTCTTCCACCTATTTCACCTTCAATCACCCTTTCCATACGCACAAACACATCCCCCGCACCCATCCCCACCCCCAACCCACCATTTCATCTTCGATTCCCAGGATCTTTTCTCTTTGATTTTCCCCTTTTTCACCTTGAATTTGGGACATGCCCATGTTGGCGTTCTTCAGTTTTTTGCTCGATTTTTCTTTTTAAATTGGGCTCGGTAAAAGTTAAAGACTTGAAGGAAAAACAATGACTTGATGACTTTTTATTCCGCTTAGGAGGATTTCTGAATCTGGGTACTGGTTTTTCTTTTTTTTTTTTTCTTACAAACAAAAAACACCCTTTGCCCAGATGGGAAGTGATTCCAGTTTTTGACTTTTTGAGGAGTTGGATGGACTGAACAGCTTAAGGAAATTGCCTCATATTATTTACGGGATTGCTTTTCCTTGGCTGGTTCTTTTTTCTTTTTCCATTTTAGAGCTTTTCGTTTGATCTTTTTCTTGGTGGGTTTGAGGTGGGAGTTGGAAGGGAAGAAGAAATGGTAAAGGAGGGACCTTGTTATCACTGTGGAGTTACTTGTGAGTTTTGCTCTGTTGTTTTCCCTATCTGTTTTGTTCATTACATGGGATTCGATCATGTTGATCCGGAAGGAGAAATTTTTACATGAATTGGGTGTTAAGGGCGTTCCAATCAATCTGAATTGGATGCCCATGTTTGGATTGAACCCATGATGATGTCGCTCCTGCTGCTTCTGCTGTTGGTTATATGCTGCTGCTAAATCTAGCTTTTTGGGCTTCAATTTTTATAACATTATTCGCCAATTCATTGCTCTTCCGTTGATGAGGATTATTTACTAGGAACTTCCCTTTAATATGTCAGATGCAAATGCGGCCCCTCTTGTTGTTATCCCCAAGGAAATGGAAATGCAGATCATTGCTTCTTGTTTAATTGTATTAGTGTTTGGCAAATTGTGTGGACTGTTCTGCATGATTGGTACATTCATCATTTTGGTGGATCCGATACATCTTATTGAGCTCTCGCCTCCCTTTTTCTGACTACAATATGCTGCAACAGCCACTCCTCTTTGGCGCAATGGGCCACCAGATAAGCCGGTGCTGTGTAATGCTTGTGGTTCTCGATGGAGAACTAAAGGAACCCTCGCGAATTATACACCCATGCATTTGCGGGGGGAGCCCCAGGATTTGGTGGACTATAGAGTAGCAAGAAACAGTAGCTCGCCCCTAGGCAGAAGCAAAGAAGTGAAGCCACTGAAGAGGAAGCGGCTCGATGAGAATGAGGTTGTCCTTGGGATCACACCAGCTAACAGCCAGAGCTTCTCGAAGGTCACGCTTTCAGACGATGACCTGAGTAACCGATCAAGTTCGGGATCAGCCAATTCTAACTCTGAGAGTTATACACAGTTTGGCAGCGCAGATGCAAGCGATTTGACAGGTCAGGTTTTGAAGAAGCAAGGGCTTCACCATTGTCTTGATGGTTTTCTTACTAATCAGTTTTGCCTTTGCTCCCCATTAGGTCCGGCTCAATCTGTTGTCTGGGACACATCTGTGCCTTCCAGGAAAAGGACGTGTGTTATCCGCTCAAAGCCATCTGCTGTTGAGAAACTCACCAAGGATTTGTATGCTATCCTCCAAGAACAGCAGTCCTCTTGCTTCTCTGGATCCACTGAGGAGGACCTGCTCTTGGAATGTGATACCCCGGTGGAGATGGGACATGGTTCTGCCCTCATAATTCATCCCAGCTCCATAGGACGTGAAGAGGAATCTGAAGCCAGCTCTCTTTCCATCAACAACAAGAGACACAGAATAAATGATGTCGATTCTCGTGCATTGACGCCAGTTGTACATAATAAGGATACTAAACCCAGTACTTTTCCTAGAGTGGAGAAGATGAAGGGTCCCTCGCAGGAAAATGAACAAGGATTCTTTAGAAGGTACACTGGGTTATCATCCATACTCATGACATGAAGCCTTGATATGTTTTGCTCGTGTTTAATTATTTACCATTCCTGTAGGGAGAAATTTGAGCAGGAGAAGTTTCATCTTCTAGGAAGTCATCATTCGTCGCTACTTTCCATCGAGCTGAAAGTAAGTATTGGGTTTCCTTAAATCCACATAGCTGTGTAATATAATACGCTACGCCTAGTTAGCTGAAATGTTTTTGTGAAAGATCCAACTTCAGCTGCTCCATGCGTGGAGTTCTTTTGAAGCTGGATGTGTACTCCTTTCATTGTCTTGCATGAGGGCTCTTCTTTGGGTTCATTAGTGTCCGTTGTCTTCTTCATATGTTACATGTTATATTTCCACTTCTTCCTGATAGAACAATGACTGTCGTTGGTTGCTTGTATACTTTTTTTTTTTCATTCCGTTTTCTTTCACCTATAAACCTTTTTGCTCGGTTGATGTGTAGGATGTGGTAAACTTCGAGGTGTTCATGAAACAGTTGACTTCTGAAGAGCAGCTTCAGTTGATGAAGTACCTTCCTGCCGTTGACACGGCAAAATCCTCCAACAGGTCAATTTCTTCATTCCCAATTTTGGTTTTTTGAAAAAACAAGCAACAGAGTAGTACCGGATCTGACCTCTTGACTTAGCATCACATTTGCAGCCTCTCATGCTTCTTTACTAGCCCTCAGTTTCTGGAAAACATGGGTTCCTTTCAGCATCTTCTCGCTGAAGGGGTATTTGACAGATCTCCTTCAAGCGAGATGGGAGAAGATGGTAGAATGCTGAAGAGGCTTGCACTTTTCAATTTGACGAAGTGCAAGTGGATAGAACACTACAGACAAGTCAAGGTGTGCTTATGCGGAAAACAATTGAATAGGTCTGACTACTGTTTGTCCCTATCATATGCTGTGCAAGCTTAATAAACGTGCGATGCAGGACCAAAAGCTTGCTAATGGCATACCTTGTTCGGAAGGATCTTCCAGAACAAGTAAGTCCTAATCATGCCCTTGGTCAAAATCTACTCGAGTTGAACTCAACTCTAAAAATTAGATTTCGTTTGACAGAAATAAATGCAATGAAGAAATATCAGGTAGAAACAACAAAAGGAGCCTCAGGACAACAAGAAGCTGTAGGCCATGACTATTCTTACTTTGGTCTGAGAAGCTTATTTGCCTTGCCCAGTTACAATGTCAATCCTCCAAAACCAGATTCTTTCTACATCAAAGAGGAAAGCTTCGATCCCGATCAGGACCTGCTGCTTGAAGTGCCTTCGAACAGCTCCTTCCCTCAAGCGGAGCTCCTTCAACCTGCTCCAAGTTCCGCTATTTCGCAACAGGCGAGCAATAATAGCAGCTCTTGTTCGCAACACCCTTCTAACCTCAGGTAGCTCTAGACGAGGAAAATGCAGGGAATATTTTCGTCCCCATAACTATAAAACTATGATATATGCTTGCAGATTTCAGTTTTGAAAGAGTACTGTGTAAATGAATTTTGGTACAGTAGCTTTAATTATCACATATACTTAAAACTTCAGCAAATGATTTTTGCCCTGAGAGGACATTCTTGTACAGAAATCCAAGACAGGCAACTGTCATGGCGGGGTTTCCTCAATTGCGATAGCAATGGCATAGGTCAAACCGTTATTGAATGCCGATTAGGTAGGCAGTTAGATGGCTTTAATTGAAATGACGACCAGAGTAGTTTAAATATCATCGGGACAGCTACAAAGGTTTGACCAAAAGAAAAGGAAGGGTCATCCTTTCAGCGGTAGATACTATTCCTTCAAAAAAGATTTCCCAGGTTATGATACAGTTTCATCCCAACTCAAAATTCCCCTCTGGCCACCAACTTGGCCGGGGAAGATTCATGCCATGCTGCTTCGCGATGTCTAACAAACTCTCAGCTCCTTCATTGGTATCTGCAAGAGTGCCTTCAATCATTTTCATTACTTTCAAAAGATTGGGGAGCTTGACTTCTGGAGGTGGAGGTGGAGGTGCATTCAATTTTGAGGACGCAAGATGGACATCTTCATCTTCTTCAGGTAGAGCAACGGGTCGTGGTGGAACTGTCGCTTCTGATTTATCACCTCTCTTAAGCCCTTGTGCATCCTTAGAAGATTCGCCAAGAACACCAGCGTAGGATGTACCCATGCCTTCTCGGCATTTGGATGTCATCCCTGCAAAATTATTGCAATTTTCAAGATCATCCACATCAAGGTCCATCATGCCACTTCCCTCGTCAAGGGATTTTCTTTTGCCCTTGTCATGGGGATGGAAACTTTTCTCCAGAGATCTAAGCTTCTCAATTTCCTCAACACTCTTATCCAGAAGCAAATCCATACTCCTTTTGTTGCCAGCAGGAGTCTCTCTACGACTCTCAGTATTTACCAGCCCATCGCTTCTCTCCAAAACCTCCAAATCAATAATCCTTATCATGTCTCTGCAGTCACTCTTCTTATTCGACTTCCTTCGCATTGAACTCCCTTCCACTGTGCCTCCTTCCTGCAGATTCAGTTCCTCCATTGATTTCCGAAATTCCCTAATTTTCTCTTCAACTGACCCGATAGAATAACTCGGAGTCTCCACCTGGAAGTTTACCTCCAAAATTTTCATCCTTCTCACAGGAGATTCCAGTGTATCAACTGATTCCGTGTTTCCATTAGTGACATCTTTAATCATATATCTACTGCCACCACTTTCCAAACTTACAAACCTTTTCCCAGAATTACCAACCAACGACCCTCCAAACTCGCTATCAATAGTTTTTCTCTTCAATCGACAATCCGATTCCCCACCAGAAACATTCTCCTCCATGGCTTTCTCCAGAGATTTCAACCTCCCTGACAAATTTGCGCTCCTTGGACCCCCTGGAACATCGTCTCCCTTCAAAATCCTAATTTCTTGCAATTCCGGAACAACCCCCATTACAACAGAATCTGATTCACTATTATGCTCATTTCCAATCACGCTGCCCAACTTCTTCTCCGGCTTGCTTGAATGTCTCGCCAAATACTCCGGCTTGGTGAATACAGCTTTCCCTTCCAAAGCCCTCCCATGCTCTAAACCAGCCACATTTCCACCATCTGAATTTAAGCAACTCCCCGACAGATCTGGTGCTGCCCTTAATATACTTCTTGAACTACTTTGTGACCCTCCCTTTTCCCTCAGAGGCCGGATTTCCTCCGGTTCTCCGCCTTTCTCAAGGCCCAACACACCCTGAGAGACATCCACCTCGTCATCCCTCCCCAAATCAACCACCCTCTCCACCTCATCCACCGTCCCCGCCCCTGGCCCCACAGCCTCGTCAGAGCTCGGCACAGACGAGGAGTTCTCAGGTGGAGTGTGGTACTCCTCCCCATCCTCCTGCATTCCCTCCCCAGTCTCTGGGAGCGACAACATCATAATCCCCTCCGACTCCGTGAGGGGGTACAGCGGCTCCTGCGACGAAGACTCCTCCTTTCTGCCGCCCTCGGCCTTCCGAGGGAACGGAAAATCGCGGAGGATCAACTCCTGCGCCTTCGGAATGCGGCACATGTCTTCGATGAACCCGAAGGGATCGATTTCCATGATAGGAATCCGGGAAGTCGAAATCAGGGAAGATGCCGAGAGAATTGATTTGGGTATTTAGGGTTAGGTTTTGATTTTGGGGAGAGAAGTTGATTTTCCCGCTCTTCCGGGTTACGAGGGGCGGAGAATGTCGAAATTACGTATTGGTCCTTGAATATTTCAATTACTTCATATTTAGTCTCCATAAAATTGAGCACAATAATATGTTGGCAAATTATCGATATTTAGCCTCAACTATTGACCAACTTTACGTTTTGTCATATCGTTTAAAAATTTTTGAATTTGGCCTTATTTTAATTTTACTTTTCGATTTGGCCTTATTCGTAACGGACGTTAGGAAGAGCCGACGTGTCACTAACGTCTGTAATATTATGTCTACGTAGTCTTCTGACGTGTAGTTATGCATCCACGTCACCACACCCACTCCCGCCCCACCCCCCGCCCCTCCCCACCCCACCCCCCCTCTCCCAGCCTCCACACCGATGGCCCCCCTCCCCGCCCCACTCCCCTCCCCCTGTCTCCACACCCACTCCTGCCCCTCCCCCTCGCCCCCACACCAACGGCCCCCCTCCCCCTCGCCACCACACCCACCCCCCTCCCACGGCCCCCCCCTCCCCCTCCCCCTCTCCCTCGCCCCCACACCCACGGCCACCACACCCACTCCTCGCCCCTCCCCTCGCCACCACACCCACTCCTCGCCCCTCCCCCTGCCTCCACACCCACTCCCGCCCCCTCCCCCCTGCCCCCACACCCACGGCCCCTGAAAGGATCGAAACAATTTGATTTATGCAAAAACATTGCATTTCCATTGATTGAATGAACATTCATTACATACATGTGAGCTACATGCTCAAATTTTTCGAAAACTAAATAAATCTTGTTCATTCACGATGCGCAGCCTAAGAACCCTTCTTAAGCCTGCAAGAAACTAGAATACATTCCATTTTAAACCCCACATACATCCACAATAAACCACACGTTCCAAACAAAATGTCCGAGAACCGTTTTTCCCTTTTCAAGACATCATACACCCTGACCATAAACCAATTCGGTTTTCACCTTATCCCAACCATTCCCATTCGTTTCTATCATTTCCCACACCTTAACCAAGGTAGGAAGATACCCTTAAAATCTCAGAACCAAACTCCAAGCACATAGCCCCTTAGGCTAGTGTAACCGTATACCCATCTCACGTTCATTCCCTCCTTGGAACATCCTGTGTACTGACTTTAAGCCCAATTCGGCTTTCACTTATTCTCAACAATTTCCATTCATTTCTACCATTTTCCATACCTTAACTAAGGTATGAATACACCCTTAAAATCTCAGATTCAAACTCCAAACACATCGTCCCGAAACTTAACACCTTTCCACGCTCGTTTCCACCGAAAACTATACCTTTCAGTCTCATTAGTAAACCCATTCGGCTTTGACCTTTCCCCGTCCAATTCCACTTGTTTCTACCACATTCCTACTCCCTTTTAAGGTGGGAATGTGGCCACAAATCCTCACATTAAAACTCCTTTCCTACAGTCCCTTATTCGGACTTGAGCATACTCATTTATCTTGCTCGTTTCCACTGAATATTACTCCGTTCAGTTTCACCTCCCATCCACCCCCGAGCATAACTTTTCCATGCTTTTCTAGCATGAGGGACAGCCTTTCTAGGCTTCCATTCTGACCTTACAACAACTCATAATTTCCAGCCCTTGGCCGATTTACTTTCCATGGCCAAAGCCACGCGGTTCCGCTCTTAGAGCGCGAGGCGAAGCGCAGCCACCACAGGGCTCAACGCTCCCCTATTCCATACCTTTATTCCACTTATTTCCAGCCCCTAAGGACCGCAATCTTTTCCCTCAAGGCTCGCCCCAAGCGCAGCCCTTCGGTACCAAACAACCAAACCCATACCTTACTCATGCATAGAGGGGTTCGGGTGGCTTCCCTCACCTTTAAGGGTTCGGCCACCCTCTAACCCTCTCCAAACCACTTCCAAATCACAGCCCAACCACAGCCACGAATCTCAACATCATGCACCACAACTAAGCTTAAAAACGGAGGAGGGATGTGGGGGTTACCTTCCGTTTACACCCCGACACAAGTCGGCGAGTTCCACTCTTCGCCGCACCACTTCCCTCCGTAAGAATAGCCTTCCTTCCCTTTTCTTCTTTTCCTTGCCGCGCCTCTCCCCTTTTGTGGGTGGCGAAGGCGCATGAACAAAGGGGGAGCGATCCTCCTCACGGATCCCCTTCTGGGCCCCCCCCTGGACCCCCGTTGGGTCCCCTCTAGACCCCCTCTGGACTCCCTCTGAGCCCCCGTTGGGTCCCCCTTGGACCCCCTCTGGACTCCCTCCGAGCCCCCGTTGTATGATCTTTCACGTTTTCTTTTTCTCCTTTTCTTCCTCTCGGTTCTTCCTCCCTTTTTCCCTCTTTTTTCCTTGGCCGAATGGCTTTCTCCCTCTCCCTTCTTGTAGCACCAAGCTTCTCACCTTCATGCAACACCGAGCGCCCAACACGCGACACCTCGTGTTTGCGCTTTTGATGTGTCGCAAAACCGGACCAAGCCATCATGCAAGAGATGTGTCGCGGTTCCTCGTCCGATGGGTTTAGTTTAGCATCCGACACCACGTGCTTGCACTTTTGATGTGTCATACTACCGGATCTTAATTCCATGCGAGTGATGAGTCGCCGCGGGCCCCGTAGCCGACCCTTCAAGATGGGTTTGGTTTAGCACAAAACCGGCCCCATTAGCTTAATTAATCTGGCCGTAATTAATCCACCTCCCTAATCGCTATTTCGTTTCGTTTAGTAGCTGTGTCGTGCTTATGACTTTCCTTTGTTTTCTTACACACATTCGGCCGTTGGATTCCCCAAGTTCGAGCTACATTGATTCATCCAATGTCACACATGTTTCTAACCACAAAATTCGTAGCACAGCCAATGCACATTCACGACACAACTTGCCATACTTTCAAATCATAAAATGTCGGGTCATTACAGCCCCCCCTCCCCCTCGCCACCACACCCACTCCCCGCCCCTCATCCAGCCTCCACACCCACTCCCGCCCCCTCCCCCCTGCCCCCACACCCCCGGCCCCCCCCCCCCCTCGCCCCCACACCCACTCCCCGCCCCCCTGCACCCACTCCCTCCCCCTCCCCCTCTGCGAATCCCTTTTTCCGCTCTTCTCCCTCCTCCTTTGGGAATCCCCTCCCCCTCTTCCCCGCTCTTCTCCCCCCTCCTTTGTCCACGTAGGTAAAAAAATATTATATTATGATCCACGTAGGAAGAGAAAAAGGGACGTTAGTGACACGTCGGCTCCTCCTAACGTCCGTTACGAATAAGGCCAAATCGAAAAGTAAAATTAAAATAAGGCAAATTCAAAAATTTTTAAACGATATGACAAAACGTAAAGTTGGCCAATAGTTGAGGCTAAATATCGATAATTTGCCTATATTATGTTTGATAGAAAATGATTGGAGTGGCTCAGGCAGGATTAGGTAGGACGATAGCATGGGATGATGACATTTGTTTTTGTCTGAAAATGGGCAGAAACGGAAAATGTTCATTTTCAGCAATCACATCTTATTGATCTCATTGGAAATACCCGTAGATAGCGAGATTCGGATGTGAACAGAGGCAGGCGATAGTCCCCATGACGGGACACATCCTCCTGCCTGAACCGAACAGCAGGAGCTGGAAATGGGTTCCATCGGCGAGTCCATGAACCTCCCATGCTCTAACTTTTTTGGGTCTTTCAAGTGAGACGGGTCTCTTCCTACGGCCCATGATGGGTTGATCACGATCAGAGGAACACCCTCTTTGTTTGACTTTTGATAGCTTAAGTATCTCTTATTCGTGTAGAATAAGAGATTACATATGCCTTAAGTTGGGTGCTGGAACATGATGGACATAGTTTAGGGATCTGCCCATACAGTGTGCTTCTTACCTTTGGAAGATCTCTAGGGTTTTCTTGCTGGGCAATCCTGGTCAAAGTCTTTGCCAAATTTCTAAGTCTTCCTACAGCGACTGCCAAGGCTTAGGCGCCATAGAAACAACTTTGAAAAAAATTTCTGTTATTCCGATCAATATTCTTTGTAAATTAAAACTCGAGGTTGAACAGCAGATTTGAAAACTCTAACACTATTTCACAAATTTATTTCCAAACATAGACTATGATATAATTAATGCAAAACAGAGCGATATAAGAAAGAAGAAAACATATACAGTGGCTTTTTGGGCTTAAAATTCTCAATTGGTACGAACTAACCCCTCCAAACTGTCATTTCTTTGCCAACAAACCAGATACAATATCCTTCCCCAAAATTTAGGACTTTTTAGAGGACTCACTTGCCTTTGTTTCATCCCAAACTGGGTTGCAGCTTTAAGCGCGCTTAAAGCGGAAAGCGCAGCGAGGCACAGGATGAGGGCTTCGCTCCCAAGCGATGAAGCGGCTTGTATGAAGCGCGCGCCTAGGAGCTGCTTCGGGCATTAAGCGTGAGGCGCCAGGCGCTGGGAAGTGCCAGAGCGCAATGATTCCTTTTCTTTGCCCTATCTCCTTTCTCTCTTAACGTTCGTTGTCCCTTTTCTCTGCCCTAACGCTCGTCCGCCCTCCTAGAATTGCTAACATATATATAATTCTTATGACAGCGGAGTTGTGGGTTTTATTTTGTGGTGATACCCCCCCTCTTTAAAAATTTGCTATTCGAATACTAAGTTTAATGTGTAGCGCAACTGGTTGTGATCGAAATTAGAGTACTCTTGAGCATGTAAGCCCCTTCTTCATCCATTAACATGTATTATTTCTTATTTCTATTATGACCATTTTACATTCTACTTTTCCAATGTAGATTCAATCTAAGAAGAGAAATCGACTTGAACAAAAATGTGACTGGACCTTGTACCTGTGAAGCGCAACCAAAATCTCAAAGCAAGATATGATGTACGGGATACCATTGATCCTTTTTGTATGGATAATATTGATTATTATTATGAGTGGCTAGTCGGTGAGATGGAAGAAGAGCAAGGTGAGTCGCTACTAGTCGGTGAGGGGGCGTTGGATGTTCATCACGTTATGAGGAACGCACGGGGTCGAAGTAGTTTGAGAATGTTTGATAGTGAGGATGAAGTCCATACCGACGTTGAGGAGGAGATTGATGGAGATGCGAATAAAAACAACACCTTGGTGAATTGCGAATATGATGATGATGAGAGCCTAAATAACGATATTGATTTACATGTTTAAATTATTGTGTTTTCATGTCCTTTTATTATGAACTTATATATTGACCACATTTTAAAACGTTAATTTTATGACATTAAAAATTGAATTGACCTTATCTTGAAGTTCCTTAGTTCAATTATATTTTTCGTTTAACATTGACGCCTATACGTTAAAAGCATGCTTTACGCCTTGCGCTTAAAGCGATTTGGGAGATTTGCGCTTTTTGTGCGCTTTGCGCTTTAATAACAATGACACCAAATCACCAGGCAGCCTCCCTTTGTTTATTGGTCATTCCAGGGCGGGGCAAAATAGAATCCGGTATTTGGGTTTCGCAGGGCTCACGGTGATGACCATGGGTAGAGAGCGCCCCCGGTAGTTAGATGAGTTGTGCCCTTTTAAGGTCCGAAACAACACCTCGATCTTCACCACTCCTTTCGTTGTAGAGCACCTGTATGGCATGTAGATGAATATTTATCATCACGCCTATGTTCCAGTTTCACTAACCAAAAGGGGCGGAAAAAACTGCTTTGGAAAGCGTTACCTTGTCTATGATACCGTATTCAACAGCCTCGCTGGGGCTAAAATATTTCGGCCTCCGAATATCAGCCTCGATCAGCTCTTCCGTCTTACCTATATGCTTCGCATATAGTTTTACCTAGGCATTTGAAATCAAGTAGGGTATCAAAAGACACCAAACCTTGTTAGTTGGTACCGGATTTTACCATTTGGAATCCACAGCAAATTCAACATAGGATCATCATCATCATGTAGATCTTGGAAGATTAAAAACTTTTCGGACAACGTTTCATTTTGAATATCGATGATTAATGTATCACATATTTTATACATATCTAAATTGGTTGACAAACAACTCCTTTATAATTAGCTAAAAAGGCAAGATTAAACTGCATATATGTCGATCCTTCCTTCCGACTCCTTCGAGGCGAGAAACTTGCATAAAAACATTAATGCTAATGGTATAGCAGACCAACGTATGGTCTAAGACTATATGAGTCGCTGACATAATGCATGGGAATCAATATAACTATGATTGTCACAAAAGCATCTTACCAACTCAGCCTTGACATTCTTCACTTCTTTCCTTGCAAGATCAACATCTGATGCCTGACCTTGAAATCTCGCAATGGGCTAGCAGTTTATATAGGGGGAGGAAAGGTACAATTAGAAATTGCAGAAGTTGGTATAGCTAAATAACAGACAGAGGCTCAACACTTGCTAAAGAATATGAAGCAGCAAGTAGACTACAAACCTGCTTTATCATAATTGTCGACGAAGGCAAGGCAGAACGATTTCCTTTAGCACCAGCAGCCAGAAGTAGGGAGGCTTCTCCCCATGCATTGCCGACACAGAGGGTGAATATGGGCGGTTTAACATATCTACATTAAATTGCTAAGCATCAGATCAAAACGATCAGAATTATCGAAGATTAAACATAAAACCAAAAGTTATTCATATGGTTGAGTAGAAAAAGTGCTTCGGCAAATGTTAGTTAAGTTTTTCAGTGGCAACAAAAGCAAAGATTTATAGCTTTAAGGTCATTATTACAATGATTTTGCATAGATTTAGATTTGCAAAGGTTTCCCAAAAGAGTTTCTCTTATGTAGAATACCAACGATCACAACAATTACAGGAAGTGACCTCATCATACTGAGGACCAAAAGTTAAAAAGAAAATGGACAACAAATTCCAAGGAAATAAGTAGCTTCAAGCACGGAAAATGAAACCAAAAACCTCCAAGGAAAAAGAATTTGCAGGAGAGAAGAATTTCAATCAACCTCATTACATCGTAAATTGCAAACGCTTCAGTTTCGTATCCCAGCTTCTCCCCACCCTATAAGGCAATAATATTTCAGCAAATGTAGCTATTATGTGAATCAAAAACTTAATAATAAACTAACGTATATTTAAGTGTATCACATAAGCTGTTGGACATTGCCTGGAATCTTTTTCCTTACCGCCAACAGAAAATTGTCCTTAAGAGTAAGGGTTTCCTTTGCACAAATGTAGAATGATTTAACTTTCAAGATTCAGAGTAGTCTCCTTTCCAGATGGAGGAAAATCCCAGACTAAAATTGGCAGATACAAGAGGTGGAATTCTTAAGGATACCAGAGCTCTAACAAAGAGATATTATGAGAAAAAGAACACAACGCAAGCTATAACTCTCTGATAATTACACGGTTTGTTCTAAATGCCAAAACGTAACAAAGAAATGCTACAAGTGAGAAAATTTCCAATGTGACACTCAAGATGTGCATAGATTAACTACAGAGTAGAAGCATAAACCTTTGTTGTACCGGTGGAATTTATGTAAAGATAAATAGGCTTCTCAGCATCTTCATACTGAAGATAGAGAAACTCTGCCAGTATTAACTCCGTAACAGAGGGGACAAGAGACATGCCCAAGTAAACAATTCGATTCTTGTACAAGTAGGATGCCAGATCTGGAGGTGGCTGCTCCCATGCACTTCCCCTCGAGAAAGGAATGACCTTTTAACGAACAAATATTCATAAAAAATCTCAATCTAGGACGAGAAATAATTGCAATGCATCAACAGAATCACAATCCAAAGATATAGCAGCAAGACAACATGACAAGGATTTAACATTGTAGTATAGCTAGCTTATCGATTGGCATAGATGTCAGCTGAGATCAGCATCATAGCCATCTACTTCAACAGTCTCAAAATTGAGACCCTAAAGCTGCGAAATCCCATTTGCTCATCGATACTCTCCGAGTTTGAGCTAAGACCGCGGTTAGTTATTTGGCCATGCCCATATTTCAAGAGAAACGTGCATAAGCAAGTGTAACTCCTATGCGTATGCTCGCTATGGCATATGAGATTTCGTTCAGTACAGGAAGAAACATCCCATCACATTACTAAATGCATGCTTGAAATTAAAAATTAGCGCACTCTTCCTGCAAGAAAAAACTCAGCCAAGTTTTTAGAAGAGCAGCCCTCCGTACTCTACCAAGCCATCCGAGTCAACCCTGCCACTGACACAACAGAATTAACCACAAATCCACCCCACAACCATCTTACTCTGCTCAAACTAACCCTAAACCATACCCAAACCGCCCAATCAGAACTGGGATACCCCCCATCCTCCCTCCGGCTATCAAGGGTATCGCGACTCACCATGGTGACGACTCCTCGCTTCCCCCGAGACCTGGAAACAACCTCCGGACACAGGCACTTCGGGCGGACCTTCGCGCCATAGAAGTCGCAGGACACGCTTCTGAGAGGGATGCTGAAGAACCCCGTGGAGAGGGAAGCGGAAGGAGAGGAGCGATTTCCGGAAGGACGACGAATACACGGCGTAGTAGAAGCAAGGCAGCGGGTGGGGAGGGCGACGGAAGGGGAGGAGAGGGCGGCCGTTGTAACGGCTTCCATGTCGGAGTTGGTGGAGTAGGGGGTGGAGCTTCTGCCAAGACCCCTCGGAGACCGAAGAACGAGGTAGGAACGATCAAGGCCTTATCAGAGTTACTTATAGTTGGGCCTTTGTACGGACACAAAGCCCAATAATAAATGGGCCTAAGGCCCATATAGGGGAGGACTGGGGGTTCCGGAGAAGCCCACAAGTACAAGAGTTTATTTTAAGGCAAGGTATGAAAGAGAGGGAAGAGGAAGCCGAAGACTGAGTGAAGAATACACAAATAAATATTACAATTTTTAGAGGGAGTATTTAACAAGATTTTGTAAGCACTTACAATTAGTTTAAAAAGATTCGTGAAATAAGATTAAAACTCGTTAGGTATGGCCCATAAAACAGTTGACTTTGCAAAACTTGTATAATTCCTTACTTTTGTAGAACGCCTCGCACTCGATACTTTTTCAAGTAGTTGTCTAAGTCGCTTTTCAAACCGTGGTTTAAGAGACATATTTAGAAACTAAAAACTCATTGAGCAAAGATGCTTAGGCCAAAGAAAAGGAAGACGCAGAGAGACATTCATCAATCAGACCTCATGAGGGGAGGGGAGGCATGCGTACTTGTTGAGGTTTGTACGGATGTACCGTTTGTTTTTAAAAAAATTCGTCAAAAACTGTCCGAGTTTCCAAAATTACGTCAATACCGTCGATGGGGCGCGTTTTAAAAACGTGCCCTCCAAATAATAAAGAGGGCGGGTTTTCAAAACCCGCCATCCGTGTAAATGGGCAAGGGCGGGTTTTCAAAACCCGCCCTTCTAACACTTAAAAAAAAAAGAAGGTTTCGGGGGCGGGTTTTGAAAACCCGCCCCTTTAATAAGTAAACAAACTCACCCCTCTAGCTTAGTCGGTTAAAGTATTTTCTTAATTTGCGAAAGGTCTTGGGTTCGATTCTTCTTAACAACAACTTTGATTAATTTTTTTTCAAAAAACTTAAAAATTTTCATCCTAATAGGAATCGAACCCAAGACCTCTCGCAAACTCAAAAATATTTTTACCGACTCAGTTAGAGGGGGGCGGGTTTTATTTACGGGGTGGGTTTTGAAAACGCGCCCCTCAGATAACTTTATTTTTTTTTTAAACCCGCCCCTGCCATTTTACACGGACCCGCCCTCTTTGTTATTTGAAAACGCGCCCCATCGACGGTATCAAGGTAATTTACGAAACTCGGACAGTTTTTAATGAATTTTTTAAAAAACGAAGTGTACATCCGCGTACTTGTTTACTAAGGACAAGAGGCTGAGTCGATTGGATGACGAGTACTCTCTACTTCCCTCCCCCCATCTCTTACTCGGTTTTCCTCTGACCATGGCGTTGATGTCCTCGCTGTCGGCGCCCAACCTCCAATGCCTGTCCTACCAGCCTCACCCTCAACCTTTCCCCAAGACCCACTTCTCCTTTCCCGTTCTTACCCCCAAACGAGCCGCCTTTGGCAGTGTATGGGTCCCTCATGCCGTGGCAGATGGTGGGTCCCTTGTCGCGGTGGAGGCGAAGGAGGCCGACGTGGAGGGTAATGGGTCGCCTCCGGTTGTGGCGGCGGTGAGGGAAGGAGGGGAGGAGGAGGTGAAGAAGTTTGAGGATGGGAGGTGGGTTGGGGGTACATGGGACTTGAAGAAGTTCAAGAAGGACGGGAAGGTTGATTGGGATGCCGTCATTGATGCTGGTATGACTTCAAAAGAAAGAGGATTCTCTCCCTATCCCTCTGTGTTCGATTCTTTCGTTTGGTTTGATCTGGGATTCTGGTTGATCTACTGCTGCTGCAAATAGTTTGGCGATTTTGATGTCGTGGTTTTGGTGGGGGAAATGATGAATGTGTTTCGAAACCATGGATTGCTTAGAAGAAGGTAAGTTGTGGTTGCTTTTCGGAATGGAATTGGGATAAATTAATAATTTGGGTTGTCTAGAACTTCCTACATTTTTAAGCTACTCAATTGCCCGGAAATGGGATAGACCTTGTCGTATTGTGATTTCGGCATGCTTGCCGAGCTGCTGGGGGGTTCCCAGCATTTCATGTTGGCATGATAACAGCATCTTATATGAGCTGGATGTGGAAGGCTTTTGCCATTTGCAGTGCTCTGTCATGGATTGTGCATGTCGACGATGTTAAACTAGTATAGTAGTTCATGGAACCATTCTTCTGGAGCAGATTCCTTACTTCCTAATTACTCTTTGGCTTATTTGAACGTCCTCCTGCATACCACAATTGAATCCGGCAATATTTGGTTATATAGATGAATCCCTGATTCTGGTTCTTGACATTTCTATTGTACTCTGGTAGCTCTAAAAAATACTTTGACAGAACCACTAACACCAAAAAGCCAAGGTCTTATCATTGGAGTTTCCAATTTGTCATCATCGAGAGCAAGGCTTTATATTCCCTATATTGCCTGGGCGAGAATGCGATCAAATACTGCAAAGAACCCAATAATGAATGCTCTCTGAATTTTCGACGTAATTATGACATGACCATATCTTTTTATTCCCAGAGGTCAGGAGGAGGAAGTGGCTAGAGATCAACCCAGAGACGTCAAGCAACGACGACCCGGTCCTCTTCGACACATCCATAATACCCTGGTGGGCTTGGATGAAGAGGTTCCATCTCCCGGAAGCAGAGCTGCTCAATGGTATATCATCTTAAAAACCCGTCTTCATCTCCTAGTCTCCCAAGATCAATCCCTTGCTTATTATGGGCGGTGCTGTTTCATTGTTCCCTTCGGGATCCAGGGAGGGCAGCGATGGTAGGGTTCTTCATGGCGTACTTTGTGGATAGCCTGACGGGGGTAGGGCTGGTAGACCAGATGGGGAACTTCTTCTGCAAGACCTTGCTGTTTGTGGCAGTGGCAGGGGTGTTGCTGGTGAGGAAGAATGAGGACATCGAGACACTGAAGAAGCTCATCGACGAGACCACATTCTACGACAACCAATGGCAAGCTACATGGCAGGATGAGACCAAGAAAGAGTGATCTTAAGAAGAAGAGCAGCCCCCTTTTTTTATTTGAGATTAAGAAACCAAAAAAGGACCTCTTGTGTGAGTATTTTCTTTCTTTCTTCTAGAGGTTTGTGTTAAGAGAGACTTGGGATTGAAAATGCTAAAGTGAGGTTTTACTGCAGTATTTCTTCCCGCACCTCTTAACAGTTGTTTCTATCATTACCATCCATAGGCATGGAACAGCTTTTTTTGTGAACCAAACGTGCCAACTGAACACAATAAACTCCTAAGAAACCATCAGACACTGGGAACTCTTTTGCGCTATTTTCTAAATTCCATGAATTACACGAATCTCCAAGATCAAGCGACTTTATCTCCAAGGTCAGGTCCATGCATTTGATCATCTACAATAAGAAATTACATTTTCTTTTCTGTAGAATATGAGAAGAGAACCTCAAAGCCAATGGGGGAGATGTAGATTCGCTTAAAAAACCGTTGCTCTTGAAGACGCTGAGATTTATTGACATCTTTGTTGTCTGGTGTACTCCCAAAGCGCCACGGCACCACTCACGTGAACGTTCAGGGATCTAACTATTCCCAACTGCGGAATCTCGACACTGGCATCCAGGATATGAATAATCTCCGGGGGTATTCCCTCTTTCTCGCGGCCTAAAACCAGGACCTGGAACGGAGATGACGAGAATACATGGAAAATCGGATCAAGAATCAGCTATGCTGAAAATATTTTGCTTTGCTCAATCATGAAGTTTTTTGAGCAGTTCATCACGGGTTGATTGAAGGCTAATTCATCCATGTCAAACCTCTCCAGCTCATATTTCAAGGAGAAGGGTCAGTGAAAGGTGTCTGATCAGGAATAGAGATTACCGTCTTCTTGGGGAACGCGAATTTGTCGAGGAGAACACTATTTGCAGTTTGTTCTAGTCCCAGTATCGAGAATCCTTCCCGCCTTTTCTTCTGTAAGAATCCTACCAAGCTTTTAACCGGCACTTCAATAATGGGGACCCATCTCTCAGCAGTGACGCTGAAAGGACAGCCAAAACATTTTAAAGCCAGAGAATTAATAATTGGGGCAGATCTCACTCCACCCCCAGTGATGATCAAATGACAACAGATTAAGATATATAAAAACGGCCGAATTGGACGCAGAAAGGGAACAAACTAGAAGACTATGATCAAAACCTGATCAGTTGAAACTGCTTGTCCTGCAAAACAGTAGTATCTGCTATAGCCAATCCAGAAGCCTTAAAGACCTACAGTACAAATTTGAAGTAAAAATATTAAACAAGACATGAAAATCATGAAAAGGCTTTCCACTTACAGTGATCTGATAATCATAACCTGAAACAGCAAACTACCTCACAAGTTCGAGCTAACCCTGCAAGATTAGGTATCCTATCCAAAAGTGATGCTACTAGGATTATCTGTTGTCTACTAGCACGAATTTTGCCTATAGTCATTATTCGAGACTGCAACGATTGGTCCAAAAGCTGATCATCCTTCTCCATTTCCCCTGAATTTAAAAACAAATGGAAAAAGCTAGTCAGTCAAAAAGTAGGACACAAGTTCTCCAGTTCTCCGCTGATGGAAAACCCATATATAAGTGATCCATTAAAAGGACCACCTATCGCATGCTGACTGTGACTGTGATATAATGTATCGGTCTAAGTGCCTTTGTCAAGAGAACTCAATGTCAATTACCAAACGTTTGCTGATAGAGGTTGCTGAAGCCCAGTGATGCATGTAGATCAGATTCTTCCTTCCCATGCCTTGCAAGAGTGAATTTCCTTTGGAAATTAGCTGAAGCATTCATGGATGGCTCTAAGAGGGATACATCATTCTTGTCATCACAGTTCAAGTTCGTGTTGCTTTGATCTTCACCTAGTCTTAGACTTTCACTCTTGATGGTCACCAAATCCTTAGCCATTGAACATCTCAGATCTTCCCTGACTACCTGCAAAATATAAACTAAAAATTACTTCATAAATAAAGCAATAGCAAGTAAACCAAAGGTAGAAGCTAGCAGATAAAGAATTACGTTAAGGAAATTGAGGATCTGCTCCATTAAGGATGTCGGAACACATTCAAACTCAAGATCCTGCAAGTAAAATAAAATCAAGGAATTACAGTCAAAGTATCTAAATGTCCTTAGAAACGGGATATATGCATTAATTCAACGTACATCACGAAGATTTTCAGATTCAAAACTCATGGTTCAATGAGTATCACCAAAGGAAATGTTGGACTCTTGGTTGCTCATTTTTAGCAATGTTCAAACTGACAATTTGATTCAGTAACAAAGTTGTTCATATTTACATGACGTGGGACAATAGTGTAACTAGATAGAAGGTCTTAAGAAATGGATCAGATTAAATGAAGTTTCTAGCATGATAACACCACATTTAACCTAAACGCTAAACCGTTATGATGCATCTATAAATTCCCCTTTCTACCAAAAAAAAACACCACATTAACCTGACTATTCAAAAGAAGCCATAAGATAGCCATACCACCTGCACGTGGTAGGCGAGAAACATATTAGCAGGAGTGTAAACTAGATAGGGAATGAACTAGAAACTCAGCATAAAGTCTATCTGTGGACATAGGTCGTAAAAGGATGAAATCCTTCATCAGGCCAAAGCTTCAATAACAGGTTTCTCACCTCAACACGGTTTACGAAAATTCCAGCTGGAGTAGCAGAAATCACAGGATCATAGTTATCAAGATACCCTTCCATTGATGCACGTAAACTACAAGACAAAAGTAAACACAAGATAGTCAACTTTGGGCAAATGCAACAAAAGAATTTAAGGGGAAACAGGTTCAAGAATGTGATCATGTGGCAGATTGAAAGACATATCAAAACAAAATAACAGAGATCTGCACAGTACTGACATACCGCATACAATCCGAATTTTTGGAAAGATATTCACGTAGATTACTGAAGCACCTCTCCTCAAGAGATATGTGTTGTGAGGCTTCAACACTGGATGGAGGAAACGACTTGTGTAGAACTTTATACACTAGTAACTGCAAGATACATTCAAAAAGAGGCATTATCACATAATTCTTAGAAGCATTTAAACTGCCGTAAGGACAAGTTTTATTAATTAGATATAATTCAGAAACGTCACCTGAGTGAAACCACGCAAGCTGTGGTGGTGCGAAGTGAGCAATGGAATTATAGGAGGGAGTAAATCCTCCAAATGCTTGGACTTCAGTTGATTAGGTGCATGCAAAATTATGTTAGCTGCAATAAAGACATACGAAGAAAGTGCCTACAAATAGATAAAAAGAATATTAATAAATTGAAAAGCATCATTCACAAATTATAACTTAATTGGCACATCTCAACTGTTGTTATCATTTATTCACAGAGAGACATACAGATTCAACTATCAGAAGTTGGTAACTAGTAAGAAATAACAGTGCAGGTTGAATCTCGAAAATATGCATTCTCCAAATACATAGGCCCGGTTGCCCGAGATGGTGCACAATCCTCATGACATGAACAAACACCTATTTCGTCCCTAGTTACCACATAATAGTAACATAACCAGAGAAAAAATAAAATTTCCAAGTCATTGAAATGTTTAAATAATGGGTACCATTCCATCCATCCCCGGGAGATAAGGGAAGCGTTCTCGTTCCATGAGAATAGGGCATCAATTCCAGCCTAACACGACGATGGTGCAGTTTATCTTTGTGCATGAACTACCCTTTTTTTCAGATTATTGATCTTAATGCACTTTGAAAGCAGATTGTGAGATAATGACTTACAAGCTTCATAAGTTTTAAAGCACGAGCAGATTTCTAACATCTAAAGGTTGCTTACACCTATAATCTTAATAGTTGCTGAAATTTAATGAATAATCACCATAGAGACAGGCACTAGAACCAGTGTTAGAACGAACCCTGGGTGTATGAAAGATTGGCATCATGGTTACTCGTGTATTAGGAGCAATGAAATATATCAATTCACCAACAGATTGATCCAAAAAGAGTTAAATATTTAAAAGCAGCCATGACAGGACATTTTACCTGAGGTTTTGTGTTATGATCTAGTAAGATAGGAACTAACTGCTCCTTCACCTGTGAAAATCGAAGTCTCAATGTTATTTTAGTGTCTCTTAAAATGATTCATGCCTAGCAAAGACTCATTTGCTTATATACATGCTAATTATAAGGACAATACGTATGTCAGTTGTAAATTTTGCACACACAGAAACTTTGTAGGTCTATTGTAATTCATAAGTCAACATCACTAAAATTGAGATGAGATAGAGCTATGACATTTCATCTTTGCTTTATGATTTGAAGCATAAATCCCCAAATGAAGCCCGATATCAAACTCCCTTACAGGCGTTTTTGTTCATTCTTGTTCCATTGAAAATGAATACCGATGATTATTTCAGTTAGCAAGAGCAAAAACTTAATGCAAGTGATGATGATATCCATTGTTAATTTAATTGCATCCATAAGTTCTGCAAACAGAAGTAAAGCCAGGATCAACTACGCAAATAAGAAAGGGTAACATCACTCATAGTAATTTGCCCCACTTCTACACAGCTATTAGCTCCTTTGAAGCTTACCAACGAGGGGAACTTCAAGTAAACATTAATTGCAAATGTTTCCAAGTACTGGCGGACTGCAGGTAAGTTGTTGCGCTGAAGTAAGCAAAGAAAATTCAGACAAATAAATCAGAACAAGAAATAGTCATTATCGACCTTAGATAAACTGAAAAAAATGACTAGACGGAACAATAAGTTTGAATTGGCAGTCTGTACTTTTGGATAATATTTTTCTTCATTACATGGATGAAAAAACAAACCTTTATTCACTACCAATATTGGACTTGAAAAACAAGGAAAAAGACAAAAGACAACGTAAAGAAAACCCATCTTTTCAACATCTGGAAAGAATTCCAGATAATTAGGAGTTTAGCATTCACTCCACACACAAAAGACTAACTTCCTCCATTGCATTTTGGCTTGTGAGAAATGCTTAATATTCAATGTTGTCAATTACTGGTAGGGTCCAGTTTCTAAGCATGGCGAGCAGCCACATCCCAAGTATCTTGCAGAAAGTAGCAACATGCACTAGAAATTGCTCGATACTTTTATACAACTGCCTATTTATCAAGTATAATTTCCACTTTTTATGTATAATGTGTTTTATTGGAATTCTGAATTCATCTAAACAGGGTACTCAAAAGACATAAAAGAGGATTAAGTGACGATCTAAGAAGAACAAAAACTCAAAACATCAACTTTTTTTTTTGTGAAGGAGCCAAGCAGTAAGTATAATCCTTGAAACACGTATCCAAACTGTGTACCAAGTCTGACAGGACTCCTACAAACCGTTATACAAAAAAAACAGTTCAGCAAATCCTTGATAAAAAGCTACTCCTCGATAGATGCATCATTATCAGGCCAGAGGCCGTATCCAGAGAGCTGGAGATAAAACTTAATCAAAGCCTTGTGTAACAAGACTGTTACTTATACAGCAAATTAAATGGAGAGTAGTCGTGACTTCTCATTATCATAAAAGATACCATAATATGTTCCAACAAAATAAGCAAAAAGCATTCCATATTTAGCAGTAGATGGCTTACATAAAGGGATGTGTGCAAGCTATTTGTAACTTGGTCCAATATATCTTCATGCACAAATCGTGATAAGCCACAGATCATCTGCCAAGCACGAATCTTCCGCCTATGGACCTGCAGAAGTGTACCAGATGGAGCAGACTCAAGGGGAAATCATGAAACCCATAAGATAAAAGTTCAAAGACCAAAACATAGCAATATTTCAAGCATACATTACCATATCATATCCATCTTATCTACAATCTGAATCACAGTAACTTCTATTGCCGAAGATTCCCTATAAGTAGCAATGCCAACACCAACATTGACAAAAGCCAAGAGCAACTTTCGACAATTATTATAATTATTTTTTTCATAAGTACCACCATTAATATTATTATTTTGCACATATGACAACATGATTACAAACTTCACTGCGACTAAGACCGGTCCTTGCCAAATGTGTGATTATTTATGGGTATAGTCTAGCTATAAAATGATTCCCATTAAAGTAAAATTTTTCATTGCAGCACTTCTCAGAAGAAGTATAATAATAGATTTTAGATCATTTTTGAAACTAAAATTTCCATAACAAGTATAAGAGGCCTACAGCACTGTATTTCTTGTACAGTTCCTTAGCGAGATCTTTTTCATTAACCTGCAAGGAAAGACAGCTTAATGAATGCCAGAAATGGAGAATCAGATCAGACAAACGTTAGAAGAGCTAACCAACAACGATAACTAGAAAGGTCGAATTTCATGTGACATTCTCATTCCCACCAAATCTGACAAATAATACACAAAAAATAGCACAAATAATCTCTTCTGAAAAAGGATTTAAAACTTCAAACAAGTAAAACTTATTGGTTAAAATGAATTGTCCTCACACAGTTCAAAATTTTATAATACATTCAGAAGCAGTATCGAACTACTACCACAGAATGTAGCAGCTCCAGTAAAAACAATCGGCCGGCTTCAAGAGCAGCTGTCTTATCAGCATGGATATCAACTAGATCATCATCTTCTGCCAAGTCAGCCAGCTTTTGAAATAAGGCAGCAACAGATACACGAGCATACAACTCAGTATTGAGAAAAGCCTGAGACAAAATCACCATAAAGTTCCTCCTTTAATATACCCAAAACATCAAACCAAAAATTAATGCGCTCACGTCATTTCTTTAACTTTACTCAAGAGTTCAGACTAATAATTTGTGGTCCCAAATCATAAGGATATAACTACTACGATGCCCAAGCCTTAAATCCCACTGAGTGTCATGGACTTATGAGCATATGTCATCATTGCACTCAATTACTTGTCATATCACAACTAATGGCTTACTAAATCAAATCAAATCAAATTTTGTATTGGTTTGTTTCCTCCCATATCCAGTGGGTCTGTATTGAAAGTATCATGACGTTATCAAATATTTACTATTATATTCTGTCATGGCGAAAGTAAACGTAAAAGAGATTTGGTAACCTTTTCAATATCCTTTTTATTAATAAATTTCACAAGTGAGGCCTCATATGCCCATCTTCTTCCTGCCCCAAAGAATGCACTATCTGATGTCAGATGATATCTGAAAGACAGTATATGTCCCAGCCCAAAAACAAAAGATTGACATGCCCTTCCTCACTTGGTTCACTAATTGAATCCTTTTGGCTCAAGCACAAAGGATTACATATGAGAGACTAAATCTAAGTGTCCACGTCAATGTGCAAAGATAGAAAATGCAATCTTTGACGGACCATCATGCCTTCGGAAATTGCAGAAGATGGTAGATTCCAAGGAATTCAATGTAAAATCATCAACATTAATAAGTAAGGCTCCACCCAGTTCCCAGGAAATTTAAGTGATGACAAAGTTACTCATAACTAAAATTGTAAGACCCAAATTTTTAAGCAAAAATGGTCTACCTGATTGGAGCTATATGTTCATATACCCAAATCCTTCCTTCCCTTAATATCAATTTATGTTTTTCTATCCTTTATTCTTGTGCACACCAGCCTCTACCCACATATTACTATAAAAGTAAGATAATTTATCACAACTACATTAAAGACCTTTATGTCCAAGCCCCAAGCACCCCCTCCATAGATGCAAAAGATATTCTTTCCACAATGAGGGAAGGATTTACTTTGGTCAACTCAGGCTCTGGACTCATTGCTAGCAAGGATGCTTCAGCTTTGGCATCATGGTTGTCACCTAGTTCTCCTTCGAAATCCTCGTCAAATGCAACTGAAGACAAAAATAAATAATGTAGGACCAACTATAATTGAAATTGATCAATAGCAAATCAAAAGTTAACAGAAGATACCAGAGCCATGTAGCGATAGAAGCTTCAGTTCTTTAATGTAGTACTTTAGTACTCTAGGATATGCCAACCATAATCCAGTGAGATGTAGTGCAGCTAAACGAATTGTCCGTGGACTTCTTGTACCTTCTTCGAGAACTTTTTCAACAAACTGGTAAAGAACAAGTTAATTGACCGCCAGAAACAATTTAAAAAACACACACAGTTCACGATTCACCACAGCAGAAGGGATTCAGCTTCTATCCTCACAATGTATAACTTTGATGCACTTTTCTCATGTCCCGGGATGATAGTTTTACTAGTTGTTGCTATTATGGGCATTCATCAAATATATGGGAATACAAGGGATCTGCTTTGATAGTATTCTGCTGGACCAGCAATTATTCCAAGCAACAATTTTCATGGTTGCGTCGCTTTCCGTGCATGACAACCTTTGATTCCAAGGAAACAGGCATTTTTTTTTGAAAAGGAAGCTATTTATTTTTTCTTTTCAAGTTCTTTGATATTGGTCGTGCAATATGGTATTGGTTTCTATTGGACAAAAATGTGTATCTACTTGTCAATTCACTTAAAACTTTAAGCTATTAAATTATGACATGGTATATAGTTATTATTAAATAACAACAAAGGATCACGATGATTATAATCACACATCACAAGTGCAAACATGAAGAGAAAAAAATGAGAGAGGTAGGGAGTACCCATTTGAGAGGTCCAGAATCACCATTGATCATATGCATTTTCTCATCACTAAAATATGAGGGATGCAGAACAGATGATAAAAGTGCAGATATTGCGGCTACCCTCCTTTTGTTGCAACTGACATGCAGTATCCAAGAAGATTGAACCAACTGCCATATCATCTGAAAAAAAAAATAGAGTGAATTTGTATCACAAAATCCAAAAGGTAATTTCATTAAATATCAGAAGATCCTACTACATAGAGCATATCCTTGTATGCATTTTGAGCCGGTGACACGATAATTAACCAAAAGTTCAAATTCACCCCTGCACTAAAGCTTGCCTTCGTACCCAACACCCCTACAGCACGTTCGATTAATCATAGTAACTATTATTTAAAATAGTTATCACATGCAATCACAACTTCAATGTTTGTGTTACCAAAATTGTGACCCCGATAATTTAAAAACTAAAAGTCCTTTGTATAAGTCGTACAGCCAATAGTTCTTCTTGTATTCTTCTTTTAGTATATATGATATTAGGGTTTTGTTAACATGTGCCCCGGGGGCACCCTTTAAGCAGCATTAATTACTCATAACCATTCATCTTGATTGGCCCTTACAAATTTGTAATTAATGGCTTTCCTTTTTAAATTAAGACAGAGAGTTTCTTCAAAGAATGGTCTAATATCCTTATTAAAGTGTATTACCGTTTAACAAAACCTTTTTTAATTAGTATAACAGATATTTTAAATTAATGATCTCAACAAAATTCAAGGGAATTTAGTTATCACGTGAATTTTCTTGAAATCATTAATTTTAAATATCCGTTATACTAATTAAAAAAGGTTTTTTTAAACGATAATACACTTTAATAAGGATATTAGACCATTCTTAGAAGAAACCATCTTCCTTAATTTAAAAAGGAAAGCCATTAATTACAATTTTAAAAGGGTCAATCAAGATGAGTGGTTACGGTAATTAATGCTGCTTAACGGCCCGTTAACAAAACCCATGATATTTGTTAGAATGTATATAGACATAATGGTAGAAATGTATCTAGACAAAAAGAAGGTTAGGTTCATAGTTTAGATATTTACCATACTTAGATATTTACCTGGACGCTATATATATCTTGTATATGTGAATATTGATAAAATAATATATTTTTTTCTCCCAAATACTTTTGTTCATGGTATCAGAGCCCTAGGGATCTGATTCTTTAGCCTGCTGCCCCTACCAGGTACCTGTTATCTGCTGTACTTGTTATCTGCTGCCCCTGCCGTGTTTGTTATCTGTTGCCCCTGCCGTGTTACCTGCTCCCCTGGCACCTTTTGCTATCCAAAAAATCTGCGATTACTCGGAATGGCGGATGCAAAATCCTCGGATTTAATGATGCAAAATCTGAAGGCTACCACCATCAAGTTGGATGGTAGAAATTATTTGGTGTGGGCTCAATCGTTTCGTCTCTTTCTCACTGCCCAGAGAAAACTGCGACATATCACAGATGATCCACCGGCAATTGATGATAAATCATATGAAGATTGGATTGTTGCAGATTCTTGTGTTATGACATGGATACTCAACAGTATGAATGAGATCATATCTCCAAGCGTGGTATTCTTAACCTCTGCCAAACAAATATGGGAGTCACTGAAGGAGATGTATGGCCATGAGAAGAATATTTCTCGCGTGTACGAATTGTACGAGCAATTGTTTGCCCTTCATCAGAGAGACCAATCTCTCACGGAGTTTTATGCTGCCCTTCGTGGAATACTGGATGAGCTTGATCTTCATCAGCCGATTGTTCTTAATGCTCAAACTTTGCGAGAGTATCGGGAAGGACTGGCTGTATCTAAGTTTCTGTCGGGTGTAAATCCTGAAATAGCTGCACAAATTCGTGGATCGGTGTTAGGAGGCGACTCAATTCCAACCTTGGCTACAACCTACTCACGAGCACTACGCATCTCCACTGGATCTAATCCTCCTGACTCAGCATCTGCATTATCTGCTGTTGGACGAGGCCGTGGTCGTGGTCGGGGACGCGGTCGTGGAAGGTCTCAACCTTTCCTTTCTAGCCAACCTTGTGTACATTGTGGCAGAGTGGGGCACATTTCTGAGAAATGCTAGCAGAAGTTTGGAAAACCTGATTGGGCACTAGCACTTGAAACCTCGGCTTCAACCTCTGTCACCAGCACACCGCCAAATGCTTAATTAACGGTGGTGTCAGAAACCGCCAACCAGGGTAACTCTTCTGACTCGTCTATCCCTGTAGCTTTGCATGCAGGAAAGGACGTATTGCCTCCTCCTAGTTCCTGGATTCTTGATTCCGGTGCGTCTTTTCATATGACTGGTTCTTCACGTTTCCTATCTCATATAGGCCCTTCTTCTCAGTCAAATGTTATTGTTGCTAATGGACAATCTTGTCCTGTTAAAGGTTCTGGCACTACTTTTCTCACATCCTCAATATCACTACCTGATGTTCTCCTTATACCCAATTTTCCTGTCAATTTGATTTCTGTGAGTCAACTCACCAAAAGTGTCAATTGTTCCCTTACATTCTACCCTTCTCATTGTGTGTTGCAGGATCTCCAGAGTGGGAAGACGATTGGTTCGGGTATTGAACACGATGGTCTATATTATTTTGGTGGTTCTTCCTCGTCAGCTTTAACTACTACCCATATCCTTCCTTTCATAATCTTTCCCGTGTTATGGGGGATTCCGTTCAACTTTCTAAGTTTTCTTGCGAGTCATGTCAGTTGGGAAAGCATCATCGTTCTTCTTTTCCGTCTCGTTTTCAGTCCAGCAGTACTTCTCCTTTTGAGTTAGTACATTCAGACATTTGGGGTCCATATAAATATAAATCTATCCAGGGATACCGTTACTTTATTAATTTTATTGATGATTTTACTCGTGTCACCTGGGTTTATCTTCTACGTGATAGGAGTCAAGTGCCTGATGTACTACGTCAATTTTATAATGAAATCAAAAATCAATTTGATGTTTCTATTAAGGTGTTACGTACCGACAATGCACTAGAATACGTGCAGACTGATATTTCTTCATTTTGTTCAGCACATGGTATCCTTCATCAAACCACTTGCCCGTATACTTCTCAACAAAATGGAGTAGCTGAACGCAAACATCGACATTTGTTAGATGTTGCACGCACTATCTTGGTTCAAATGCATGTTCCGCGTTACCTTTGGGGTGATGCGATTCTCACTGCTTGTCATCTTATTAACCGCATGCCTTCTTCAGTGTTACATGGTCGTATTCCTCTGCAATGTCTTTTTCCATCAAAACCTCTGTTTTCAATTCTACCTCGTGTTTTTGGTTGTGTCTGCTTTGTTCATGATTGTCGCCCAGGAACGGACAAATTAGCTCCTCGGGCAGTCAAATGTGTGTTTGTGGGGTACTCCCGCACTCAAAAAGGTTATAAATGTTTCGATCCATCTTCGAATCGATACTTTGTTTCTGCTGATGTCACATTTTTTGAAACTCAACCATATTTCATGCCGTCCCACGTAAAAGATATTCCTCACGTCCCTCTCCCTGTGCCATGTTCCCCTCCATTAGTTCCTTCGATGCTTAACTCTTCTACTCATTTGGCACCAGTGTCTCCACCACTACGCGTTTATACGCGTCGTTCACAGACTCAACCGTGTTCAATTACCCCAATCGATACTTCTACTTTGGCTGATTCGTCCAACACATCAGTGCCAGCACCACCTTCTGACCTTGATCTTCCCATTGCTCTACGTAAAGGTAAACGTTCCACTCAACATCCCATTTCTAACTACATCTCTTATGACCGTCTTTCCACCTCCTCGAAATCGTTTGCCTTGTCCTTGTCTACCGCATCTATTCCAAGGAACTATGAGGAAGCTGTTCAATATCCTGCATGGAAAGCTGCTATGGATGAAGAGGTGAGTGCTTTGGTTTCACGGGAAACATGGCAGTTGGTACACCCCCCTTCAGGAGTTGACATTGTTGGATGTCGGTGGGTCTTCACTATGAAATATAAACCTGATGGTACTGTTGATCGCCACAAAGCCCGTCTTGTGGCCAAAGGGTATTCTCAAACTTATGGCATTGATTATATGGAGACATTCTCTCCGACTGCCCGTCTTAATTCGATTCGTATTTTGTTCTCTATTGCTATCAATTTGCACTGGTCTATGCTGCAGTTGGATGTTAAGAATGCTTTTCTTTATGGAGATCTTCTGGAGGATGTGTACATGGAGCAACCTCCTGGGTATGTTGCTCAGGGGGAGATGGTGTGTAAGCTTCGCAAGGCTATATATGGATTGAAACAAAGTCCTCGAGCCTGGTTTCAGAAGTTTAGCAGTGCTGTGGAATCGATTGGCTTTAAGCCTTGTTCCTCTGATCATTCTGTGTTTGTGAAATCTGGTACTAATGGCTTAGTTGTTCTGGTGGTTTATGTAGATGATATTCTGCTAACAGGAAGTGACAATACTGAGATTCTTCAAACACGAGACTTTCTTCAATCCCAGTTTGTTACTAAAGATTTGGGGAAACCAAAATATTTCCTTGGCGTGGAGTTATTACATAACAAGAATGGTGTTGTGTTGTCACAGCGAAAATATGCACTTGATCTGTTGAAGGAGACGGGTCTCATTGACTGCAAACCCGAGCTCACCCCAATTGAATCCAGTCCAGAGCTGTGGGATGATTCTTCAGAGTTACTTGAGGATGTGGGCAGATATCGGAGGTTAGTTGGCAAACTCATATACTTGACAGTCACACGTCCGGATATCACCTTTGCTGTAAGTGTTGTTAGTCAATTTATGCAAAAGCCTCGAAAGATCCACTGGAAGGCTGCAATCCGTATTCTAAATTACATCAAGAGCTCTCCAGGAAAAGGTTTGCTTTACAAAAATCATGGGCATTTGAAAGTGGAAGGATATTCAGATTCAGGATATGCAGGAGATAAGGCGGATCGTCGTTCAATGACTGGGTATTGCACATTTGTTGGTGGTAATTTGGTAACTTGGAGAAGTAAAAAGCAAAATGTTGTATCCAGATCAAGTGCAGAAGCGGAGTATCGTGCAATGGCTCACACTGCATGTGAGTTGTTATGGGTCAAGAATCTTCTGAGTGAACTTGGTTTTTCTGTACCTACGCCCATGCGAATGTGGTGTGACAATCAGTCAGCGATTTATATTGCCAAAAATCCAGTATTTCATGAGAGGACGAAACATGTGGAGGTAGATTGTCATTTTGTTCGGGATATGGTGATGAATGGAACTATTGAGACTCCTTTTGTTCGGTCAGGAGAACAATTAGCGGATATTTTCACCAAAGGGTTGTCATCAGTGGTATTCACCGAGTTATGTAACAAGCTTGGCATATATGATGTATATGCTCCAGCTTGAGGGGGAGTGTTAGAATGTATATAGAGATAATGGTAGAAATGTATCTAGACAAAAAGAAGGTTAGGTTCATAGTTTAGATATTTACCATACTTAGATATTTACCTGGACGCTATATATATCTTGTATATGTGAATATTGATAAAATAATATATTTTTTTCTCCCAAATACTTTTGTTCAATATTATTCTAAACCCCATTATAAAAAATAATCTAAAAAAATAATTATTCATTTTAAGGAGTAGCTGGCACCCGTTAACAAAACCCATGATATTATTGTAAACCCCATTAAAAAAATAATCTAAAAAAGATAATTATTCATTTTAAGGAGTAGTTATTTCATTCCACGACCAAATGATACCTTATTTCATCTATGGCAAAATCCCAAAGTAAAAAATTGACAAAAATATTATAAAAATGTGAATGACATTTTATTTGGGTCGAGGTTGATTATTATTATTATTTTAGAAGAAGAAAAACTTCTTTCGCATAACTATTCACTTCTAGAGTGAAGGTAAATCCATCATTACGGCCTTATGGTTATGGATACACAGCTGAAACCAACATAAAATTAGAAAGCAGATTTTATTGCTCTCAAATACTTCGAAGAATTAAAATGCCAACAGAAAGTTGGAGCTTTGTTCCAAAATAATGTTCGTTAGGAAAATATTTCACGAAATAGGACAACCTTCAAAATTCGCCAAATAATGCCCCTAACTTTGTGTTCCCCACTTTCCCCTGGCGAACTCGGTGTTAGAAATACTGAGTCCCTTAAAGAACCGAACTCAGTATATTTAACACTGATTTAAGGGCATTATTTGGCAACTTTTAAAATTTATTGCCCTATTTTGCGAAATATTTTTTCGACGAACATTATTTTGAAACATACCTCCCAGAAAGTTGCAGATACTTCTCATTAAGGAACATAACTCAAATGTTCCACAAGCAAGCAGATTCACCTAATACTCCCCCTTTTAACCCATTGCCAATTTAATAGTCCCTGATTCTAGTGGTCCTTAACAAACTGTTTAGCTCGCTGAAGCTACTTATCTTCTTTTAGAGGAACACATAGCACATAAAGCAGACGATTTTTTCTTACCAAGTATAAAGCAGATGAATTGGAACTAGTAAACATGGAGACATAAAAATAGTGGAAGAAAACCTGGATGTTTACACCACCACATGAAACAAGAATATCTGATCTTGAAGTAAGCAATGCCAAGACCAATCTGATGGACCTCAACATTGGTAGGACCGCGTCTTCAGCAGCATTCTCAAGACTAACAGAAATTCAGGAAATAAACTTAGCCAAAAAAACACATGTATACTATTGACTGACAGAAAAGGCCAAATTATCTCTATCTTAGCATATAATGTTCAGAAATCTGTGAGCCGACGTGTCCAATAAAGTGCCAAAATAACAAAGTCTTGCATTTCAAAAGGTAGTTTTATTTATTTATGATAGACAGAGCAAGAGAAATCCTTTGGAAATGGATTAATTCACCTCCTATTTCTGCCATTATTCAATTATTATATTAAGAAGAGATTAATAGACAGAATGAAGGCAAACTATCCGTAACAGAAGAAAAAAAGGACAAAAATTCATCATTCCTCCTCATAAACAATGCCATACATCAGGGAAAGATTCTACAAAGCAGAAAAATAAAATTGCAAAAGCCTTCTCTATGTTCTCTTGGAATGAAGAAACTTAATAATGTGACTATTTATCTCTTAATTGGCTTTGAGATGGAAAATTCTCACCTAAATTATATGTCATAAATTGAAGTTGATACGTTTTTAGGCCATCACAAAGGTAAGAAGAAACACTGTCGGGAAAAGCAAACCATTTCAATAATTCAAATATTTGCCTTACTTCTCAACAAGATCAGCAAAGGTCTCTCTGACCACGTCATCAGAGAAGTAAAATTTGTATTTTGCTGGCTTATATCCACTCTTAAGGGCTAGAATAGGAATCGACAATAGAGATTCTAGGCAGCACCACTGCATGTACAGAGAGAAGAGAAAATTATGACAATTTAGAAACTACTCTTACAAATGATCACTATAATAAAAGCAAACAAACTGAAAGAAATAACAATGACATGTTTGGTTTCAAGAATTTGCAGATTCTGGCACTCCCAGGTAACCAAACAAAGGAATGACAGGAATGCCCATTCCATTCCATTCTTTCCCTTAATCGTTAAACCAAATACACGTCAAGACATTCAATAATGTGGATGTATATTTTCATTGCTTCATTTGTTACAGGGGTTGTCAACAAAGGGGAGAAAATGCAGAAGACTATAGCCTAACAAAGAGCCACTAACAAAACCCCAGACGATCCTTATCTAATGATATCTATCCTTCACTACCAAGAAAAAAAAAAAAGAGCCACTAACAACAAATAGGCTACTTTCATTCTGGCAAGAGCTCTCAGGTTTTAAGCATATCATAATGCATGGCTCCCCTAAAGTTATTTAGCTTTCACTGTCATACTTCCATAACTAGCTCAATCAGTTCTCCGAACAGGTAGGTGAATATCAATCACTCAAGTCAAAGGCAGGATAGAAATGTCACCTTGAACTTCATAAGCGCTGCCTTCCGTGATCGTGCCAAATATCCTACTTCTAGAAGACAATTGATATTTTGAAGAAATTTTTTCATCAAAGCATCTAATAAAGGCTCATTTTCCATATCTGCTGCAACAGGGTTGTGTTGTTTCACTATTTGATCCAGACTTAATGAAGTGTACCTCAATGCCAAAGTTCTCAAGACAGGTGTTAAGGCCTCATATGCTGCAAGACCTATTTCCGCTTCAGTCTGTGCAGTCACAACAGTTTGCACTATGAAGACAGACCTCATTGTTATGATAGGAAACATAATACTATCAAAAGAAAGGGAAAACCTCTGAATTGCAGGTTGACGATGATAAAGTATTCCACAGGAAGTCCCAGAAAAAGTCAAAAGTGAAATCAACCGAGACGTCAGTGCCGATCATTTTGCACCAAGAAGAAAGAGACGTTATCACCTTAACAGATGTTATCTGTCAAGCAGCATAGCAGGAAAATGGTGAAGGAAGTTTTGCGGCATCATTCATGAAGCATGTATAAGAAATGAAAAATATCAATAGTCAATTAGGTAGCCCAGATGAAGTACCTATAGGAGGTAGTTTATGCATATGATTCATCAAGGAACAGCAACCATTATTGTTAAAGAAAATGCTTGTTTCTGGTGCCAAAAATTATAGAAAACCAAAAGTGCAATGTCGACTAGAATTTTGTCAGCAAAGTTTCCTTTTACTCTTCCTCTTAGGCAGCTATTTTATTTCATGAAAGTGCATTTCCCAATTCATTCTTTTGAGGAAATAGATAGTTTATTTATCAAAGTGAGCATAAGAAAGCCTCATCAAAGCAAGACTGTAAAAAGAACAGAACTATACTGCTTGAAGCACTGAAGAAGTAATCTCTGATGGTAGGCGGCGTTGACTTGGACCTCCAAGCTTTCCACAGACAGAACTTGGCAATTTCGTTGCCTCTAACTCCAAGGTAAACCAAAGTACAGTGCATGAAACTTTGGTAAATAGAACCAAATTTTTCTGCACCCAAATAATAATAGTAATAATTCTCTAAAAAATTTCGATGGAAAAAAGATCAACAATGCCAAAGAATACTGCAGTAATCTAAGTCTCCTACCATTATAGAGCTGAAAAGGAGGAGAAACTTTTGATATGTGCCATTAAGGGTGTCCAATAAACGGCTAAACATCAGCTTTCTTCCAGGATCGGCACATACGTCCGAGTCATTTTCCAAAAGCTGTTGTAGTTGGCATACCAAGCTCAATAGAAGGATAAGGTATTTTATAGGCAACCATTGACATATCTGCTTTTCTTCACAGATTCGAGTTCCACGATCATAAATAAACTGCGAAAAAATTGGGTATGAATCATATGATTCTTCTACAAGTACAAATCAAATGTTCGATAACCATAGTTTCATGGCCCTTCTTCAATTTAAGAGAAGAAGAAAGTCCAAAATGCATTATTTTTCATCAAATTAAAATTTCAATAATTGCTCCTTTATCATTTATTGTAGCCAAATCTATCGGTTCAAATGAGCATTTGGGGAAAAAGAGAAGATGGTGAAGATAAGATTATGACAAAACATCTCATATTCTCTTAAAAATTTTATGGCTGACACATTTGAATGCATTTTCACAGCCTTTTAGTTAAATCTTCAGTGTTTCATTTACTGATCAACTTCCTTTCTCTGTAAGCCCAGAAGTATTATACATAAGGAAGAATGCATATGTTTTGGATCAAAATGAACAGAGGAAAATTCAACAGAGTACAGGAAAGCCAATCAAACTGCAGGTTAAGAAAGAAATCAATGGAACTTGTAAGGCCACGAGTGATCATGAAAGGAGTGACTGAAGAAAGAGCAAGCAGTAGAAAAAATAAAAGAGCATCGATTCGATACTTGATAACTTACCACACACAGTGGATCAAAGCTATCTTTATCATTCACGACAAGGAAAAGAGTCGTAACCCATCTTTTCGCTTCACCTTCCCAAGCAGCCAATTCCTCATCATCACAAACAAAAGTACTTCGACCCACATGAAGACTGCCAACAAATTCTGCTGGGAAGCCACAAAGACTCTTTAGAAGTTCCCTTCCACCACCCTTGCAACTTCTACAAGAACACTTCGAACGACCTCCAGAAAGCCATTGTTGTAACTTAATTCGGAGGACACCTAGCAAAATAAAGAAATAGGCATAAATTATTCTAAAACACTGAAATTTACAGGAAACATTCACTGATGATCAATACATTTTCAAATGTTGGAAGGCATAATCGATTCAGTCACAGAGACACAGAAGGAACATTATTTCTTTTTTCTAGAAGAACTTGTTTCCTTGGCTGTTATAACCTATCTTGTATGACTTACCCCCATAATCAGTGAACTCGCTCGGAAAAGCAGATACAAAATGTAGAAGCATTTCCAAAGGTACAGAATCTGGACAAACAACTGATACAGCTACTTCCAGGATCTTCTGACAAACTGAGATGAAGTGTATTCATTAAACCCAAAGATCAAACCAGAAAAAAATTAAATAGCGATTCTTATTATCATCAATCAAAGTGAAAAACCTTTGAGACGGTAATTAGGATTGAAATGTTGTTTGCAACTTTGAACAACATATCTCAGAGCATCAAGCAAATCCGTGCAGTGATGATTCAATGATGGCTCTAATGAATGTTCCACTTGGTCATTATAAGATTGTGAATTCTGGTGCATCCCCAATTCTCTTGCATTGTCTAAAAAAGTTCTACGACCCACTGATGCAATGCATTCTGAAAGGGTCATTAATCCAGCTCTACCAAAAGAATGTTGCTTGGTAAGAGCAGCCAGATTGGTTAGAAATGTTATCTGCCTCCTGCACCCAACATCCACAACATAAAATATTGCATCGACAAAATTAAAGGATGCCAAATTAAAAAGAATGCTCTCAAAGTGATATAACCTTCATTATAAGCTCGTTATATAAATATGCATATAAGTACACACTTCAAATGGAACTAGAGAGTCTACAATAACCAGCTACAATTTTTCCATTGCATGAAATGTTAAGTTACAAAACTTGATTAATTAATCATTACATTGTATGAACCACCAAAACCACAAGAATACCATAAAAAGTTTAGTTAAGAAAAGAATATTGCCTTTAACCTAAATACAGAAAACAAAGAAGACACTGCCAGTAACTAAATATGAGCAAAATAGACGAAAATAGTTATTTTGCCAGTTTGTACTTTCTTAGTCTAGTAAATTCAGTAAGGCTTGCTGACTGTGTTCCGGTGTTTTTTGTTTCCCACAATACTATGTAATCAACCTATTACATGACGATATACTAGGTGCGGATGGGTTTCTGTCAAGTAACTGAAAACTTACTTATTTTCTAATCCAGAATCAATTTCCCCCAAAAAATAAAGAGATCATCATGGCTTATAGAATTTTAAGCCACCTAAACGTTTAATATTTAGCAACACAAGAATAATATTTTCCATTCTCTTTTTATTTATCTTCAATTTTAAATGTCTAATTGTATTCCGATTCCCATTAAATCTTTTCTCTCAGGACACCAAATCACACCATTAGCTGCCTACCTAAAGAAGTTTTCACAAAATTTTATCTCTCTAGAATCCTCCCCACCAAAAACACAATGGCAACCAACATCCCAAACAAGGAACCCTCCCAAAACACCACCATACATCCACCAGAACCCCACCCAAAACAACAACCGAGCCCCATTATTCCCCAGCCGACTGTCGGCCTGATCTCGTACAAGGATGTTCTTCTAAACAGAAGGTGCACTGAAGGACAAGGGATAGGACAGCCAGCAATCAAGCAGACAGTAACAGCCAGCAACCTGGAGGAAGACCCACACACAGTCACATTCACTGAGGAAGAACTCACGCACCAGTATGAGAAGTGGAAGAATGCAGTGATGGTTAAGCCACTTGGAGCGATCATCGACCCGAAACCACTTATGCTGAAGTTAAAGAAGCTTTGGAAGAAATTCCTTGCCTTCAATCATCACTCTCTAGGATCAGGTTACCTACTAGTGAGACTTTTTGATTCTAAGGACATGGATTTTGTTCTTCACGCGGGGCCATGGTTCTACAATGGCATCCTAATCACAGTAAGGAAATGGGAGCCCATGTTTAACCCCAAGAACGCAAAGCTAGGCCACACTATGGCATGGGTTAGACTACCAAATCTGCCAGTGGAATTCTACGGCAAGGAAAGTCTGGAAAATTGGGGAGGCGATAAGGAAACCAGCAAAGATTGATGGCAAAACCTTCAACCTGGAAAAGCTTAACCTAGCTCGACTTTGCATCCAAATCAATCTGGAAACCCACAACCGAAGACCCTGAAGCTAAAGCTCGTGTTAGGCACCGCGATCGATCAACCAATTCAATATGAAGGTTTAGAATTCATCTGCCCGGAATGCAACAGGTTTATCATTGGACAACATAACTGTGCTAATTCAAAGAAGATCAATCCGGCCGAAAAAAGTATGAGACGATAGAGCTCAACTCCGGCAAATGGCACACAGGCAGGACAAAAGAGGAAAGGAAATTCAAATGTTCAAAAAAACCCCAGATTACAGAAAAGGAAACTATGGGCAGCAAGGAAACGAGAGAGGGACAAGGGCCAGGACAATTAGCATTCCCATACAAAACCCAGCACCAAGCAGAACAGCAGAAGAAGATTATGATGGGAAAGAGAACCCAGAAAAATGTTTCACCAAAAAGCATAAGGAACAGCAGAAATGGGGCAGAAACCTCCAAGCACCAAAATAGACCTGAGGAAAAGGTATCATCACTGGCAACCATCAGCCAAAAAGGAAACCCCAACAACAGACAGGAGGACAGGCAAACAAGCAGAAGGAACATTTCAGAAAATTTCAACGTCAGAGAGGACAATCAGAATAAGGAAAAGTCAGCCCCCAAACAGTCAGACCCCCTAACGGTCAAAACGCGTGAAATCCCTGATATACCCCCACCACTCCCGCCAATGATAAAACACGGCAGCATATCAAGCACCACATCAGACACAGCCCAAAACAACAAAGAGCAAGTCAAAGAAAGTTCCAACTCCACTCACCAAGATGCAGAATCCAACACAACAAATTTTCAACCACAGACAGAGATACCTATCCAGAAAAGCATGGATTCACAGGCAGAAAGAAAAGATCAGGAACACCATAGGCATGCTGGAAGCCATGCTCGACATTGGAAGAGCCATAACAGACCCACAAATCAACTCTGTCCTAGCAATAGTCCGAGCGAGCATCAGAAGCCAGATACAGGATGAGATAAGAGAATGGGACCACCTGATGAAGATAGAGGAACATTGTTGGCTGCCGCTTTCCCTGCGGAACAGCTCAGACGCATCTCCCCCAACGCTTGTCCGGAGGATTCTGGACCCACTCCAACTGGGACTGCAAGGAGAGGATTCCATCTCAGGCCATTTAGACTTCATTTTAGAAGAAGAAGCAACCAAGACTCAGCTATGCATCACCCCCCTGATCATAGGCACCATGGTGACCCCGCTTGTCGTGGAGATGAGCCCACCCCTGCTGAATTGCTGCGTGAGGATATTCAGCCATCCCAGATCAATGATGGGCCACCCAGAAACACTGGAAATCACTCCACTGGGCTGGGAAGCGAGGAGCAACCCTGAGACTAACGGTCCCTCAGCTGAAACAGAACCACTGGCAAGTACCTTTCCACCCTACTCACCAACCATGAATATTCTAATCTGGAATAGCAGGGGTGCGGGCAACCCAAGTTTTCTAAGGCATTTCTGGGATCTCTACCACCAACACAAGCCAAGCTTGGCAATCATATTGGAAACCCGAGTCTCTGGGGAAGGAGCAGCAAACATAATCCGAAGGCTGCCATATGACGGGTCCATCTGCTCTAACGCACGGGGATTCAGGGGTGGAATCTGGATGCTTTGGAATACAAACATCATGGCTCTAAGGGAATTGGCGAACACTGAGCAAGAGATTCATGCAGAGGTTAGACCCTCGGCCTCTAATTCTTGGCTTTTATCAGCTATTTATGCTAGTCCTAGGAAAGAAGAAAGACAACTACTATGGTACAACTGCAGGAAGATAGCCGATAATATAAATCACCCATGGCTAATGGTAGGAGACCTTAATTCTATTGCGAGTGAGTCAGAAAAAATAGGAGGTAGAAGAGTCACAGCAACCCAAACCAGAGAACTAACAGATTGCCTAGATTATTGCTCGTTGATTGATCTAGGGTACACTGGCCCTTGCACAACATGGTGCAATCTTAGATCCCAAGGCAGAATATCCCAAAGATTAGACAGAGCTGTGGCAAACTCAGAATGGATCAACCTATTCCCGGAATCCTATGTCAAACATCTTCCTAGATGCCACTCCGATCACAGACCCCTACTACTGCAACTAAAACCCCCAGCCAGAAACTATGCAAACAGACCCTTTAGATTCCAAGCGGCATGGCTAAAGCACCAGGATTTGCCAAACATAGTGAAGGAAGCATGGACAGATGGGGAGGATAATTATGAAACGGCAACCACCTTATTCAAAGAAAAGATAGAAATCTGGAAAAGGAAACCTTCGGTAACATATTTAAAAAGAAGAGAAGAATTCAGGCCCGACTGCAAGGAATTCAAAACTTCCTAGAAAGCAGGAACTTATCTTTCCTCATAAACCTAGAGAAAAAGCTAATACAAGACTACAACACAATCCTAGAGGAAAAGGAACAGTTATGGTTTATGAAATCCAGATCAAATTGGATACTAGAGGGAGAGAGAAATACGAGATTCTTCCATGCAACCACAACTGCCAGACGAAGAAGAAACAAAATTCTAGGACTCAAAATAGGGAACACTTGGATTGAGGATCAGACAGAGATTATCAGATTGACCTTCCAGAAAAGATACTCTTCTACCCTCTCAAACAACTCCTCTCTACCCACCCACCTAAAATCCCTTCTACCCGGCATCCCAGCCTTAAACCCCATGGCTCATGACAAACTTGAGAGACTGTGTGACGAAGATGAAATTAAAAAAGCCCTGTTCGATCTAAACCCGACCAAAGCACCAGGCCCTGATGGACTGCACCCAATCTTTTTCCAGAAATTCTGGGAGACAGTTAGATCATCCATCACAGCTCGGATCAAACATATCTTTCACACAAGGAAAATCACAGGAGACTTAGGAAACACAACCATTGTTCTCATTCCCAAAACAGATAGCCCAGAAACTGTAGATCACCTAAGGCCAATATCATTATGGAACACGATATACAAAGTTATCTCCAAAATGATAGTCAACAGAATCAGACCAGTAATGCAAGAACTAATATCACCCTACCAGAACAGTTTCTTACCAGGAAGAAGAACAACAGACAACTTCATAGTGGCGCAGGAAATACTACACTCATTCAGCACCATGAAAGGAAACAAAGGGAAGCTTGCAATCAAGGTAGACATGCAGAAAGCTTTTGACCAAATGGAATGGAGCTACATTGAGAAAATTCTTCAATTTTTCAACTTTCCGAAGGGATTGACCACCTTAATCATGAGCTGTGTGTCAACACCAACCTACAACGTACTGTTTAATAGAAGCTACCTCAACCCGTTTAACCCAACAAGAGGGATCAGACAAGGAGACCCATTATCCCCATATCTCTTCATCCTATGTCTAGAGTTTTTAGGTTACCTAATTGAGAAGGAGTGTGACAATGGTAAATGGAGGAAACTGGAAAGTAGTAGCAAGTAGAGGAGGGCCCTCTTTCTCCCACCTTTTCTTCGCCGATGACCTCCTATTATTTGGGGCAGCTACCATGAAAAACGTGAAGGCTATAAAAAGGGCACTACAAAAATTTTGTAAGCTATCAGGACAACATGTGAACAGCAGCAAGAGCCACATCCTATTCTCGCCTAATGTCGGAAGTCGCATGGCTAGGAAAATCGCCACTGAAACGGGATTCAAGATCACAGTAGACCTGGGGAAATACCTAGGATTCCCTCTTCAATCAAGAACAAACAATACATTAAACAATACATTAGCCTTTAACTCAGTCATAGAAAGAGTGAAGAACAAACTGGCAGGATGGCAAACAAAATTCTTATCTAAAGCAGCCAGAGTAGTAGTGCTCAAATCAGTAGCGGAAGCCATTCCGGCATACCTAATGTCTTGCCTCAAATGGCCAAGGAAGGCACAAGAAGAATTGGACAGAATCAACAGGAATTTCCTTTGGGGATCCACAGAGGAAAGCAAGAAATTACATCTAGTAAATTGGCATCAAGTAACCAAGAGGAAAGAGGAGGGGGGACTAGGGCTATTCAGAGCTAAGGATAGGAATAACGCCCTACTAAGTGGACTAACCTGGAGACTACACACTGAGGAAAACTCGCAATGGGGACAAGTCATCACTAACAAATATGGGAAGCATCTGGAAAAACGTAAGCAAGGCTCCTGTATATTAAAAGCATTGAAGGCGGGAGAAGAGTTACTCAGGCATGGAGCAAAGATTAAGGTCCACAGCGGTGCCCAAACTAGATTCTGGATTGATGACTGGTTAGGGTGCGGAAATCTAAGGAACAAAATCATTGGCCCACTAAGCAAAGAGGAAATCAATAGGACAGTGGCTGACTACCACAATGAGCAAGGATGGATGAAAATAGGAACGGCAAACTACCTTCCTACAACGATATGGGACCATATAGCAGCTCTACCACTAAGAGAGGGGACCTCGACAAAAGATCAACTCACTTGGAAGCCCTCTAGCGATGGGGAGTTCACCAACACATCAGTCTACGCACTTGCACACAGAGAGGAAGGATCTTACGGAGTAGCTAAAGTACAGTGGATCTGGAAACTAAAAATCCTTCCTAAGCAGAAGTTCTTTTTATGGCTATGCTGGTTCGAAAGACTGCCCACTAGAGACATGCTACACACCAGAAAGATAGCACAGGAAAAACTATGCCCAGTCTGTGAATGGGAAACTGAAACCACCCTTCACATATTAAGAGACTGCCTTATCTCACAGATCACTTGGGGCCTGTTCCAGCACCCAAAATCACTACAGGAGGCAAACACAGGAACTACAACGCAACAATGGCTGCAAATAAACCTCAATACAAGAAAAGCTAGAACAGCCACATACAGAGGAGTACAGTGGCTTATTCTATTCACATCAGTAACATGGTTCCTCTGGAAACAAAGGAACTACAATATTTTCAGAGATGACACCAGCTCTAAAGACCCCTACACACACATAATGGCAAATGCAGCAGAGCTTCAAGCACTATTAGGGGGAAGGAGCAAAGAAAGAATTCTGGGAACAGGTCTTATTCAAACAACAGGCCACATCAACCCGGAGGGCAACAGGGATGCTCAAAATCAAACACAGGATAATTGGGAACCAAGCCATGACCTGCCCTACACATTGAACACAGATGCAGCGGCCAAGGAAGGAGATCTAAATGTGGGTCTAGGAGGAGTAATCAGAGATCACAAAGGAACCTGGATTGGAGGCTTCTGCATCAAGAAACCAAATACAAACTGCTTAATAGCAGAAGCCATGGCTCTACTAGAAGGAATCCGCCTTGCTCAAGCTATAGGAATCAAGCACTTAGCCATACAAACGGATGCATCTACCCTAGTAAACTACCTAAACGGCGCTCAGCAACCAAACTCTTTGATAACCCCTATTGTGGCTGAGTACAGGTTGCTATTGTATGAGTTTGAGGAGACTACGATATCGCACGTTGCGAGGGGACAAAACAGGGTTGCAGACAGGCTAGCTAACGAAGCTCTTGACCAGACGACTCCTACCACTATTGTTTATCCTCCGGATTTCATTTTGGATTTGTTGCATGAAGACATTCCTTGCAACATGGGATCTGTAACCTAAAAACCCTGGACGCTATTATCTAATGATATCTATCCTTCATTACCAAAGAAAAAAGGACACCAAATCAGCTCATCTCTCCTTTTGCAGATTCCAGTCCATTTAAATCAGGAATTAGCATGGACTCTGCAAGATTGTTAACACAATCAAAATGAGAAGTATTCAAATAACATTCTCGATCAAAAGGGGAAATCAGCTTCTCATGCAGCCATCACAACCTCCTCCAAAAATATATGCAGCGCAGAAGAATCAAATGCACCCTCACTTCATTATATGAAGTATTTCCGATAAAATCAGTACATCTATTCACTAACCATACCTTACATCCAGATGTCCTGTATAATGATAGAAGAACTGGGCAGCACCTTCAAGGATGATTGACGAATAGACTCCTCGGACTCCTGCAGGTTGGAAAACATTTATTTCTTTTATAATTCAAGGGCCTTATTAAGTTTCTCTGGTACCGTTACCACAGTAAATGTTGATATTATCGCAATGCAGTAATGAGTTGCACATACAAGTAGCACCACCTAAGCCATCCCCTTAGAGATAACTTGACTGACAACCATATGAGACTACATTGAGAGGATCCAAAACTGGGTTCCAAGTTAAGTAACAAAGGTCATACCAAAATCTTCATGGTGCACGGGGTCGTTCAACCCTTGTATCAATGGACCGAGAATAAAAGACTCATCTAGAGCAATCACACATCGTCCAAACTGGCTCCAATCAATACTCAAAAATGATTCCAAGATCAAACACCTAACTGCATCATATAGAAAAATAATGTGAAGATCATTCATATCTCTTTAGCAAGATATGTCAATTAATTGATATATTCCAGGTTGAAACTATATAGCGGCCAGTACCCTGAGGGTTGTCATGGTGGAATCCACGTTGCCACAAGATGGCCAACCAGACAGGAAGTTCACTTGAGATTATTTTGTTTGGAATTTCGGTGTTGCCATTGCAGCTTTCTAAACCATTGTTTGAAATGGAAAAGTGAAGCAATGACGATACCTGTCAGCAACACAATTTGATCAGACTATCACTTGGAGGCTTCAAAAATTACTACCTTCATTAAAACTATGATAAAATTTGCCTTTTGTTACTGCAAAAGTAAGACAATATGAATAATATTCCCCTCTTTTTCATCAGAAACATTTGTCTAGAATTAGTAACACTTAAGTTCTGCCTTCTTTAGAGGTTCTACTAATGTATTACCAAGCACTAGAATATTTCCAAGCAAGAATAATGCAAATAAGGAACAACATTATGAAGAACCAGAGAAGACAATGCAGAAGGAATTGCTAATATGAAGTTTAGGTCAATGTAAATGGGCAGAACATGTATTAGCTCAAACTACTTCATACTAAATACTTCTGGACAAGACAAGAAATAAAGTCCACCAGCTCATTGTCAAAGTTACACGACACTACTTATCAAAAATAAGTTACACAACACTTAAAAAGATGGCTTGGGAAGGCACTATATTTAAAGCTAGAACATCATAAATGCAAACCAAAGCATGGGGCAAGTTGACCTGGTGATTCCAAGCGGCTTCAACCAAATGAGTCCCGTACTCTTCTAGCATCTGACAAAGAAGCAAAAATGCCCCCCACATTTGATGATTTATGTGGCTAGAGTCAGAAAACTCGGACTCTCTGCCTACCCCAAGTGACTGTGCTTCCTTTTCAGCCCACAGTTCTCTTTTCGTCAAAGTTCGGGTATTCAAATGTTTTTCCCCAGATTTGCTGCCTGACATAGCAGAGTATTCCTGATTTTCCTTTGCGATGCCTATGACTCCTTTTAACATATGGAATGCTTGTTTCCTTAATAAGGAATCCTTATCGACCTATATAAATGCAAAATAAATTGAAAAGACAAATGTAATTTCTATAGCAAGACATGTTAAGATGCAGTAAAGTAATTGGCCCATACTAACCAGTCCTCTTTTCATTTCATCCCAAAACTCTTTCTGGTCCCTGATATCAAATTCCCCCATCTGACTTTTGATGGAATACTTGCTTGTTTCTGTAGATTTAGAAAAAGATAAATAAAGAGAGAGTACACGGTAGGCATCTCTTCTCTCTAAATATCCAAAAGAAAACATTTTTCGGCAACAGTTCCAAATTTTTTCAGGGAAATGCCTCCTGGATTACCACCAACAGTTAGAAAAAGATGTCAAAAAAGGGGATTTATTAAATTCAGATCATATTATTCATGATGCAATGAGATAAATTTCATTACCAGAAAATAGAAAGTGGCAGCCCCTGAGTCTGTGACCTCAAGATCATTTCAGAGGTAAATGCTTTGAAAATAGCAGGCAACAAAATACTTATTGCTGAAGCCCTGTACTCCAGACTTTGTAGGAGGAGCTGTTCAGCTACAAAGCATAGATTGGGAAGCAAATCACAAGCAAACCTATCCCCCAAACTTGATAGTCTGGGAGGTGGATATTCTCCACTCGAAAGTGCAGCATCTAGAGTTTCAGATAAGATATGGCATGATAATGATAAACCAAAATAACCAGGGGGCAGCGGGCCACCGATATTCTCATTTTCAACAGCTGTGGAACTCGTAGATTCATCCGAACAATTGTAGCCAACATATTTTTCTGTAGGCACTCGAATGGACTTCAGAAGAAAAGGCACCAGACTGATTCCTAAATCTTTCCATGCATCCATCTCAACAACAACACCAAGGAATAAAGTGATAATCTACAATACAATATCCAGAAAAACAGCATTAGATTATGAAGTACATGGCTGAATATAACAAGAAGTTTTATGCTCACACCTGCCTCAGCATTTCCTGGTCAACAACATACGCCTTCTTCGTCAACGGAACAAAAGCTTTCCAGGTATATATCTGGAAGCAGTCGCCATGAGCCTCTGCAATTCGAAAAATTCAACTTAAAGATTGTGTAGACTAAAACATGCAAAAAAATTGATCACCATCACAGCGCATTTTGGAAATAAGTTATACTTACAAGTTGAGTGTGACAAGAGGATAATCCAGCATTATACAACCATATAAACTTCGACCAGAGATTAAAATTTTGAAAACTCACCAATATCCTTAACGAGATGGGAAATCGAACAGAACCAGGCTAAAAAATATTTACACTTCTCGGAATCCGTTGACCATTCTTCATTACCAACTTCCTAGCCAATCAGACAATAGATGTATCACATCGACTAATATTATACAGATTTAAGAGCAGATTTCCAACTTCCAAGCCAAACAAAAAATAACACTCTTAAGTTAGTTGTCACGCCTCAAGTTGTTCGAGGTTTGGCCAAAATTGCACAAAGGAACTAGAACCCAACGTTCGACAAGAGAACTTTACTAGTCGGGAAACCAAAGCTATCGCATGCTCATGATATGAATAAGCGGAAACGGGGAATTTCCCACTAGTTTTCTACTTTTAGCGCCAAAGCATAATCATCTAAGCGCCTCCAGCGCAAGTGGAAGGCAATTACCTCGAATGCGTTGGAGAACGATCCTAGAAGGGATTCGAACAGCAAAGAAGGAGAAGTCCCGGTGGAAGACAGGACGCAATCCATCATCGATGGCACGGCAGACAGATGAACCCTGGCGAATCCGCTCGAGAGAGAGGCCACCAGTGTGGTCACTCGGTCGTTCCCGGCCGCCACTTCCATCGTCTGAGACAGGCAGTGGCTAAAGGTAAGTCGGCGGGGGAGGGATTGGGCGGCGGCCGGCGTCGGGGGTTTTGACTGATTAACAGTCACGTTACTAAACCCTGTTCTCAACGACCGGTTGAGACTAGAACCGGCGGCGGTTCGACCCTCGTCCGGTCCAATTGCATTCCAACTCACATCCGATTTTATGCTATCGGATAAAATACAAGTCATAATTACGTACTCTCCAGGATAGTTATTGTTATTCCATGTGATTAGTTCAAAAAGATATAACATTACGAAAGACGAACAAAATTTTAAAATTTATTATTTATATTATATATTCCATTCATTTTTTGTTTTTAAATTAAAAATTACGAGATTTATACGTAAATGTTATTTGTTTTGAAAAAATTTTACAAAATATTAATCGAGTTTACAAAACTACAAGAGTATCGCCTTTATGATGCGGTTGGAGCCCCTCAATTTATGAAAAATACGAAATTTTCAATCGCGCCGGTATGTACATTGAACAAAGACTGGAACATAGGTAAACTCCAATGCCTAATGTTGACCACCCTGGCGAGTATGATGCTTGCGAGAGAAGGAGATGCCGAAATCCACTATGACTTCGTGGGTTCCTCCAAGCCTCAACCCGAATAGCATCACCAGGCGATACTTCGCCAACACAAATTTCCACAACTTTGGAGGGGAAAAGAGGTAACTTTACTACGAGAACAACTGTGCTCATAAGCGAGGACGAATAAAGAGGTACTAGCCCTCGAGGGTCAAGGAGTGTCCGCTGCGAAGATATCATAGCCACCATCAGGTATCAACCCACCACAAATTCACCCTAGGTCCGCAAGCTCCTCATTTGCTGGAAGGAGTCCCCGAGGTTGGCTTCACTGGCTCAACAAAAAAGCTTTTCTGGCAGATCCCACGGGCAAACAATCTCTTCATCTTTCCAAAAGGACTAGCCCATTACCAGCTGAACGTGAAGTCACATAGCCGTGCAGGGGCTCTTGGGTTGTTTGGGAGCTCTAATGCAGGCACGTTATCAATCCCTAGAGGCGTGTTCGGGAGCGAAGTGCCCCCACAAAGTACTGGCCGTCCTTCAAGAGTGAGGAGGCTGCCATGTCCAAGGTCGTGAAAGCCTTTTCACAGATTCTAATTCCTCACCCAAATGACATATCAATAAAACAGATATAGTCCTTCTAAAGGATGAATAGAATGTATGCAGACTGCATCATCAAATTGCTCGAATTAGACAGCATCATAAAAATGGTGTCACTCACAACAAATATTTGACAATGATACAACATCGAGTTGATTAGATCGACTCATATTATAAACAACTGGGCAACTGGGAGACGGCTTTTTATACAGGAATAACCCTACAACAAAGTTGGGTACTTGGCATCGAGGAATTCTCGAAGAGTTCGAGCGGCTTTGTGACCTCCCATCAACTCGGCCAACCTATCCAAGGGAAGGAGGGCGAGTTCGGCCAAGCTTTTACAGCCATCCATAATAGCTCTATAATTAGAATCGGTTACGCCAGGGAGACGCCGTAAAAATTCTACTGCAGAAGTATTGTAGTTCTCAGCTCTGCATCGCCAATTAACAATCACCAGGCTCAGCTACTATTCAAATGAACAGCTACTTATCAATGAATTCTAATCTTATTGAGAAGATTGTAATTTAGAAAGAAAAAAGAAACGGACTTGCCTCACATCATTGTCCACTATGTCCTCCTCCGAAGGAACACCTACTCTGATTGCCTTTGTCTCATCAGGTTCATCCTGGTTTGCTTTAAGTGAATAAAAAATTACTGCAGTGGCATGAAGACTCCGAGACCAGAGGATCCGCAGACGAGGAAAATGCAAAACAAGCAATGAAAGTTTGGATATGATATTGTTGGGTGTGACATCATCACTGATGTCACTCGCAGACTGCCAAAAGAAGGTTGCCATCAAAGCTAAGCCAGTGTATCCAACTTTAGAAAAATCAAATGAAATATACCGACCTGAAAGGAGAAACTCTTTTCTTGGGAGAATTCAATTAGAAGCACCGGTATGCGATAATAACGTGACATGATCTCAACCTGGTGGTACAAGCGACCCGATGTAAAGCTAGAAAAGAGATCCTGGATGCTCTTCCTCTCAACACACGTTAATGGCGAGAGTACATAATCTCCGACTTCTAATGTGACAGGTATAATTCGCATCCCCTTCTGATGAAGAACATTCGGCAGGCTGCTCATGAACTCCCTCATGTCCACTACAATCTAACACATGGAAAATCCCATATCATACCAATACTGTACCTATATTACTCTACAATGAGAAGAAGAGAAACCTGCATTTCTTTCTCTGCTTCTTTTCTTCCTCCTGCCTTCCTTGTTAAAGAGTTTTGGGAAGACGGAGCCTGTTGCTCCAAGTTAAAGTTTGATCCCGCACCAAGCTTTCCCTAATAATCCAACGGGAAGGGGAATCAAAAGCTGTGGAGGAAAAACAATTATCTAAGCAACCAGACATTAAGAAGAAATAGACAGTGTTTCAAACCTGATTAACTGGAATGATCATTAAAGATTTCTGTCTAATCAACGACTCAAATGCCTTATTCTCTCTGCGAATACTAGCCTCAAACTTTTGTCCTTCGGTAGAGTCTTCATAAAAAAGAAAATAAACTTTAAGATTTCTCAAGGGATTTTCAGCTTTGTAAACTTCGATTTCCCTCACAAAAGTCATATCTGGATGGTAAACAATGATCACAGAGGGCTTCAGAACATCCAGAACTGATTTATGACTTTCAAGAGCATAAAATTGCACTTGTGGCAGTGGCTTTGTTTTAATGGCTTCCACATCATCTGTTTTTCGATCATTATTCCCGGAAGGTCCAAGGTGAGCAGCAGCATTATCAATGACCGCATCACCAGAATGATTGTTGGAAATATCTTCATTGACCTCACCTAACTGCTCATCATCTTCAGAAGGAAGCATACTTTGATCCTTATTTGCTGAAGCTTTATTCTTATGTTTCCTAAGCTGAGAACTCTTATTATTCCTCGGTGGTTTCTTGTTCCTCTTGTTCATCACCTTTCCTTGTCCTTCAGTGCCAATTTGAGGCATGGAAGTTTTTCCTGCTAAATCTGCTTTCGCTTTTTTTCTTATTTCTGATGCTGCAGCCAAAAGGGCATAATGCTCTTGTGTGCTTGTACTGCTTGCTTCAGTGCTAGAAGTAGGCGTAACTGGAACAATACCATCAAGAATGCCAAAACCTTTAGCACTTTTCGGCCTTTTCTTACAACGAGTCTGTGTATCATGCAACAGTACTTTGCTAAGCAAGTATTGTTCCCATTGAGCCTGCATGACCTTCAGGATAAAATAAGCAGATCAGATCATTAACTACACTATTTCAACTTAGATGCTAACAACACAAAAATGGCCTCCAATGGGAAAAACAGGTGCAGTTAACTAGTGGCTACAAAAGATCAAATGTAATTTCACTAAAGAAGTTAAATGATAAAAATATTTCCTTAATTAAATAAACTTTATCCAAAGTCTAGAGGATTTTCATGTGCTGTAGATACTAATTATCCATTATAGTTGAGAAATGCAAAACCTGAACATAAAACCACGTGGGTGTTATTTGAAATGAATGAATTCAACATGCAGCAACAGGTCAATAAAGTCCACTTATCTCTTCAACCAAACATGAACACACAGCCTTACAACCAGAAAGAGAGCGCATATAAACCTAAATCATAGTGGAATAACCTTCTGAGGGCTCTCTAAGATACATTCTTGGAGTTGCATGCACGAATGTTCATCTTTACAAACAACCAAAACAATGCAGCCATTTTCTTCACCATTATCACAAAGCTGACCAGCAGGCAAAGTAGTTTTTTGTCTCTCCTCCTCTATCTCTTCAAGGAGCTCCTGAAACAAGCCCGTACTTCAGTACCAGACAATAAGGATGATAAAATGATAACCACTCGATACTACCAAAAATGTTGAAGCATTGAAGTCTCTCACTCACTCGTAAAACTTTCCACTTTGGTGCTTCTTCCAATACTTCTTCCAAAATTATAGAGCTAGCAGGGTTCTGTAGACCATAACCACCACTTCCTACAGAAACTTATGTCAACAAATCAGCCAATTGCTACTAGAGTAAAGCAAATGTTTACACATAACATAATAAAGCACATGATGAACTATTTACTTGCTTTTTGCACAAATCATACATCAAGTTGTGTTATGCGTGAACAACCAATCCAGCGATAATATTGAAGAATTGCGATCATGGAAAAACTCCAACCTGCTTCTTCATTAGAATCATCTCCTTTTGATTTCCTTTTACGGCTGGTTGAGTTCTTACTAGAATCATCAAGTTTGGTACCATCTGATCTCACATACCGATAAACACGCTTCTTTGCTAGCTCAAATATCTTGTAACTTGATTCTGCAAAAATCCACACAGAACGGAAACTCTCTGACACCCTAAGTGTATCCAAATACTTCAAATAACTCACTGCATCATACCTATACAATACAACACCCAGATTTAGTCAATTCACTGGCCAACAAAACCGTACCATTCTCTCAATAATACAAAACTCGACATACAAAGATCCAATTCCAAAGTTTAGGACTTAAATGACCCAAATAAAAAAACATTACCCTGCAAGATGCAAACGTTGATCGCTAGAAGATGTCAAAATGCCCCTTGCATCATGAAGCTATCACTTGAAATCAGAAGAGGTTGGATCTAGATAATTCGAAGACTTGGTGATTGCCAGCCAATAAATACCATGATAAACTATCCAAATAACTATGAAGAGCATTGTTGAAAAGCTTGAAAATAAAATATCTTCCTATTCAGGATTTTTATCTGAATTTGGAATTTAAACACTTCTACAGAGTTGAAGCAGCACTAGTCAAAGCAGTTACCAACTATAAGTTCCATCAGAGGATGCAGTATTCAGTACCTAACCAAATAGTCGAGCAACTTTCTCAAAGTCTTCAAGTCTGAAACCAGCTGCTTTGTCTTCTTCCCTAATGTATGCCATATAGGATCCAATTGCATTCTAACAATCTCATCAAAAGACTTAAACAAGCCATTCTCTACTGTCAGATCTTCCACATCCACCTTATTTGTCTTCCTCATTTCTTTAAGACAAGCATCCATTACCTCAAGAATAGCCTTTTGAATTCCCACCATATACTTGGACATAGGGACCCTAACATCCACAACCACAGGTGGATCCTCTTCCAATTCCTGTGACACATACACCTACAAGAACGACCAAGAAACATTCTTAGGAACAGATTCTTCATTTGAAGCATGTTCGGTTGCATTGAAGATGCCTGAAAGACAATGTAAAATCAACTAGCAATAAACCGCATTCCTTCAAACATCAAACCACTAACACTTGGACCTGTTCTCTGCATGGGATAGGATATCAATCCAACGCCAATTTATACTAAATGCCAAAGAATGGTTCCTTTCCTGGACCAATCTAGGAAGGTAAGCATAAGGAGTTCCGACAATAATTGCCACTTATACTACTACTTCAATAGTAAGGAACATATAATGCTTCATCTAATCCATCAACAAGAAATAAATCAAGGGCACACCATCAAATTACGGGACCAATCAAACTTACCAACTTGACAAGCGAGACTATGGTGAAGACAATCTCAAATTCCAATCACAGACACATCCTATACAATCTGGAAATTTAAAGACAAGTATAGCAAGCCTAATACGGGAAGTACCGCTCACAGTGAGCATGTGGAATCGAACACAAACGTCTTGCACATCACCTGAAACCGAGGCCACAGGTGCAGCCTCGTAATCCCGAGACACTTCATGATCCTCTCCACCTTCATGAACCCCGCGACCATCGCGTGGGGCTTATCACTAAACGCTCTAACCCAAACGTTCCCATTCCTCCCCTTCATAACCCTTACGATAAACCCTTCCGTGGAAGTCTCCGTAATTCTCTCCACATTCGGAATGACGATCCCTGCAATCTTCGACACGGGAACCCGTTCCGACAACAGGTCAACGATGAGGATGCGAGGCGTGATTGAGAGAACCCCGCCGGAGCAGTACAGGGAGGTGCGGGCGTGGGCGGGAAGGTCGGAGGAGATGTCGAAGGTGGAATCTGGAAGTATAAGGGGGAAGGACGATGAGTGGGAGTGGAGGAGGAGGATGGAACCGTCAGCGGGGGAGTGGAGGTGTAGGAGCGCGGAGATGAGCTTCGGAAGCGCGAGGCCGGAAGAGAGGATAACCAAGGAGGAGGACGAACCGGAGGAGGACGAGGAAGAGGAAGTGGAGTCACCGTCGCCGGCGATTATGTCGGTGATGATGTGCTGTTGGAAGTCAAGCATCGCGGCGGCGAGCGGCGGTTAGGGCTTTGGGAGAGGGCTGGAAGGAGGCGGGAAATAAACAGAGAAGCGACGAAGAAATTGGTTTGATTTTACCAAGACGACCTTCACTTGAGACATTAATTACGATACTACTCCTTTATAAACATCACCGGCTTGTTTCCAAAATACCGTTAATCCAAAAAATATTTCTAAATTTACCATCGAAACTTTTAAAATTTCTAATTTACACTCCAAAACTTTAACTCTCAGACTTCGACTTTGATATATAAAAAAATCGATTTATAAGAGTTCGAGTATGGAATAGTAAATAAGAAAATTTAAAAAATATTAACCGTAAATTCGAAAATATTTTTCGAATTATCAGTATTTTACCGTAAGCTACTATAAAAAGCTAATAATAAATTAGGATATGATGCTCTTGTGAGAAATGCTTGATTTTCCAACTAAAAGAGTTCGATTTTTCAAACAACAAAAATTACATAATTTACTCAGAAGTGTTAGATAGAATTTATGGGGATGATATACGAATAAAAATTAGTAAATTTAGGCAGAGACGCCTAGTTGTATTGCAAAGAGTGTAGGGAAAAATATCAGTATAGGAATCCAAATATCTAATCTCATGCTGAACTTTTACCGACTCTTCTCAAAGCCAAAGGAACAGGTTTTTTGAGGACAGACACATTTACATTGTTCCACACATCCGAAGTCGTAGGCAGACCTGCAATCTTCTCCGCGATCCCCATGTCCTCTCGAAGGACTGAGCCGAAGACTGTGTACTGATTCCTCCACTCCTCGTGGTTAGCCAGGCTGATGAAGAACTCTGGCCCCGATCCGATCCAGGCAATGCTTCCCCGTCTTATGTCGAGACAGAATTCCGATGGAATCTTTTCGAATGAGCCTCCTTGCACCTCTAGAGTTCCTTGAAGGAGTGCATACGGGGGGCCGAAAGGTTCCTAAGGACAAGATCAAGTTATGAAAAATGAGCAGTTAATACTGTGTCAGCTTGAAACAAGTGACACGTCTGATCGTGCAATGAAGTTCCGGAATTATTTTGTGCATAAATCAAGATCGAAAGTAAAGAAAGAGGGCAATAATTTGGACGAGCTTTACATTTTTAATGTGATTGCCTTCCGCATCCCAAAACCTTCCCCCGCTCTCCGCACGGAAGAATTGGCAACCAGCACAGTGCCGCAAAGTCAACAACTCTAGAATATAAGCAACGGAGCGCGGAGCACATTCTGGGAAAAGCTGCAACCAGAGAAGATGCCCATCCTTGGAATGAGAAGAATGGTGTTGCCACAGACAAATACACACTCGGAAAATTCACAGCCATTGATTCAAAGAACAAATTTCATAAAAGATCGCAAACCTGTAGATGACTTCCATCATTACCAAAAATAAAGGACTAGACTCTTGAAGGAAGATGGAATCTTACCTTGATATGCATGGTGCCATGTTCTGTTTCTAAGCCAATTATACCCTGACGACGATGAAAATGATATTAAAGCATATTCAAGTCTGTTTCATTAATTTAGAACAGCATGATGATATTAAAGAGCACAATAACATCACTCAAGTCTCTCATTCATTGAACAGTGAATAGCATAGCTATATCCACCGAAAAGATAGCCCAATGATTTAACAGAAAATCTGACATTCACAGAGTTAGATAGTTGCGAGTCCTCGGTTAATTATACAGTTGAATTACCTGTCCTCTGCCAAAGACGAGGCCAGATGTCCACCTCACAGTTGGCCCTCCATCATGACGATCTGGAGCCAGTGGGTCTTTTTGCCTCTTAAGCCAGCACTGATGCAAACAGACACAAGTCAATGACGGAGATAAAACAGAAAGATTATGCATGGAAATATGCAAGGAAAAATACGGGCTTTCTGAACACCCCCAGAACAGTATTTAAATCAAACAGCTCAAATCACCATATTGAACATCGGTAAGAGAATGTGTCCAACCTGAGACTATGATCAAAGAAGTTGAGAGATTATTCACCCCAATACCCAAACAAAGCTGAACCCAGAGCACGAATGTGAGGACAAATAATCCAAACTGCCAAGATATGCCTAGCTCTACAAGGAATGCTGCATCGTTACCAATGCATCTAGGACGAGCCACCACGGAGTAAAATATTTAATACAGCAATTCCCGGGTATTATGTTTTTCCTGGACTCCATGATCAGGTTGAAACCACATCACATCTTGCAACCCAAAAGTCAGACCAAAATTCGGAAAAAATAGGCTGAAAACCAAGATCATGGAGTTTGGGCTTAAAGAACCAACAATATAAGAAAAATATCTCAAAAGTATATACCAGAAATCCTTCCCGGGTAGAGATCACATTGGAATCATCCTAACCAATCTACATCAGTAATGGCAAAAGGTCAACCTCTTCCATCAAATCCGCTGTTCACAGCAACCAAAAAGACCATTGAAATCACGAAAAGAAGCCCATAACCAACTATTCTAATGAATATCACATCTGACTCGGATAATCATCGACCTGGACCATAAAAGACCAATGGCTCGTTACTTTCAACTCCAATTACATCAAATCCAAACAATCAATCCAATCGAAATCACAAACCACATCGGAAACAAGCAATCCCCAGTGAGTCGACTGAAACCCACAAAGCTCAAAACTTTCAACAACAAACTAAAAAATACATAAGCCACCTCGCCGAATTTGGACCCGCAAGCCTTCCGATCACCGCAGAAGACCCAGCTATCACACAAACAAGGCCCGTCATTCCCCTCACACATCTTCCTACAAGCCTCGCAGCACTCCTCCGACCTATTGAACTTGAAATCCGTGCCCCATTTAACCGCGTCCCCCCAAAGCTCCAGCCCATCTATCCCCTTACAACAACCACCCCATTTGACATCGTCCACGGCGGCAGTTGCGTTGCCAGGTCCAAGAGCGATGGTGTAGAAAGCGTAGACGAGGATACAGGAGACGAGGACTACGCAGAGGAGGACGAGGGTGGCGAACCGGGAGGGGTCGGAGTCGGGCCTTCGGCGCATGTCTGGGTCAAAGGGGACGGGGATCGGGGAAATGGGGATGTGGGTTCTTCATGGAAAGGACGAAAGTTTGGTTCTTTGATGGGATTCTGGATGGATTTTAGGTTGGCGGAGGTGGGCAGAACGTAGGAACTGGATTTGGGAGAGAAAAGTCAACAGCGGCCAAAGAGGAGGACAAAAATCACTATTTAAGAAAACAAGTTAACAGAATCTTTCACTCTATTTGAAAAAATAAATTAAGTAAAATAGACTAGAGAAGAAACAAATTTAAAAGTCACTTAAAAATGTGAAATTAATTTTAAGAATTGCTTCAATTAACTAAAAATCAAAATTTTTATGAATGGAGTGATGATAAGGGAACGTTTACCTTTAAGGGAGCCTAAGTTTGCAATTAATTGTGTAAAAAGTAGAGTAAGTTTGCAATTTCGGAAGCCTTATTAAGGGAACGTTGACCTTTTTAAAAGAGTAATCCAAAGTTGACTTCTAAAATCCATAGTTTTCAATAATTTTTAATATTAAAAACTGAACGTTTTCAATATTTAAATATATTTCTCTTATCAATGTTTTTTGCTACGACAGGGCGAACACGGGACTCAATTGTCCGAGGGACAGAAGCAGAGAATCTCCATTGCCAGAGCCGTACTTTAGGGCCCCATGTTCTCTTGCTCCTTGTTGAAGCCACCAGCGAGCGAGTGGTTCAGGAGGCGCTGGACCGAATGGTGGGAACTCGGACTACCATTATTGGCGTACATTGCTGAGCACTGTGAGGAGTGGGGACGTGATCGCTTGTGATTCATCGAGGCAAAATAGCCGAGAAAGTAGCTCGACTCTTGTTTCGGCTACCACTGATCTTATATTCATTCCCTCGTAATTAGTACATGTCGCGGGTGGATTCCGTTTCCGGTTCTATTTAAAATGGATATCCCCTTTACGATAAGACTTCGAATTTTGAAAACGTTATCGTGTGTTCCCAATGTCCGATTTTATTTAAGCTTGGTTTTAGAAAAAGAAGTTGTTTCGTATAAAAAAAAATGATCTCGAGCTGAATAATGCTTAAAATATTTACGTGAATCATTTTTAGAGAATATTTCTTAAAAGTTGATTTTGGGCAAAACACAAGCGGCATAGATTAATTAATGCCTTTAATAGTTTTTAAGCCAAAAATAAATTCAAGAGAGAACCGGGTGCTTATATCATTTATCGCTCTTTGTAGAACGCTCCCGTTAGCGTTTGTACCTTACGATGCCGATTTTAGAATAGGTTTACGGTGAACCTGGCGAGCCGCTGATGCCGTAACGTATCTTCAGAGGTCTTAATCTTCGAGAATCCAAATAATCCCTCGAATACTTCGTTATCTTGAACGCGTTGAGTGGGGTGCGTGCCTTTGTTGTCCGCAAGGTACGCCCCCCGAGATACCTTCCTGAAAGCTCAGATCTGCGGAGATGCCAAGATTCCACCATGGACCGCACTGATGGGGATAATGATCTGTAAGGGAAACGTCGGCCGGAGAACTCCACTGTACGAAACGTCGTTGCGCGGCTGACGGGCTGAGATCTGGAGATGGTGAAGAAGACATTGCTCCATCACAACTGGCCGTGGGTTCGCCGCTGCCGGACTGGGTGACGTCGTGGGTGACAGGCTCGGCGAGGGCTCTGTGGTTCCAAGCGAAGGCGGCATGGACGTTGACATCCCAAGAGGAAGGGTCAAGGCGGTAGGCGAGGATGGTAGGGACAACGGCAGTGACGGGCTTGGCGACGGTGGCTCAAATGAGGTTGCTGAAGGTGGCTGCGTCAGCTCGGTGGGGATGTTGGGCGAGCTCGTCTCTCAAGCTCGAGCTTCTTCTGCTGAAGCCTCGGGCTCACTGAACTAGAGTCCTTTGGCATAGTATAGTTCTCTTTAGGAATCGACTGAGACCTTGACGGAATTTTATTTGGCTTTCCGTTCCTGGAATTGATTTTTCTGTCTGGCGTACCCATGGACTCCTTCCGAGTCGGTCTAGGGGATTGGTCTCTCACAATTCTCCAGTCAGCCAAACTCTTTCGAGTATTAGCAGGTACACCCGCCTGGAGTCGACGAAGATCGGAAAGATCTTCTATCGGTATTATTGAAGAATCGACGAAACCATCTTTCTCGACGAGCTTGGACGGTTTGATGATCACAATTGGCGATTCGAAAACCTTCACATCCTCTGATCCCCTTGAAGTATTCAAAGATCAAACTAGGGGTTTTTGAGTGCGGATCTCTGGCAATGTCAAGCAGCTTCACGATATTGGGTCCACCACAGAGAATTTGCAGGATCTTAATCTCCCCTTTAATCTTTTTCTTCTTGACAGGTTTAAGGATCTTGATGACGCGTCTCTCATTGTTCGTGACATTAACGCCTTCAAAAACCTCACTATATTTCACTCTCCCAATTTTTCTAACAACCTCATAATCATCCTGGGCTCATTGCTTCCCTCGCTGTCAGCCGCTCTTGATGATCATATCGAAGGAGTTTATCAAGGAAATCAATGGCCTTGGGAGAAACCAAATGCTGATTATCGGCATTAATGAATCTGGACCACGGTTTCTTGGTGTGCCCTCCAACAAGAACTTCCAACTGAGGATCCAGCTCTAGTTGATATTTTTTCAGATAGGCATTTAACTCATCTATGCCAACAACCTTGGCAATCTTGACAAGCTGGTCATGGTCGCCATGACCATAGAAGAACGGCTCCTTTCGAAATATCATTCCAGCAAACATGCAGCCAAGGCTCCACATATCCAACGAATAATCACAGTCTTGGAGATCAACGAGAAGCTCAGGTCCCTTGAAATCTCGGCGAGGTACCCATCGACGAGCTTCGCAACTCCCTTACCATGGAGTCTGACCTGCTCTCGTCACTCTTAAGTTCATGAAACCCGTTACCCATAATCTCTTCCATTCGATCACACCGAGAGTTCTCAACAAACTGCTCGACCAAGACATGCACTGTATCAACGTCATACAACAAAGCATCTCCTTCGGGAGCTCCGAAGAGGAGATCTGGAACAGCAGCTTCATCCAGCTGCCTACTAATCCGTCTCTTCAGCTCATTCCTTTCAACTTCTCTACACTCTAACAGGATTGCTGCACGCAATAACCGGAGCAAGAAACTGCAGGAAACGCAACCCTCCTCGAGCGGCAGCAGCCACAGGATCGTTTCGACCAACAACCTGTGCCTTGCCATGTCGTTACTCTGGATCACGCCCTTACTGAAACCGGGCAACCTTCGAAAGGCATACACACTCAAGGCCTCCCCGTGACACAGCTCGAGATCATCCCCTTTACCTTTATTGTCGTGATGACCCGTTTGAACAGATCGATCTGAAGCTCACAAAGGTCCTCCACCCACCAATCATCCGGAACCACCAGCTGTTTCCTCACCCCGTTCCAGAGAGGATGGTTCCCTTGCTCCTCATGAAGCTTCTTCCGGTTGTACGTGTAGGACCATTCCACTCTTGAAGTATCGATTGACTTGGATGAGTACGCGGGGTGAGTCGGCGGCAGGGAGGACGCCGAGGGGGAAGAGGAAGCGGAGAGGCGGCGGATCGAGGCGCAGCGGGCAACAGGGGAAAATTGCAGCTCTTTAGATGACGCGTGTGCTTGTGTGCGGATGCGGGGGAAGATTTCGAAGCCTGGTGTGGTGAAGGAAAGACATAGGCTGTCCACGGATTCGTCGAGGAGCTCGGCTTCGTCCTCGTGCAACTCGTCGAACTTCTCGTCGGTCATCTTTTCTACCTCTTTGTCCTGTTGATTTTGGCGTCTTCTTCTGCTACAAGAAGCCGGGGTCACTTGAGTTCACGTCGGTTGTCAGCACCCTCAAGGTGTCCCTGTCCCAAGCACTCGACTACTACCCTTTAGCTGGTTTGGTGGTGGCAAACTCGGCCGGGGATCCCGAGCTCCTGTGCAACAATGGCGGGTTGGACTTCGTCGAGGCATTTGGGAACTTGTCTCTCCGCGTCCTCGACCAGCATCAGCCTGACGAAACTGTCCAGGGGAAGTTGATGCCTGAAAGGAAACGAGGCGTAGTTGCTATCCAGGTAACAATATAATTCATTTTAAGAACGAACCATCACATTAAAAATCAGCAAGGTGGGGTTAAAAATATGTGGATGATGGGACAGGCAACGGAGCTGATGTGCGGCGGGATTAGTCGTGGCATGTATATTTCACCATCGCATGATTGACGCGTATTCTGCCAACATGTTCCTAACAGTGTGGGCAGAGATGGCCCGGTCTGCCGATACTTCAGCGTCGCGAACCTGATTGTGGAAAAAAAAAATAAAAATAATCAAAGTAGAGAAATTCGCCGAATCATACGAAGGTAAAGGAAAGAATTTACCGGATTGTCGGGTAGCATAAATCGCGGACGGAGTCGTCGAGCGTTTGCTCTCCAGGAGAGACGAGTTCGAGGATCGTGTCAATGGATGACGGGAGCTCGGCCGGCCTTGACGACGAAGCCTCTCTTCTTTTCAGCGTTCATTCCTTCTTTCCGCGTGTGTCTCCTCCTCTGAGTGTCTGTCCGTCTATCTATTTATTATTTTTATCAAATCATTTTTTATGATTTCTCGATTTTTTGAATTTTTTTCGATCTTTGAAGATTTTCTATGATTTTTATTGATTTTCGGAAGATTTATAATTTTTTTTTGTGTTTTTTAAAAATTTTTAATTTTTCAGTGTTTTTTTTTATTTTTTGTAGAAAAAATTGGATTATAACAGTGTCCTAACACCGTTAAGGATGCCCCGAGTGAAGGGTTGTGATCTGGTCTTACAGGCTAGCCACTTGCGCGGTATTGTCTGTGACCTTATGCCCCGTCTCTCAGATTCCGCACAGATGTATTTCTACGTAACTGGGAATTGGTTCAGAGGGTTAGATCACTGTCTTCACAAAGGTGGTGTGCATGGAAGTTGGGCGGTTCGACGAACACCAGCAGCATGCTTGGTGCAGAGCTATCCACAGATGCAACTGTACCATGTGGACTAGTTGGAGATACTGTCTCTGGAGCTTCAATGAAGCCTCGAAGGAGGTGATTGTTTTCAAAAGGGGATTGCGAGCAAAGACAGGATCCCCTTCAAACCTTTCCCGCCAGATTGCGTGGTCAAGAAGGCGATCAGGCTGGTGATGTACCACGCGATCTTCCTCTGTCACAGACTCTAGAACTGTACGCGTGATTTGAAGTGAACGAATAATGTGAACCGATTGTCACACACATTCATATGTCATCTTAATTTCGAAGTATTGACTATAGTAAATTGAGTAGCAACAAAAATTGAAATTTTGGCCTAAACTTAGATTGGATTATAATTAAGACGATAGAAAAGTGAAGAAAATTAACAAATGCTTATTCCATTCTACCTAAAAGCGTTTATACTAGAATAAATGCTTGTGGGAGAAAGAGTTCTCATCCAATTTCAGAAAGAAACGCCTTCACCCCCGAAATCCCATCTTGTCGCCCTTTAAAACTGGATTTTGCTCGGCCAAGGCACGACAGCCGATCCCCTTTAAGTCGACGCTGCAGGAATGGTCTTCCGTGTGGCGATGGCTTCCACAGAACACGTCCTCACAGTGTAGACAAGGGAACCCGAGCAACCCTACCCGCTTCTTGCAAACAGCGCACCTTGTCCTCGCCTTGACCGTGCCTTCTGAGGATGAAGTTGGCACGGACACCATGGAAATCTGATTCTTTCGAGAATTCCTGTATAGTATTGAGAATTTCCCTGCAGTGGTCATCGTCGCCGGGGTTTGTCGGGCTCGATTTGCATCTTCCTCAGCCGGTTTGGGTTTGCTCGAGGCCAACGTGGTGGCTATCTTTTCCTTGAGATAGCCTTCGTAGCAACTGGAACAAAGACCTTGGTTCTCTTCAGAGCCGTAGAAGCCGCATCCACCGGCACAAAGTCGCAGCATCTCTTCCTTGGGGTCGCTCATCGTCTTCAGCTATTTGTTGGCAAGGGAGAGAGAGAGAGAGATGAAGGTGACGATCCCTTACGGGGCTATTTATAATGGGATTAGTGATAGTAAGAAAGATTGTCTCGTAACACCTGATTCGGATATGATTCGTGGGGAAATCGGATAACAAGTTATCTACACTTGGATATTACATCAGATTTATTAATACAAGGAAAGACAAAAAATTGAAAGTATCAAAATTATTTTCCTCGGCCAATTATTAGAAAATCTTATTTAATTTGTTTGAATCTCAACCAAATTCACGCGTGAAAGAAAGATTTGGCAAGCTGACAGTATAATTCGTAGAGAATTAGTTCTGTCGTGAATGAAGCCTGATTTACAGAAACATATGAAGTCCGAGGAGTCGATTCGGATTGCCGGAAAACGACCGGCAACAAGTTGCGTGTCCTAAAAGAGAAGTGGTCGATTCTGCTGTAGTTGATGTTTATATCAGAGCGAGCATGCATCATTTTGATGTCCCTACGCAGTTGTGGAATTATTATCAGCACTAGAAGATATCGTGCAAATTGGGGTTTAATTGCGACGTGGACGACTATACTATTTCATTCGACCTTCATACATATTCGAATATTTGTAATTAACAATTTTTCCATCATACAACTAACGTTGTCCTTTCCTTTCTTACGAGACGTTTCGTTCGAGGGATGCATTCCATTCCGCCTCTCATTTAAGGCTAACCAAATATGGCGAAATGGAATGAAATCCATTTGATTATATTCAATTTGGAGAGAATGAGCATTCATTTGGCAAGAGAAGGGAATACCATTACTTCCCTCGTTCCATTCTGTTCAGTCGTTCCATTCCATTCCCTTCTTCGTTCCACAGACCAAATGCCCCGTTAGTTTTTTGTTTGACCCTAAGTTTTAGGAAAATTAAAGAGATGGAAAAATTGAATAATAATGTAAGCCCTAGTAGAAAATTAGCCCTATTTGGACCTTTTCATTTTTTTTTTAAATTCTAAAAATAAATTATATATATATATAGTCATTATAGTAGTAACTAGGAGATGACCTCCCCCGGTTACATGGATCATGTCGCTTTCTCGATTTTATCTGTATTCCTTGGAACAATTCATTTTTTACCTTCGATTAAATGCTCTTATGTCACTATAAAATAAGCTTAACATTTTAAAATTCTTTTATCTTTTTTTTTTAAGTTTTAGCTGAATGAATAGGTGGACTACAACTTGGTAGGTTAGTACTTGAGTTTAACAATTTCCTATTTAGAGTGAAGACGTCACGTCACGTCTGTCAAAAAATTCTCCATTTTCACTTAATTATTCACATAAAACCATTTTCCATACCCTTTAACCAAAAAAAATATCTAAAATCTTGAAATTTATTTTAACAAAACTACTTTGGTCTATAATAATAATATAAAAAAAAAGACAGTCGATTTATAATCTCGATTTTCATCGATCTGTTTGAATAAATGAAACTATTTATTAAGGCCTTCTTTTACTTTCGTCTTATGAAATTTAAGATCGATCAAAATCAATATAAAAACAAAAATTAATGATAAAATTATATAACGAACTCAGTTTAGACTAAGACAAAAAGTTGACTCAAATTTAAGGCTATAAACTTATATTTAAAAAAAAAAAGATTGACACGATAACATTTTAAGTGTCCTTTTATACTCCATAGTTGACAAAGACGATATATTTTTTTTTTGAGGGAACATAATAGAGAACGCCATTATTGGTTATTGAAAGGAATAAAAAATAACGAGATTGAAGGTGGGATTGCTAGCCGGTCGTCCAAATCATACGGATTAAGTTGAACGAGATATACGTCGCGATTTAAAACACATAAAAGGATGTCTGCTTTGAATAGAATAATGATGCCACTTGTTGCATAATGATTATTAGGGCACGTCTTAATGCTCGTATTAGTCGATTAACGAAGGTTGGTAATGTGAGAACTTCGCCAGTAATTCCGTCACCATGGCGGATGCATATTACTTTTGCAATGCACAAAAACATAGTCCCACGATGATGACGACGATCGGGGAAATGATCAATCATTCCAAAGTTGGATCCCCTAAATTCCCACTTTTTTTTTAATTATTAGTGAAATATCTTAAAACCCCATGATATTCTTGCAAATACTACATCCCAAAGTACTATTCTCCAAATGAACCGACCCCGTTAAGATATCCCCATACAATTTAAAAAATACGCAAAATTCTTTTATTGCTCATGAAACTTTAGTTATCGTGGGGTCCATTGTATTACTCCCTTTAATTATCTTTTGAAGGGAGTTAGTTATTCGACTTTCAAAAGTCGTTGAATAGATTCCCCCGGCTGACTATTTGTAAAATTGGTGTGTTTGTGCTTCTTGTTAATATTTTGTACTTACTATACTTTTTAATCAATCAATTGAAAGGTTTGAAATTTTCCTCAATGAATTCCTGGCAGTAATACTTCCACGGTTGGTTTATACTTATAATCAATTTTTATTTTTTTTTTTCAAATTCGTTTTTTTTAAATTAATATTTTTAATTTTTATGACTCAATTATAATGCCGTATATCATAAGTTTAATTTAACCTTTTGTGATTTAAAGTAATTTATTATTTAATTTTAATTTTTATCCATGTAAATGACAAAATATTGATTCGTAGCTCGAAATTTTAGCTGATAAATGTTTGATTAGTTGGTATAACATCTCAAACAAAATTTGGAAAAGATTGACTTTATGTTAGCCTTGGTTTTGATGATGAGCTTGAGAAGCTAGTCGCTGTAACACTTCGCTTATTCTTAGTGATAAGTTTGAGAAATGTGTTGTGAGCTTGAGAAGCTAGTCGCTGTAACACTTCGCTTATTCTTAGTGATAAGTTTGAGAAATGTGTTGCTGAACCACAGCGAGTAACAGTTGCAGATTGCTGCGTTACAGTAAGCTGTTACTGTGATATTACGCATAAACATTGAAAATATGGAAATATATTTTTCAATATTTATATTTTACTTTGGACTATTCGTCTGAGTGTCCAAGTTAGTTTAATTTGGCTTAATGGTCTCATTATATATATTTAGGGAACTAAATATCGTGAGATTAGCTTTCCAAGTTTATTTTTGGAAACAAAATATTTCTCTGATATCCTTCAGCAATGTTACGCTGTAGTAAGAGAAAGTATCAAATCCAATATCTGGTGAAGGAAGTTACCGTTGGGGACTTTCCTTCTGTGGCACAGCGAACCGTTGAGCAGAGTGTTGCTGAGCCTGAGTTGTACGTGGCTACACTGCAGCAAGTTGATACTGCTTCGCTACGCCTTTTGGAAACTTGGAAATATTATTTCCTTTTGAAATATATTTCGGATTATTTCGAAATAAATTTATTGAAATACAATGGATTTTTCAAATCCTTTCATTAGGCAACACAATAGCAAAATGTTGCCTTCCCAATTAAAGATTTGGAATCGTCCTAATGTACCTGGACATCTTCTACGAGGTCTTTCCATAATTAGACAAGGCATTCGGATATTATTCTGACATATGCGTAAGAAATGCATTGCTGAACAATCTGAGAAGTATGTTCCTACACTTCAGAAATATCTTGCTGCATTACAGCGAAGCGGTTCTGCGTTACTGCGCTGATGAAGGAATAATTATTATTCCAAATTTGCTTATTGCAATCTAATCATATTTAATGATTAAATATGTTACCTGATTCTAATAACCACGTGTTATTACCGGACAATAACGTTTGAGAAAGATTTTGACAAGGAAATTCTATTTTCTATTCTATCTCAATCAATATTAAGGAATTTAGTTATTCCATATTTACGTGACTAATGATTTCAATAATCACTATGTAATCTGATGAGGTTTAGATCAGATTATACGTATGGGGAATATCATTAATGATTTCCTTCCCTCTTTGTCATTGTGACCGTTGAGCATCCTGTTGCTGATCCACGATTACAGCTTCCTGTATTCTGATTTTAGGAAACAAATTATTCGTTTTTGGAAAACCGATTATTTGTTTCGTTCCTTTTTATACCAGACGACCCTCACATAATCTCTGGACGTTTTCGAACGATTTCTAAGTGGGCTGAGTGGTCTCAGTGGTCTCAGTCGTCGACGAAGAGCGGAAGGTGCTAAGTGTCTCCTGGTTCTTATTGCTCGCAAACTGCGTCCGAGGGTGTCAAGGGGCTGAGTTCAGATTCCTTGATCATCGTGAGAGGGACTAGGTGTCCTCGGTGCATTCAACGAGCAGCCGGCGAATCGTCTGAGGGTAGCTAAGTGAATACCTGTGCTGATTGCAGTAACCGGTTGCTGACCCATCGGCAAGAAGCCGTTCTTGTCGTGTCTTTTCGTAGGGAAGTCTCGAGCCTACGGAGTTTGAGCAGTTAGACACGCACTTGCGGGTGCGCGCCAGAAGTCTCGTCCCTGCCGGGTAGAGCAGGAGTTGGGAACGCCGCCGGAGTAGAAAGAGTTCCTCCCGAGCACAGGGGTGCTGTACAGAAGTCTTGAACGCCTGATACAGAGGGTTAGTAAAGCAGGTTGCGTGGAAGCCAACGGATCGGAAAATTCCACCCTAGGTACTGGGTGTGCAGTGTAGTGAGTCACGACTGTGGTAACCGTGCACGTCCGAACTGAGTGTAGGACGGATACCTTCTAAGTGGTCTTTGTGGTTCTCTTTGTGATCTTTGTGGTTCTTTTCTTCGTGATCTTTGTGGTGATCTATTTGATCAACTTTGTGGTTGTCTTTCTTGCGCTTATAGACAGGGTCATCCTGAGAAGGGACGAAATCTTTGTGGAAATCCTCTTCTGAGCAAACAAGTGCCGAAGCATTCCTTCGCTGTGAAGCAGAAACGGGCTGCTCTCTGAGAAGCCATTCTTCACTGTAAGGAATTATCTGTGAGGATTTATATACTAACACAACGTTGTCTCTCTGCTTTGATAGTCAGGTTTATATCAAGCGACAACGAGCTGTGTTCGAATCCTTTGAGCAATCAACTGCTGAGCGTGAGCATCATTCTGCTAGACACGAGAAGATGTCCACTGTGTGAGGAGCTGACCGTTGCCAGGAGTGATCATCTATTGTACAGGATTCTAAATCTCACTTTGTGAGAGAAACATACGCCTAGTGCAAGGGCTCTTTGCACCCATTATTTTCAAATAGTGGAATCACCTCTATGGTGGAAAGTGGACGTAGGTCGATTAAGGCCGAATCACTATAAACTACTGTGTCCCTTACGATTGCGTAAACACTCGTACGAGAATCCAACGATCAAGTCGTAACGGTTACAGCAAAGCAGTTCTCATTCTGAGAAACGTTCTGTTGTGATACAGTACGCTTCCGCTGACACTGAGAAAGGGAGAAAAAGTTATAAACACTAATTCACCCCCCTCTTAGTGTTCCTGAACGATCCAACAATTGGTATCAGAGCGGGTTTGCTGGAAAGCTTTCTGTGTGATTGCTAGTACAGAACTCTGTTGCTGAACCAAAACAGCTTGTTGCTGAAAGTCTTACATTAAGCACAGTAAGGTGCTGCTGAGTACTGAACAGAATGTCAATGCTCTTGACTGATGGTCATTCGACCGAACGTCCACCGCTCTTTGCAGGACAACACTTCTCATATTGGAAAATGAGAATGGAGTTGTTCATTGGAGCAAAAGAAGCCGATTGCTGGCATATTATTATGGAAGGAGATCTAATAGTTCCTCCACCTAATCCGAACGACGTTCGGCATGAAAATGAAAGAAAGAGAACTATTTCTCTCAATACTAAAGCATGTGCGCTCTTGCTGGAAACGAATTCAATCGCGTCTCTACTTGTAAGACGGCGAAAGAAATGTGGGATAGACTTGCTTTGATCTATGATGGAACAGAACAAGTCAAGGAATCCAAAGTGAATGCATTAGTAACTCAATACGAAGCATTCAAGATGAAAAAGGATGAGTCAATAAATCAAATGTTTGATAGACTCACCGAAATCACTAATGCCATGGAATCACTTGGCAAAACAATTTCTAATTCTGAGTTGGTCAGAAAGATACTTCGCTCTTTGCCTAAAACTTGGGAAGCCAAGAAAACGGCAATCGAAAAAGCAAAGGACTTAACGAGCTTAAGTCTTCAACAGCTACTTGGTTCTCTTGTCGCTTATGAGAATGAGAACAAGTTTGCTGAAGAAAAGAAATCCAATGCTGTTGCATTTAAAGGAAGTATTGAAATGTCCGATGAATCTGAGGATGAATCTTCATCTGATTCTGAGGATGAAGTCTCCTTGATGGCAAGGAAATTCAAAAGGTATCTTCGCAAAAATCGCTTTAAGGGAAAGCGAGATATTAAAAAGAAGAATACTAAACCACACCAAAGTAAAGGTGGTGTATGCTATGAGTGTAACAAACCTGGTCATATGCGACCAGATTGCCCACTTTTGAATGAGAAGGGCAAATCTTCAAAATACAAGAAAAATGCCATGATGGCATCTTGGAGTGATAGTGATGAGGAATCATATCAGGATGACGAAACAGCAAACATTTGCTATATGGCGCAAACTGATGCTGAAACTGAGAAGGTAAACGCTTTCTCACCTTCTGATCTATCTGCTGAAGATATTGAGAATCTTTTCTCTGAACTCTATGATAAAATTGAGTCTTTATCCGCAAACAATAAAGCCCTTAAGAAGGAGAATGAATTCTTGAGTGCTGAGAACGCTTCTCTTAAGGAAGAGTTATCAGCAAAGGCTAAGAAAGCGATAAAGAAGGTTTCTGAATCCAAATCAAAGATTGAGGAACTGCAGCAGCAACTTGATGCTGCAAACAGCAAAACGGATTTATGTATGCATAAGAGGCATGATTCTGGAAATGAGAAACATTCACCACATGAGAAATATGTTCCTCCTCATGTTAGGAATGGCGAGTCTCATTTTATTATTCAAAGGTTACCTAGGCTTTGTTACTATTGTAGAAAGCCGGATCATTTCATTAAAAATTGCCATGTGCGGCGAAATGACATGCTTGGCATTACTGCTAAAGTTGATGGTTCTATTGTTAAATGGAAGCAACGACTTACTTAAATTCTTTCTCTATTTCAGGGATGCTTCAAGTCCATCGCTAAGGACCATGTATGGTACTTAGATAGTGGCTGTTCGAGGCACATGTCAGGAGATGTCTCCTTATTCTCCACACTGGTTTTCCAGGATGGTGGTGCTGTCACTTTTGGTGATAATGGAAAATGGATGGTTAAAGGAACAGGAACCATTTGCTGTTCTAACTCCCTAACCATTGAAGGAGTTCTTTATGTTAAAGGCCTCCAACACAATTTGATTAGTATCAGCCAATTGTGCGATAAAGGTTACAATGTTTCTTTCAATGAGAGAACATGTAACGTTTCAAGGGATGGTGTCACTTGCTTCGTTGGTGAACGCAAGAAAAACATCTATATCCTGTCCTTTAAGAACATCTCCGCTGGAGAAAATTGTCTCTTGTCCGTTAAGGACGAAGCTACTCTGTGGCATAGAAAGTTGGGACATGCTAACTACGACTTGCTGTCCAAACTTGTCAAAAAGGACATCATTAAGGGATTGCGTAAAATCAAGTTTGACAATGATCAAGTTTGCAAAGCTTGTTCTATTGGCAAACAAACAAAGGTATCCTTTAAAAGTAAAAATATGATTTCAAGCAAAGCTCCGCTTGATTTACTTCATATGGACATATTTGGTCCAACAAGGACTCAAAGTCTTGGAGGTAAACGTTATGGATTAGTTGTGGTAGATGACTTTTCCAGATTCCCTTGGGTTAAATTCTTAGCTCACAAAAGTGATGCGTTTGCAACCTTTGAAACTTTAGTCAAACAACTTCAAAACGAGAAAGGTGTTTCTCTAAGAAGCATAAGAACGGATCATGGTACCGAATTTGAGAACCATGACTTTGCTTCATTTTGTGAAGAATATGGTATTAATCATAATTTCTCTGCTCCATACACTCCACAGCAAAAAGGAGTTGTAGAGCGAAAGAATCGAACCTTACAAGACATGGCGAGAACCATGTTGCTGGAAAGTGAGGTTGCTAAAAATCTTTGGGCTGAAGCTGTAAGATCAGCCTGCTACATCTCAAATCGTATTCATTTGAGACACTCATTAGGTAAAACTCCTTATGAGTTATATAAAGGCAGAAAGCCTAATATCTCATACTTTCATCCATTTGGAAGTAAGTGCTATATCTTGAGACCCATCAAAGATGGTGTCGGAAAGTTTGATGCTCGATCTGATGAGGGCATATTCTTAGGATACTCCCTTACGAGCAAAGCATATAGAGTTTTTAATAAAAGAATTCTAACTGTTGAAGAGTCCATTAATGTTAAGGTTGATGATTCTCTGACACAGGAGGAAGTTGTTGTGGAAGCAGCAGCACAATCCTCAACAACAGTATCAAATGAAACATCACAGCAAACGATTGCTGAAAATAATCCAAATGGAAACACTGTAGCAGAAGTACAGCAAGTGCCTGCGGCACTCACTGAAAATGCTTCTGGTGACTTCCAGGATATACAAATAGAGGATCGTGTTCCTTCTTTATATAAGAAAAGACATCCTATTAACCAAGTAATAGGATCATTGCACACAGGAGTGCGAACCCGACATACAGCAAGTCTGTACTGTGAACACTCTGCTTTTATCTCTCAAGATGAACCTCAAGGCATTGATGATGCGCTTGATGACCCCAATTGGATTCTTGCAATGCAAGAGGAATTGAACCAATTTGAGAGAAACAAAGTTTGGAGTTTAGTAACTAGACCCAATGATCGTTCCATTATTGGAACAAAATGGGTTTATCGAAATAAACTTGATGAGTCGGGAAATGTTGTAAGAAACAAAGCTAGACTTGTAGCAAAAGGTTACTCTCAAGAAGAGGGTATTGATTATGATGAGACGTTTGCTCCTGTAGCACGTCTTGAGGCAATACGTCTACTCTTAGCGTATGCTTGCTATAATGACTTCAAGCTTTTCCAAATGGATGTGAAAAGCGCATTCCTTAATGGTGATCTAAAAGAGGAAGTGTATGTTGAACAACCTCCTGGATTCACCGATCCAAAGTATCGTAATCATGTTTATAAGCTCTCTAAAGCCTTGTATGGGCTTAAGCAAGCACCAAGAGCATGGTACGAAAAGCTTAGTTCTTTTCTCATTGAGAAAGGATATAAGCGTGGAAAAATAGACATAACCTTGTTTCTTAAGAAACATGATGCTGATCTTCTAGTTGCTCAAATATATGTTGATGACATTATATTTGGTTCAACTAATGAAAAATTATGTATCGAATTCTCTGATCTAATGAAAGGAGAATTTGAAATGAGTCTCATGGGAGAACTAACTTTCTTTCTTGGACTTCAAATCAAACAAATCAAAGATGGAATCTTTATCCATCAAGAAAAATACAGCAAACAGTTGCTCAAGAAATTTAATCTTGAGAATGCTAAACCTCTGTCAACTCCGATTGGTAGTAATACCAAAATTGAGAAAGATGAGGATGGAAAGGAAGTTGATTCCAAATTATATAGGAGCATGATAGGATCATTACTCTATCTTACTGCTTCGAGACCTGATATCATGTTTAGCGTATGCTTATGCGCTAGATATCAATCTGCTCCAAAAGAGTCATATCTTGCTGTAGTTAAGAGGATCTTTCGATATCTCGCAGGAACTGTCAGCTTAGGTCTGTGGTATCCCAGAGGATCGTTGCTGGATCCTGTAGGATATTCTGATGCTGACTACACTGGATGTCGCATTGATAGAAAGAGCACATCTGGTACTTGTCAATTACTAGGAAATATGTTGATTTCCTGGTTCTCTAAAAAGCAGACATCGGTTGCTTTATCTACAGCATAGGCTGAATATGTCGCAGCAGCTAGTTGCTGTGCCCAATTACTTTGGATGCGACAACAACTTGAAGATTACGATCTTCATTTTGATAGTATTCCAATAATGTGTGACAACACAAGTGCAATTAATTTATCACGAAATCCTGTCCATCACTCAAGATCTAAGCATATTGAGTTGAGACATCATTTTCTTCGTGACAATGTGCAAAATGGCAATGTGGATATTCAGTACATAAATACTGAGCAACAGCTTGCTGATATTCTTACCAAATCACTTGACAAGGAAAGGTTTGAGTATTTACGAAGTGAATTAGGGATATGTAATCCTAATATCTAAGATGATGATATTCTCATCTAACAATTTTGAGAAATTTTTGGAATATAAAAATTTCCTAAAATAGGAAGAGATCTTCTTACCTTGTTGAGCGCAAGGGAACTTCCAAGAAACGGTCACAGTCTGTGACTGCTTCCGGCCAGCAACTCCCTGTTGTGGAGAATCCTTCTCTCACTGAGGGGGAGTCATCGGGACTGTATGTCCCAGCTCCGGTGGTCACTGAGACCAAGGAGACACCTGCTGTTGTTCCTGTTAAGGAAAATGTGGCTACGATTGTTGATGCCACAGTTCTTGTCGAATCTGAAGTTGCTGCGGAGAAAACCCTCTCTGTTGAGGAAGAAACCGCTGCACCAGAGGAGGTTACCAAGTCAATAACAGGCATGTCCGAGTCTATTGACAAAGCGGACACCTCCCTCACTCCGCATCTAGAACTCTCTAATGATGAGAGTAAGGAAAGTGAGGATCTTGATGCTACCCAATCCGTGGATGAACAGGACTCTTCTGCTGAGAAGACCCCTGCTGCGGATGACACTGTGTAGGTAGTTGGCTATGTTATCCAGAATCCTCCTGTTCGCTCTTCTCTGGGTATTGCTTCTCGCACCAGGATGAAGTGATCTTTCGCTGATATGAAGGATGATATGCCTTCTAGCTCTCCTCGTCATAGGATGAGTGTCAGCATGTTTTTGCTGCAATATAACTGCCACTTGCTTTAGTCCTTCCTTTTTGATATGACAAAAAGGGGGAGAATAAGTTAAGGGGGAGCTTGCTTACTGTTTACTTTCAGGGGGAGTTGAGTTTGTGTTTCAAGCTCTATGATCTATTCCCTATGATCTAACTTCAAGCTTCGTGTTTTGTCATCATCAAAAAGGGGGAGAATGTTAGCCTTGGTTTTGATGATGAGCTTGAGAAGCTAGTCGCTGTAACACTTCGTTTATTCTTAGTGATAAGTTTGAGAAATGTGTTGTGAGCTTGAGAAGCTAGTCGCTGTAACACTTCGCTTATTCTTAGTGATAAGTTTGATAAATGTGTTGCTGAACCACAGCGAGTAACAGTTGCAGATTGCTGCGTTACAGTAAGCTGTTACTGTGATATTACGCATAAACATTGAAAATATGGAAATATATTTTTCAATATTTATATTTTACTTTGGACTATTCGTCTGAGTGTCCAAGTTAGTTTAATTTGGCTTAATGGTCTCATTATATATATTTAGGGAACTAAATATCGTGAGATTAGCTTTCCAAGTTTATTTTTGGAAACAAAATATTTCTCTGATATCCTTCAGCAATGTTACGCTGTAGTAAGAGAAAGTATCAAATCCAATATCTGGTGAAGGAAGTTACCGTTGGGGACTTTCCTTCTGTGGCACAGCGAACCGTTGAGCAGAGTGTTGCTGAGCCTGAGTTGTACGTGGCTACACTGCAGCAAGTTGATACTGCTTCGCTACGCCTTTTGGAAACTTGGAAATATTATTTCCTTTTGAAATATATTTCGGATTATTTCGAAATAAATTTCTTGAAATACAATGGATTTTTCAAATCCTTTCATTAGGCAACACAATAGCAAAATGTTGCCTTCCCAATTAAAGATTTGGAATCGTCCTAATGTACCTGGACATCTTCTACGAGGTCTTTCCATAATTAGACAAGGCATTCGGATATTATTCTGACATATGCGTAAGAAATGCATTGCTGAACAATCTGAGAAGTATGTTCCTACACTTCAGAAATATCTTGCTGCATTACAGCGAAGCGGTTCTGCGTTACTGCGCTGATGAAGGAATAATTATTATTCCAAATTTGCTTATTGCAATCTAATCATATTTAATGATTAAATATGTTACCTGATTCTAATAACCACGTGTTATTACCAGACAATAACGTTTGAGAAAGATTTTGACAAGGCAATTCTATTTCCTATTCTATCTCAATCAATATTAAGGAATTTAGTTATTCCATATTTACGTGACTAATGATTTCAATAATCACTATGTAATCTGATGAAGTTTAGATCAGATTATACGTATGGAGAATATCATTAATGATTTTCTTCCCTCTTTGTCATTGTGACCGTTGAGCATCCTGTTGATGATCCACGATTACAGCTTCCTGTATTCTGACTTTAGGAAACAAATTATTCGTTTTTGGAAAACCGATTATTTGTTTCGTTCCTTTTTATACTAGACGACCCTCACATAATCTCTGGACGTTTTCGAACGATTTCTAAGTGGGCTGAGTGGCTGAGTGGTCTGAGTGGTCTAAGTGGTCGACGGAGAGCGGAAGGTGCTAAGTGTCTCCTGGTTCTTATTGCTCGCAAACTGCGTACGAGGGTGTCAAGGGGCTGAGTTCAGATTCCTTGATCGTCGTGAGAGGGACTAGGTGTCCTCGGTGCGTTCAACGAGCAGCCGGCGAATCGTCTGAGGGAAGCTAAGTGAATACCTATGCTGATTGCAGTAACCGGTTGCTGACCCATCGGTAAGAAGCCGTTCTAGTCGTGTCTTTTCGTAGGGAAGTCTCGAGCCTACGGTGTTTGAGCAATTAGACACGCACTTGCGGGTGCGCGCCAGAAGTCTCGTGCCTGCAGGGTAGAGCAGGAGTTGGGAACGCCGCCGGAGTGGAAAGAGTTCCTCCCGAGCACAGGGGTGCTGTGCAGAAGTCTTGAACGCCTGATACAGAGGGTTAGTAAAGCAGGTTGCGTGGAAGCCAACGGATCGGAAAATTCCACCCTAGGCACTGGGTGTGTAGTGCAGTGAGTCACGGCTGTAGTAACCGTGCACGTCCGAACTGAGTGTAGGACGGATACCTTCTAAGTGGTCTTTGTGGTTCTCTTTGTGATCTTTGTGGTTCTTCTCTTCGTGATCTTTGTGGTGATCTATTTGATCGACTTTGTGGTTGTCTCTCTTGCGCTTATAGACAGGATCATCCTGAGAAGGGACGAAATCTTTGTGGAAATCCTCTTCTGAGCAAACAAGTGCCGAAGCATTCCTTCGCTGTGAAGCAGAAACGGACTGCTCTCTGAGAAGCCATTCTTCACTGTAAGGAATTATCTGTGAGGATTTATATACTAACACAACGTTGTCTCTCTGCTTTGATAGTCAGGTTTATATCAAGCGACAACGAGCTGTGTTCGAATCCTTTGAGCAATCAACTGCTGAGCGTGAGCATCATTCTGCTAGACACGAGAAGACGTCCACTGTGTGAGGAGCTGACCGTTGCCAGGAGTGATCATCTATTGTACAGGATTCTAAATCTCACTTTGTGAGAGAAACATACGCCTAGTGCAAGGGCTCTTTGTACCCATTATTTTCAAATAGTGGAATCACCTCTAAGGTGGAAAGTGGACGTAGGTCGATTAAGGCCGAACCACTATAAACTACTGTGTCCCTTACGATTGCGTAAACACTCGTACGAGAATCCAACGATCAAGTCGTAACGGTTACAGCAAAGCAGTTCTCATTCTGAGAAACGTTCTGCTGTGATACAGTACGCTTCCGCTGACACTGAGAAATGGCGAAAATGTTAAAAACACTGATTCACCCCACTCTTAGTGTTCCTGGACGATCCAACACTTTATTGGCATGATTATTATGAGAATATAAAGGCAGAGCCCTTTCTTTTCTTTTCCATTTTCTGAAATTTAATTCCCCGGTTGGCTTTGTTTGTTTGGTTATTTCATTCCCTCTCCTCTTCCCATTCATTTTCTTTTCCTTATTTCCATCCACCGCAAGAAAAATATTTAAAGCCCACTCCCCTCCCGGGTGGGGTTGCATTTCAATAAAAACCCAGTGCTTTCCCCCATCCAACTATAATTTTGCTCCCTTCGGTTAGTCTCAGTTCTTCATTTACACCTCAAAAGTTCCTTCTTTTGTCCGGAAAGGAGTGATCCTTCGTGTTGGGTTGTCGTGATTTTCGGCTTAAAGACTTGGGATCTCCTTGTTTTTTTTTTTCTTGGAAAGGTTCGGTTTTGTTGGTTCTTGGGTTGAGGTTGGGGGGGATTTGATTTTTTTTCCATTTTATGTGGGGATCGTTGAATTTCGTGGGGGGTGGGGTGTTTCTTTTTTCCGAATTGGTAGGTAGAAATTGTGTACGTGTCCCGATTTTGATATCTTCGATTGGGGAGCTCCTGTTCGATGGGATTTGATGTTTCTGTAGGGGTACTTCCGTTTTCGTGGTTGATTGATTTGCTGTTAGGTATGGTTGACTATTTTGACGAATGAGATTAGTGGTTATAACTTGTTGATTTTGCTTTGAAGGAGCTTATGATGGCTGTGGCGATGGCCCTAAGGATGAGGGTTAGGATGATGATGATGTCCAGTTGTGAAGCCTAAGGGGCAGGTGTTTCAGGTGGCAGTGGTTTGCTCTTTTTTTGCTTGTCGGAGGTGGTTGATTCAGTAAATGGGCTGTTTTCATTCCAAGCAAAGGAGACAGTTCCCGGGATATGAGGACCCTGTAGTTCTTGCTTCACAAACAGCTTGTGAGATCCCTATCTCAAGAATTGTCTTACTTGATATTCTGTAGTTGCAGGCGTCTTTTATTAGCTTTTGGAATTATTTCCTCTGGCCTCATAATTTTGACCGTAGAATCAATGACCAAACAATTAGCTCCTCCCACTGAACCTAGAAGTGTTAGATTGAATAGTTCTATGTTTCCAAAATTTCTTTGTTTTTGGCAGGTAAATTTGTACTGCACTCTGTTGTTAATCGAGTTATTATGTCGACTTACTTTTGATTACGGGATGCATTTTCAGTCAGTGTTAGTGAAGTTGAAGCATTATTTGAGCTTTACAAGAGCATCAGCAACTCGGTGATCGATGATGGGTTGATAAACAAGGTGAGGTTCTGACTTGTTATCGTTTTTCCTTTTCTTTCTCCTTCAGGATATTCCACTCACCTCTGTTGCTATTATTATTCTTCCTTCCGTTTCCCGAGGAACTTGTCTGTTTCCTTCTGTGGTTCATTTTTTGTGGTGCCCTTCATCTTTTCTGGCTTAATCTTAATATATGGAGTAGCTATGGCTGCTCTGATAGTTTGGTATATTCATCCCAACTTACGCCTAACAGTTTTACAGCGTTGGCTGTGCTTTTCAGACGTTTTGAGTTTTATAAATTGAGATAAGATAAACATGTTGTAGTTTTTGTATCCCTGGGCCTTTATTTGATCGTTTATGATGTCATCAATTTGTCACTTTTTTGGGATTTGATCTGGGATGATGTACTATTAGGTAATGTGTTGGCAGGAACTCGACAATCTTCCGCTGATGTTTTATTAAGAAATCCTTATAACGTAATATTAGCTTTTGTGCAGGAGGAGTTTCAGTTGGCTTTATTTAAGAACAGGAAGAAGGAGAACCTTTTTGCTAACCGGGTAAGTGTGGCTCGTTTAAATATGTAATGGGTTACTGATTTTTTATTTTACTTTTGCGGAAAGTCTATTGTATTGACTACTTCGACATGGAAGATCTTTGATCTCTTTGATGTCAAGCACAAAGGGTTCATAGATTTTGGAGATTTTGTTAGATCGCTCACCGTTTTCCATCCTAATGCCTCGCAACAAGACAAAATTGACTGTACGTTGACTTCTTGCATTATGTTGTCAATGAAGAAGGCCTTCTCTCTGTATATACGAGTTTCAGAATCTATTCCTTTTAACTGCTTGTGATTTGCCCTTGCAGTTTCCTTTAAATTATATGATTTGCATGGGACAGGTTTCATTGGACGCGAAGATGTAAGTCATTTTCTTGAGTTTCACTGATCACGCCATTTCTCCTAATGATACTCTGGGTTCATAATGTCAATAAAGCTGTATGATATCATTCTGCTTAGTATGATACCATAAGCCGGTTTTGCTATTAAATGTCATTTTAGTATACGACTTTTAAAGATTGGCTGTTTCCTTTAAAAGGTGTCCATGCATAGAAAAGAATTGGAGTGAGAAGAAGATTTGGCCGAAAAAGTATTGAATGATGTGAAATGATCTTTTTCTTTCTTTTTTAGTGGAAAGGAATATGTGATTAGATAATAAGTTAATTTTCAGTTACATGACTGAAGCTCTTTCGCACATGAGACATCGCCATGCAATAAATTGATTACAAAGTCAGGTGGAAAACCAAAAATGACAAATTTGTCCTCCTGTTGAAGCATAAACATGGTCATCTCGCCACTACCTTGTTCCATTCCCACCTGGTGGATGATCCTTGTGGTCTTGATACAACTTAAGATCGACCTGTACTTTGTAAAACTGGAGACTAGTCTGCTATAAGTACATCGACTAGCTAGGCATTTAGCCAGAAGCTCCCCATCCACTTGAATCTTTAGCTCATTTTAGTGCAAGTTTTGTGCTAGTAGGATGCCTTCATGTAAGGCATAGGCTTCTTCTGGTAAGTGGTAAGCTATTCACTGCTGGGATCTTTTTCATGAACCCTTCAATCCATTTTTCCTTCCTTATCTCTAAGAATACCAGCCAGACCATTAACCATCGGATTTGAACCTATAGTGGCATCGGTTCAGTGCATAAGTGCCTTCTTTCGATGCCCGCCATTGTTCAGCAGGACTCATAGGTATTGAAATTGCTTTACATAAGCCTGTGAGGGCTTATGGTTCCGCTTCCCTTTCGAGGATGGTGGTATCCAGGGCGTCTGATTAGTGGCCCGTTTGAAAGGCGAGCCTGTTCCATTGCAACCCCATCTGAGGAAAATAAGATATTCCATTGGACACCCTGCATCTTGATGGTTTTAGCCATCCGGAGTGGAGATTTAAGTGTAGCAAGCCTTGGATTGGTTTCTTGAAGGAGTGGCTCAGCTTTTTGGAGACTGGGAATAGGCACCAGGGGGTTATCTGTGCGAATGGAAATGAAATTTCTTTCTGGATATGAGTTTTACTTGTGTTTTTCTGTGGTTCCTATTCCTCCCAAAAGCCAAACACGGTGTCAATGCTTTGTTCATATGTTTGGAGCTTGTTGTATTCATCTTTGGTTGATTATTCCAAGGCATTTTTGAGACATTCTGCCGCTAATTCTCCTTAGGATTAATTTTGCAGGTCAAACAAATGTTGATTGCCCTTCTATGTGAATCAGAGATGAAACTGGCGGACGAGACCATTGAGATTATCATTGATAAAGTGAGTAATGACTGCTGAAGTGCTCAAAGATACTGTTTATCATTCACATACATCGTTTTCTGGAATCTTATTGGTGGCTTGGACAGAACAAAAAATTATTAACGTAAATTGGGATTAATTGGATTTTGATAGTATTTCTATCTTCATGTTTATACATCTTCATTTAGGTAAATTGCATGAAATGGGTAGATGGCGGATAACACCTTTTATTGCCTCTGGTGGTTTGTACTTGGTTGACTTTTTGTCCTACTTTAAGTTAACTTCCTTGTATGGAAGTTTGGTGTTGACTATTCAGTGGTTCTTGTGACTTATTCTCATTTGGCGGTTAAGTTCCTCTCAAGGTATGCTTTTATTGAAACGTTTGGTGGTGGATATGGGTACCTGTCTACATTCTCCCTGCAGACTTTTGCAGACGCCGACATAAACCAGGATGGTAAAATTGACAAGGATGAGTGGGTGAATTTCGTGTCGAGGAACCCGTCCCTTTTGAAGATAATGACGCTCCCTTATCTCAGGTAGATGTTCGCTTTGAATCTTGTTAATAAAACATTGTTGCAATTTAGCATTGTCTTGGGAACATCCGAGGGAATTGCAGTGTTTTAGTATATCTGACTCGCAATCATCAATCGTCACGAATTTCAGGGACATAACGACGACCTTCCCGAGTTTTGTTTTCCACTCAGAGGTGGATGATATCGCTACATGATTGGGGTTTCAACCTGGTTTTCCTATGATATCTCTTACGGGTATTGTTGCGACATGTCTCGATTTATTGTAGAAATGGTTTGCAGCGAGAAAACCGGGAGTAGTTACTGGATATCTGGGCTGTTGCTCTATTGCATTGCACACAAAGCGGATCGAGCTAAGTTCTTCGTCTGTTAAAATTTCAAGGCTGGAATTTGCTCGACGATGATCGATACTCAAATATAACGTGTCAAGCTTTTTTCTCTGAATGATGTTGATATAAAGGTTGAGTTGACTATGCTGCCAAATTGTTCGACCTCAATAGCACCTCTAATTTTGTAGTCATTGTAAACTGCACACATCTTACAGTTGACTATTTTACTGCTTGAACCGGGTCAATTAACTATATCTATGACCGATTCGATAATCACACAAAAGAAGTTACTCTTTCTGAGTATTCACATCAGTAACTGGCACAGGATTTGCCTGTCATCACAACAAGAAAACCATCGCTCTCTTAAGAACTGTTGTCGCAGCAAATAAACCTGCAGTGTTTGTGTGAAGGCAACTTATGCTCAGTCTGGGAAAGGCTTGAGACAATAGTTTAGCTCTATCAACATCAGCGTCGAGCATTTATCATGCAGTACATGAAGATCGAGACGCCCCTGGAAATGGCTTACTTCACAACATGGGTACTTAGCTACTGATTGAAAGGTGACTTGAAAGGTACCTTAATGCTGCATCAAAAATTAAAGCGAATCTGATGGAGTCATTGGATCGTGCTGCACGGATGCATTGAATCCCAGAGTAAAGAGTTGCCATACAAGGAGGAATCGGACCTTCCTGCATGTATACTAACAGTACAGGGAAATGAGGATCTGTTGGGGACCGGTTCAGCTCGACATTTCTAAGCCAAACTGCATCTGTTATTGCTGTTCGTTCACTCATAAAAAAAAGTTGTTGCTGATAGAAATTGTTGGGACGGTTTTGTTGATGAACTGGACCCTCTCTTCTACAGAAGGTCGAACATTCTATTCTACAGAAGCTTCTCATGTTGAGGACCTTGTGTAAGAATCATTTTTGTAATTAAATGATTAGTTGATGATTATTTAATTATGAAATACAATCCTATCGATCTAGATAATTATCTGGTCGAAATATATCGATTTGGTTTCCAAATAATTATGTTAGAAATAATATTTCTTATAGAAGGAAATGTATCTCTCTATATATGGAAACGTTCTACTAGATGGTCTACAGGCTTCTGTAAGCTTACTCGACCTCTACATGACCGTTTATTTGGTTGCAAAACACCACCACCCGTCCAGATACATCCTCATGTGTGTCTTTGTCCGGATGGAACAAACCTTTACCCCAATGGAAATAAATCTTCGATTATTTCCATCAGTAGAAGGTTATCGAAGAACCTTCTGCGATACCTTCTGTGCTGCATCATTTAGGGAAACTATCATATTCTTATTCTATTTTGATATGATTATCTTCCTTGCTAAATGAATGCACGTGTATATCATTCTGTTATTTTGTAAACTAATTCTTATTTTTTATTTTGCAGATTATTGATTTATATTTTTACCTTTTGTATTTTATCCTTTTGCGTATATAAATAGGCCACGCTCTCTCAATCTAACAGGAACATTCTTTTTTTTCTTCTTCCATTCTGAAAGAGAGCGTGAGCTTTAGTTTCTTCATTCTTTTGTTCGTTCAAAGTTAGTCACACGAGGAGCACTACCGGCGGAAGCTGCATCATTGGTGAAACCTTTTGGGAGAGTGACTCGGGGGCTTGAGGGACTCGAGTGGAAGCTGCAGGACACGTTGGCAGGAGGCACGGCTGGAGGTCGTGTGATCAACGTGCAGCGGGTCGGAGAGAAGGGCTGAACCTCGGGAACACAGAAGGTGAGGGACTAATCAGTTTCTGTTGTGTAGAGCTCTGTGTGCAGGAACCTTAGGACAGGAGGAAGGCTGTCACCTTAGGACAGAAGGAAGGCTGTTCAACCTCGGGACAGGAGGAAGGCTGTCACCTCAGGACAGGAGGAAGGCTGTCACCCCAGGACAGAGGGCACGCTGTTCATCCTAGGACAAAGGATACGTTGTCCACCCTAAGACAAAGGGAACATTGTCTGCTTGCGTAGGGTTCGCTACGTACTCGCGTGGGGTACGCCACGAAGTCGTTATCCTTGAGGGATTGAGCATTTGCTACCTTGTTAGTCACGTTAACGCGTGCAACCTCCTATAGTGCAGAATCTTCGGATCTGTACAACCTCCTGTAGAGCAGAACCTTAAGGTCTGAATCTACTTTAGTGCAGAACCTTACGGTCTGTACATAACTCAAGTCATTTCTAATACGAACCTTTTTGGTTTGTTGAAGATTGACACATTCTTGGTACAGAACCTTACGGTCTGTGCTATACCTTCTGTGATATAGAATCCTTGGATCTGTTCTATAGAAGGTTGACGTTTTACAGTACAAAATCGCTTGATCTGTGCTATAGAAGGTTAACACATCTGACACAGAACCTTCTGGTCAGTGTTGTGCCTATGCTACTTCGACACAGAACCCTCTGGTCTGTGTTGTGCCGAACTTACTACGATACAGAACCTTCTGATCTGTATTGAGCCTAAGTTACTATAGTACAGAACCTTCGGGTTTGTGCTACATAACGAGCCTCTACGGTACAGAACCTTTTTTGTCTGTGTTCTGCCACTCAAGCCTCTATTGTACAGAACCTACGGGTCTGATTTTAGTTGCTATCATTTGTGTAATTTATACTGAGATACATTTGAGTGGAAACCATCCAAATATCTGGGTGAAGAGTGGATGTAAGCAATTTGCTGAACTACTATAAAAATCCTTGTGTCCATCAAATAAATTACGAACACATTCGAACGTTCTGTTTTACAGAAACCTACAAGCTCTGTTTTACAGAAGCTTTCATTCCGCTGCGGGGTAAAACGAAAAAATGTTGAAATCCAAAATTTGGGATTAACACTAATTCACCCCCCCCTCTTAGTGTAATAATTGGTATCAGAGCGGGTTTCAATAGAGGCTTAACAGCTTATCGTAGAACTTTGAAAAGTTCTTACCAGCTACACATTCTTCTCCACAGAAGCTCTTAGCTCTGTGACTGTTGCTATTCTGTAGAAGCCTACGCTCTATCCGAATCAACCCGCTACTCCACAGAAGCTTTAAGTTCTGTGAAAATCTACCTGGTTCTATTCTGTAGAAGCTTACGCTCTATCAGAATTTAACCTATGTTCTACAGAAGCACCTTGTTCTGTGAGAAACGATTTTTTGCTCTACTTTGTAAAAGCCTACGATACATTCTACAGAAGCATACTTTCTGTAAACATCACGATTGGCATTTTCTGCAGAAGCCTGCTGCTCGGCGAATCTAATAACTGTTACTTGAAAGCTTATTCTTATTTTGTCATATTAACACTCGTGCTCTGTTTAACAGAGGCCTGATTGTTGACTTGACGACTGACTTCTACCCAACAGAAGCTTGCTACTTTGTTGAGGTTCTTTACTCTATTCGTCAACGTTCTATTCTATAGAAGCGTAATACTCTATACGAATCGAACAAATGGCTGAAAACTATAATGTGCCTAAACCACATGTTGGGAATCCTCCCATTTTCGATGGTAAAAATTTTTCCTATTGGAAAATTCGAATGAGCGCATTCGTTGATGCTATTGACGAAGACTTATGGTCTTATATAGAAGATGGTACACCTTCTATACCAGAGAACCAACGATTTGATCGAGAAGGTCATCCTACACGGGAATACCTTAAGATCAGACGACTCACTAAAACAACAAAGTATTTGATGTTCAATGCTATGTCAGAAGGTGAATTCGTCAAAGTTTCAACTTGCACTTCGGGCAAGGAAATCTGGGATAAAATTGCCACCATGTACATTGGGACAGACCAGATAAGAGAAACTAAGGTGAATTTCTTAATTCACCAATATGAAAATTTTACCATGAAGGCTGATGAATCTGTAGAACAGATGTTCCAGAGACTCAATCTTCTTGTTGATGCCCTAACGCATTTGGGCAAAACCTATCAAAACTCTGAACTAGTTCGAAAGGTTCTGCGCACTCTACCCAAATCATGGGAAGCCAAGAAAACGGCTATAGAGGAAGCTAAAGTTCGACTAGATCAGTTGATGAGCTCCTTAATCTCGTATGAGATGGAAAGATCCTCTCAACCAGATATAAAGAGAGCAGCCATTGCTTTCAGAGCATCAGAAGAACATACAGAAGATTCGGATGTCGAAGCAGAAGCTGATTCGGATGATGAACTCGCAATGATAGCTAAAAAATTTTGCGGTTCGCCTCCAAAAAGCTCTTCAATAAGAAAATCCAAAATCACATGGACCCAAAATCGGTCACATGTTATAAATGCAAAAAGAAAGGGCATTACAGTATAGAATGTCCTTTACTTAAAGAAAAGGAGAAACCTTCTCCTAAAAACAAGTTCAAGAAAGCAATAGCTACTTGGGCAGAACTTGATGATTCTAATGATGAGGAAGCACTCATGTGCCTCACAGCTCACACAGAAGCTCAAAATGAACTTAATACCTGCTTTCAAACAGAAACTGTTGAAAGTGAATGGTATCTGGATAGTGGATGCTCCAGGCACATGACCGGAGATTCATCCAAATTTTCTCAACTGACTCTACAATGTGGAGGGTCGGATAAATTCGGTGACAATAGCAAAGGCTCTGTCATCAGTAAAGGTACCATTGGAAGTTCTGACTCCATGGTCATCGATGAGGTTCTATTGGTTACAGAACTCAAATATAATTTGCTGAGCATTAGCCAGCTTTGTGACAAAGGTTATAAAATAATTTTTGATCAAGACAAGTGTTCCGGAATCCTGAACAATGAAGTTCGCTTCATTGGCACTCATAAGAGGAACATCTATACCTTGACTCAGAATAGCTTCTGTACTACAGAAAACTTCCTTCTGAAAGTCAAAGATGAAAGCCTACTATGGCATAGAAGGTTGGGACACTCCAACTTCAAATTGTTATCCAAGCTTGTGAAAAAGGATTTGGTTAAGGGATTACCCAATATTCGTTTTGAGCATGACAGCTTCTATGAAGCATGTTCACTTGGAAAACAAACTAAATCTTCATTCAAAGCCAAGAATGAAGTTTCTACTTCTCAACCTCTCGAATCTACATATGGATCTATTCGGACCTACTAGAGTTCAAAGTATCAGCGGTAGAAGGTACTGTCTAGTTGTGGTTGATGACTACTCTAGATACACGTGGGTTAAATTTCTAACTCACAAGAGTGATGCTTTTGAAACTTTCATTAAGCTAGCTAAGAAACTACAGAATGAAATTGGATCTTCTGTAAAAGCTATAAGAACGGAGCATGTTACTGAGTTTGAAAACCATGACTTCACTACTTTCTGTGACGAACATGGTATCGATCACAATTTTTCTGCTCCTTATTCTCCTCAACAGAATGGAGTAGCAGAACGGAAAAATAAAACTCTAATAGACATGGCTAGAACCATGATGTGTGAGAGCTCCGCTCCACAGAATCTATGGGCAGAAGCTGTTAATACAGCCTGCTACATATCAAATAGGGTTCTACTCAGACCCATACTTGAGAAAACTCCCTATCAACTATACAGGGGGAGAAAACCGAACATCTCCTATTTCCACTCCTTTGGAAGTCCATGTTTCATCTTGAGACCTTCTAAGGACAATCTAGGAAAGTTCGAAGCTAAGACAGATGAGGGCATCTTTCTTGGATATTCTGTGTCTAGCAAAGCTTATAGAGTTCTGAACAAAAGAACTTCTACTATAGAGGAGTCTATTAATGTAAAATTAATGACCTTCCTACTATCATTACAAGAGATGTTATATCTCAAGAACCTACAGAAGATGCTGTAGAACCTCCACCCTCTACGAAAGAGATGGGTGAACCCTCTGTTCATGAATCTAAAAATGATCTTGAACAAACAAATGACAATTCTGAAGAGCATTCTCAGAATAATCAACAAAGTGATATTAGAGCACCGGCTCTTTATCAAACACGACATCCTATAGACCAAGTCATAGGAGATCTTAACAGAGGTATACAGACAAGACGTTCTGTGAATGCTTTTTATGAACACTTGGCCTTTCTATCACAGAAAGAGCCAGAGAATATCGATGAAGCTCTCAATGATCCAGATTGGATACTTGCTATGCAAGAGGAGCTTAATCAATTTGAAAGAAGCAAAGTGTGGACACTTGTTCCTAAACCTGACAACCGTTCCATCATTGGAACTAAATGGGTTTTCAGGAACAAACTAAATGAGTCCGGCATTATTGTGAGGAATAAGGCTCGATTCGTTGCAAAAGTGTATTCTCAACAAGAGGGTATCGACTTTGATACGACATTTGCTCCTGTAGCTCGTCTCGAGGCAATACGAATGTTATTAGCCTATGCTTGCTTTAACAACTTTAAGTTGTATCAAATGGAGGTAAAAAGTGCATTCCTCAATGGAGAAATCAAGGAAGAGGTCTACGTAAGTCAACCTCCTGGTTTCGAGGATCTGCAACACAGAAACTACGTCTATAAACTCTCCAAAGCTCTATACGGTCTTAAACAGGCTCCTAGAGCATGGTATGAGAAACTTAGCTCCTTCCTTGTCGAAAAGGGCTACAATAGAGGAAGAGTAGATACCACTCTCTTTCTCAAACACAGAAGCAATCATCTCATTGTTGTCCAGATCTATGTCGATGACATTATCTTTGGATCAACTGATGAAACGCTCTGTGATGAATTCTCCAAACTCATGACAAGTGAGTTTGAGATGAGCATGATGGGAGAACTCACGTTCTTCCTTGGTTTACAAATTCAGCAAACTGCAGAAGGTACATTCTTACACCAAGAAAAGTACACTAAGCAGCTTCTGAATAAATTCGGCCTAGAAGGCACGAAACCTTTGTCTACACCAATGGGTACAAACACTCAATTGGACAAAGACGAAGACGGTAAAGAAGTGGATAGTAAGCTCTACAGAAGCATGATAGGCTCCCTTCTGTACCTTACAGCTTCTAGACCAGACATACTATTTAGTGTGTGCCTCTGTGCTAGATTTCAATCGGCACCTAAAGAATCTCGCATGACTGCGGTTAAGAGGATCTTTAGATATCTACAGGGTTCTGTAAACCTTGGCATCTGGTATTCAAAGAAATCAAACTTTGATCTGAATGGATATTCTGATGCAGACTTCGCAGGATGTAAGGTAGACAGAAAAAGTACAAGTGGTACTTGTCAGCTCATGGGAAACATGTTGATTTCATGGTTTTCCAAGAAGCAGACTTCTGTTGCCCTCTCCACTGCAGAAGCCGAGTACATAGCAGCTGCAAGCTGCTGTGCGCAACTCCTGTGGATGAAATAACAACTTGAGGACTACGGTCACTCATTTACAAAAATACCAATCAAATGTGATAATACTAGTGCTATTAGCCTAGCTAAGAATCCAGTATATCACTCCCGATCGAAGCATATCGAACTCAGACATCACTTTCTGAGAGATAATGTATAACAGGGTTCTGTTATTGTGGAACACATTAACACTGAACACCAATTGACTGATATCTTCACTAAGCCTCTAGATAAAGAAAAATTTTTCTTTTTCAGAAGTGAATTAGGAATCTGCCATCCTCTATAATTCTTTCATAAGACAAAGAAAAGTTAAGCAGGAACCTTAAAAATCTACTACAGAAGGTACATAGTTGTACACGTCATACAGAAGGTATAACCATCTGTTTCAACACTACAGAAGGTACATGTTCGTACACTTCACAATAGAAGGAAGGATATTAAGCTTTCTATGTAATAGAAGGTTGAATTTCATCCTCTATTAAACAGAAGGTACAATCGCCTGTACACTTCATTACAGAGAGTTGAATTAAACTCTCTACCTTATAAAAGGAATTACGAAATGCTTACCTAAACTCTAAATTAGGTCACTTTCAAACTAAATCTGGAGATATGATATATCATCCAATAAAAGATTTTGATGATATTATGAAGCGAATAAAATTTTCTGCTTGAAATCAACCTTATTAGGAATATTAAAATCCTAATAAATTATATTTGGATATAATTATCCATTATATTAGCTCCTCGGTGTAGAAGAAGCTTCAACAGAAGGTGACGAAAGATTTACTTGCCTTGAAAAAGCCAACCGCCTCACACGATCAAATCAAGGGAATGAAATTTTCTTTGTCTCTTATGCATGTCAGTTTGATATGACATCTCTAAAGATCACTTGAGCGGGAAAAATATTTTATTCCCATAAACTGCCTTTGTGAGCCAATTTTAAAAACCCATAACCGTCACCCTTTCTTCTTCACACCATCCTCAGATCATCGCATCCCCTTTTTCTCGCTCTCGTTTTGCCCTAAAACTACCAGACCTTCGTCCTTCACCATCCATGGCACCCAAGGCAAAATCGCAAAGAGAAAGGCGCGTCATTCTTCTTCAGAGAAGCCTGCTTCATCTTCGAACAGGTCTCCACCCCCTTTCTCGTCGGAGAAACCCATTTCTCCTACGAAGGAACAAATCATCCCTGCTGTTGTCGAGACCCACAATGACGTGCAACCGCTCTCCAAGGACAAGGGACTTGAAAAGGCCCAAATCCAAGTGGAAGAGAAAGAACATGAGGGATCCCTGGTCACTGCGACAGAGGAGCTCCCTGTCCCTGAACCCTCTGCCAAGGGTTCTTCTACGGCTGATGACACTGATGCATCAAAGTTCGCTACTCCTGAGAACGCTACGTCTGATGAGGAGGTAGAAGTGCCCCTTGTCGATGAAGCACCAGAGGAACCAGACGAGGAAGCTATTGCTCCTGTTATCTCGGTCTCCCCTGATCTCAAGCAGAAGTGCGTTGCCTCTGCGTCTAAGAAGGCTACCCAGAAGCCTGCAGCACCCTCTGGAACAAAGCTTCTCTATAATGCCATCAAGTCAGGAGGTGTATCCTCACGGACTAGGCTGAAACGGAAAGAACCCGAGACTGTCAGCACCTCTCTTATCAAAGCGGCTGCAAAGAAAACCAAGTCCCCGGAGAAATCTGTTTCTGTGGAAACCTTCGCTGAGGGGTTAGATACCTTCATATTTCCGGTAAACCCTCTAGTCTCTAGAACGGAGATAGAAACTGTGCTTGCCGATATCAAATTGGCCAAATGTGATGCTGCTGGTCGACAGTTCGCTGCCTTCAAGCGCATTGATTTTAATTGGTTTAAGGCAAATGATCTTGACATTGCTCCATTGCTTGAGAAAGTTGGTCTGAAAACCTTCTGTGAGACATATGCAGAGGTGGCCGTTTCTCGCCTGAGAGAGTTCTATGGTAACATTACGTTCCATGAACAAGGACCTCATGTCAAGTTCATCAAAACAGTGATCGAAGGGGTTCCGCTTGTCTTCTCTGCACATGATGTTAACCAATTGTTTGGCTGTGAGGAATATGACCCACTGTCAGATCTCGGAAAGGAGGAATCCTACATCATCATCATAGGGGAAAGGGTCCAGTCGGACAAATACCTGGAGTCCACAATGCTGGAACTCAAGACTTGTGTATTGCATCGAGTTGTGCTATTCTGCCTCTTGCCAATGACCGGGAGCATTGACACCATCACCTCAATTGATGCGTCACTGATGGCTCACATCATGAAGGGAATCCCTTTCAACCTTGGTTTGCTGGTGTTCTCGCACATGAAACGTTGTTGCAATACCACAGGAAAAGCTCTGCCTTATGGCCAGGTAATTGCCGGCCTTCTTAAGCTTGCCCGTGTTTCTACTGATGCATCCGCTTTCCAAGAGAAATGGAAGGTTGGTACCTTTGGGCACCAGATCATAGCTAGCATGCATTATGTAAGGAAGGGCTCCTCCTGGACTCGCAAATGGAAGTCACAGGACACCACTGAGGATAATGAGGATATGCCCCTGTCTGCCAGAATGTCCAGAAAGGCTGCTGCTGCACCTTCTGCTTCTGCCTCTGCAGCGAAGGCTCCTTCAAAACAGAGACAGCCCAAGTCCTCTGCTAAGATGACCATCCTCCTGGAACAAACTGCTCTCCTCAAGGACCTCCAGCAGAAGGCTGTGGCCAATGAGGAAGATATGCGCGTCCTACGTGAAATGGTAGTGAACCTGACTCGCGAGCTGGAACGCCAGGCAAAGGTTATCCGTGATAATCTTGATGAAGTCCCTTCTGAGGAGGAAGAGGAAAAATGAACTCTCTTGATGTTCTCTCTTTTCCGCATTTCTAGCTAGACCAAAAATTGATTTCTGTGGTCTACTAGATTACAATAAGTGCCACCCGGTGGACACATTTTCTTTCAGCAGTATGGTATTGAACTTTCTGTCACACTTTCTGCACCACATTCTGCATGGTTTTTGAACTCTCGGTTCTACCCTCTGCAAGAATTAAAACTACCCTCTGCACGTTGGTCATGAACACTATGTCATACCTTCTGCAAGAAACTTACTCTTCTTTTTCAACCTACTTTCATCTTCTTTTTGATGTGACAAAAAGGGGGAGAAATTGTGCTGAGGAGGAGTACCTAGCTCTGTATGAGTTACAGAAAAATCTTTAATTTTCTATAACTTCAATGGGTCGTAGGAGGCTATACCGTTTACGGTGTAGAAGCTTATGAGACTGATATAGCTCATAATCACACCTTCTACAGGGAATGCGATTCGTGATCTTTTTAAAGTCACTATTGCTGGGAGTGCAGAAATGAAATACTATCATTTTTGTCGGGCTAAATACAGAAGCTCCTCACTCTGTATAAATCACAGAAGCCTTTGTGCTCTGTAAATAACCTTCTTTACAACAGAAGCTTATATGCTCTACTTCACAGAAACCTTATGAGTCTGTATTTTTATAATTAAATGATTAGTTATGATTATTTAATTATGAAATACAATCCTATCGATCTAGATGATTATCTGGTCGAAATATATCGATTTGGTTTCCAAATAATTATATTAGAGATAATATTTCTTATAGAAGGAAATGTATATCTCTATATATGGAAATGTTCTACTAGATGGTCTACAGGCTTCTGTAAGCTTACTCGACCTCTACATGACCTTTTATTTGGTTGCAAAACACCACCACCTGTCTAGATACATCCTCATGTGTGTCTTTGTCAGGATAGAACAAACCTTTACCCCAATGGAAATAAATCTTCGATTATTTCCATCAGTAGAAGGTTATCGATCAGAACCTTCTGCGATACCTTCTGTGCTGCATCATTTAGGGAAACTATCATATTCTTATTCTATTTTGATATGATTATCTTCCTTGCTAAATGAATGCACGTGTATATCATTCTGTTATTTTGTAAACTAATTCTTATTTCTTATTTTGCAGATTATTGATTTATATTTTTACCTTTTGTATTTTATCCTTTTGCGTATATAAATAGGCCACGCTCTCTCAATCTAACAGGAACATTTTTTTCTTCTTCCATTCTGAAAGAGAGCGTGAGCTTTAGTTTCTTCATTCTTTTGTTCGTTCGAAGTTAGTCACGCGAGCACTACCGGCGGAAGCTGCATCATTGGTGAAACCTTTTGCGAGAGTGACTCGGGGGCTTGAGGGACTCGACTGGAAGCTGCAGGTCACGTTGGCAGGAGGCACGGCTAGAAGTCGTGTGATCAACGTGCAGCGGGTCGGAGAGAAGGGCTGAACCTCGGGAGCACAGAAGGTGAGGGACTAATCAGTTTCTATTGTATAGAGCTCTGTGTGCAGGAACCTTAGGACAGGAGGAAGGCTGTCACCTTAGGACAGAAGGAAGGCTGTTCAACCTCAAGACAGGAGGAAGGCTGTCACCTTAGGACAGGAGGAAGGCTGTCATCCCAAGACAGAGGGCACGCTGTTCATCCTAGGACAAAGGATACGTTGTCCACCCTAAGACAAAGGGAACGTTGTCTGCTTGTGTAGGGTTCACTACGTACTCGCGTGGGGTACGCCACGAAGTCGTTATCCTTGAGGGATTGTGCATTTTCTACCTTGTTAGTCACATTAACGCGTGCAACCTCCTGTAGTGCATAATCTTCGGATCTGTACAACCTCCTGTAGAGCAGAACCTTAAGGTCTGAATCTACTTTAGTACAGAACCTTACAGTCTGTACATAACTCAAGTCATTTCTAATACGAACCTTTTTGGTTTGTTAAAGATTGACACATTCTTGGTACAGAACCTTACGGTCTGTGCTATACCTTTTGTATACAGAATCCTTGGATCTGTTCTATAGAAGGTTGACGTTTTACAGTACAAAATCTCTTGATCTGTGCTATAGAAGGTTAACACATCTGACACAGAACCTTTTGGTCAGTGTTGTGCCTTAGCTACTTCGATACAGAACCCTCTGGTCTGTGTTGTGCCGAACTTACTACGATACAGAACCTTCTGGTTTGTATTGAGCCTAAGTTACTATAGTACAGAACCTTCGGGTTTGTGCTACATAACGAGCCTCTACGGTACAGAACCTTTTTGTTCTGTGTTATGCCACTCAAGCCTCTATTGTACAGAACCTACGGGTCTGATTTTAGTTGCTATCATTTGTGTAATTTGTACTGAGATACATTTGAGTGGAAACCATCCAAATATCTGGGTGAAGAGTGGATATAAGCAATTTGCTGAACCACTATAAAAATCCTTGTGTCTATCAAACAAATTACGAACACATTCGAACGTTCTGTTTTACAGAAACCTACAAGCTCTGTTTTACAGAAGCTTTCATTCCGCTGCGGGGTAAAACGAAAAAGTGTTGAAATCCAAAATTTGGGATTAACACTAATTCATCACCCTCTTAGTGTAACAGAAATTAACAGCAGAGGTTCTCAAACAATTTAGACCTATGTCCATAAAAAATAATTCCTTCAGATCCTTAGTTTCGGTCTTCAATTATTCAGAGGAAATGCAAGCGCAGCAGAATTGAAGATCCTAAGTCCCGCAGAATCCAACCCGGTAAGCTCGACTAATGGCTCTGTCTCTCAACGGATGGATTCCAGGCGGAATCCAGTAGCACCACCCTTGAAGCTCCCACTAAACTAATCCCCTCCGAAAAAGCCCTCGTTGATGCCAGGAGCACCCTTACTTCACTTTCTTAATTATTGAATGCGTTAACTCTTCTCGGACAATGGTACTTCCAATGGCATTGAAGGATGTACTGACAACAGTGTGACAAGATTCTTCTTTTGAAACATGTTCACCAATGTATCCGCAATGCTCATAGCCGCTTTTGCAGACAGAGAGATACTTAAAATTGATGGATGCAGGGCTGGCGAACATTTTCACCAACCCCGCATCAGGTTGAGTGTAGATGTGGCTGGAGTAGTGGATTGTTTAGAGCTTGCGAAATGTGTTTACGAGGGTTCGGTGTACTAGTTTAGGTGACTTGATACTGTATATGTCTCAAGGAATTTAGTTGTGGGACTCAGGACTTTGTTTGAGCATAATGACTGTTTTGATCTTCCCGTAAGATAATGGTTCGGTTGAGTTTGGCCTACATATGGCCTGGAAACAAGATTTCATTTCGTAAAAATGACAGGAATGGATTTCCAGAAGTTGGATAAGGTTAAGGATGCAAAAAGGCGGAGTAGACAGTTCAAAGAGCTTAAGGGAAGATGCAGGAGTGTAATAGGTATATTTAGTTTATGATTTAGGAGAGGAGGAAGCTTTGTGCAGCCAATGGCTATTCTTATAGAAGAGAAATCTTTCTGCAGTCACTGTACAAAGTGTACGCGTTGTGTATATTGGGGTTAAGTCTGGCTGTGTCCATTGATCAATACACAGACTAACAACTGGAATTCGCTGGGACACACTAGAAGTGGTTTCGAATGCTTGGTTCGAAGTACTCGTAATTCTCTCCGAATGAACATCTTAGCGTTTCTTAATCTTCTAATTTGACCAGTGATCCCTTTCCATGTGCAACTCCGATGAAGTTCTACGCCGACCTCTGCAGCGATGTCAAAGCAACACAACTAATGGATCCCGGAAATATATTGATGGATGAGACTGATCAGGCGATACTGAAAGGTAGAAGAAGGATCCTTTACTTTCGTAACTTACCAGTTTATTTGAGGTCGATTTCGTTGAGATAGCGGTGGACTTAAGTCTTTCTATGGATAGGAGTTAGTCAGGATACTGATCATAACTTCATGAAGACAGAAAGACTACCTTCATTGGAATTGTTCGCCACATGTTCTGCAGTTAATTTTATCTAATTGAAACGTAAAAGCCCCGTAAGTCCCACCTTGAAAAGGAAATGCCTCCCTAATTAGCATGTATATGAAATGAGTCACCTATTTCATTTTCGTATATCCTTACATAGCAATCGTTTGACTATATAGGCTGTGCCTTTTTGGATGGATTAAAGATTATGCTTTTTAGGTGACATAATTATGTCACGGTTTTACTCCTAATCATAATATTCGCTCGTCCTGTGATTGGAGGAGTCTCGTGACGAACTCCACGGAGGGACAAGGGAAACCGCGTGAAGGGAGCCGCGGCAGCCGAGATCGGAGGTGGGGTCCGGCCCCTTCATATCATCGGGGTGTAGTCGCGGCTGATTTTTCCTAGATCCTTCGGGTCTCTGGAGTTAATTCCATTTCAGTATGGCGATTGACTCTTCCCTTCTTATGAGATTGACTTCTTATTTATTTCCTTTTTCTTGTGGCGGGCATGGCCTGGTCTGGTCTGGTCTGGTCAGGTGGGGTGGGGGAGTTAAGGATGAGTTATTAAATTGGTAATAGGGGGGGAGTGTATCGGAATTAGGTGGGACGGGATGGATGGGGGATTAGGAGTGCTGTCATTTTCCCCCAACTACAGTGTGTGAAATGGGGGGGTAAACATCAACAGATATATAAATAAAAAAAAGAAAAACAAAAGACAAAATAGGAATAAAAAAGAAAGAAAAAAACCATACCAATTCATGTGGTCGTTCGATTCCAAAGTGCCAAAAAATATAAACACCCGGCGTACAACCGTTTCCCCCAGCTGTACACCTCTTAAAAACCACAAGAGAGGGTGCTGAACTTGAGGTCCAAAGATCCATTGAAGAAGAAAGATCCTCGGGCTTTAAAAAAATTAATGTATTAAATTTAAAATAACAGTGTACGGCACCTCCTGCCGCCCCACCCCCCCCGGCCCCCCGACAGAGCCCTTACCGCCCTGACTGCCCCCCCACCCCTCTAAACTAAACACCGTTGTTTTCCCCTGGTATAAGCACTATCCCACTGTCAGGTAACTGAAATACCGATTAATAACGTTTCTATCCCCCCCGCCCCCAACCCCCCCCCACCACCCCTCCCCCTGGGGCCCCACACCCAAAAAACCGACCCCGAGAGGCCACCACATTGGGATCTTCGTTCTGCGGTCAGACTTCTTTTGATTTTTTTTTTTTTTATAAATAATATTTTAAAATAAAAAAAATGTGACACTTGGTTTGAATTTCGAGTACGAAAAATGATAAAGTAAACGAAGCCAATTTTGTTTTATTTACCTTATCCATAACAAACCGCGTTGAGCGAATGAATATTCATTAAAAATTACATTCGTACCGTTTTCCTTTATATTAATATCAATTAAGTTAATCAATT
>JARUPY010000192.1:0-83176 GCA_029817715.1 Melastoma dodecandrum
GTGACTTTCGCTTTGGGTTAGCACACATAACAAAGAAAGGAAGTAAAGACGTAAAAGCAACTATATAAGAAAAATTGTGAGTTCTGCTTTGTAGGTTTACCAGTGGCATGACTTCTCATTGCACTGGAAACCAAAACACCGACACCTCCACGCGGGGCAATTAAATTTTCTTTTTTTTTTAATATATATATTCTAATTATTGAAACCCAATCCAAGAAGACTTTATTTTAGGTCATATTGTATTATTGTTGTTTTGTGTTGTAGTCCTGGACCAAGGGTTTTTGCATGTTGCTCGTTCAACAACAAATGCCCGGCCCAGGAAGATTAAAAAGAAGCACCTTGGCGAGGCTTTTGACGGCGTATTTTTTACGAAAACCCTAGCCGACTTTAATTTCCATTTCCGTCTCGTCTTCCTCCTCGGATCCGAGGTCGTTGTTTCTTCTTCGACTTTGATTGATTACGTCTCTTTTTTCCTCGATTTCGGTAGATTTCTACTAGGAATTTTTGGGTATGATGTAGCCATGTTTTTAGATGTTGATGCGGGCGAGCGTTTTGATTGCCAAGGGTGTTTTGGTCGGTGGATATCCGGGTCGCTATGCAGGCTTGCGCAGAAAGGTGTTGGATTCTTTCTGCTCTACGACTAAATACCCTGGGACACGGGATTTGCAGTTCGTCCGCAACGATATCGAGGGTGAAGTCCTTTCTCCTCGTTGCCATTTGTTCTACAATTGGATTGAAGAAGAAAATGGGAGTTGTGGTTTTTAGCAGGCAGTGGTGTTGGTGAGCACCTTTTTCGAAACCTCACTGACATGTTGAAGTGCGTGCAGATATTTTAGGTTCCTGTAGGTCGAAATGCCATGGAAGAAATTTCAAGATGAAATGAGGAATCCTCGTAAGGTTAAATGGACAAAGGCAACATAGCGCGGCTAACCATGGAAAAAGGATATGACCGAGGTAATAACAAGAAAAACTGGAAATATAGCCATGAGCTATGCTATATACTGATGCCTGCCTGACGAGCCTAGTGTTGTGGATATAATAATTGTGGTCCCGTCGCTGTTATTTAACATTATTTTTCATCTTCAGGGACACGACCTTGTCGGAGTTTCGAGATCTGGTAGTATAATTGCGGTCCATCGGTGCCCGACAAGATCCGACCGGCCCACTGCAATCTAGCCCGTAGAGAACTCTTCACTGAGAATGCCATTAAGAAAGATCGCCAAAGTCCAGAATCTTACCTAGGAGAGCAATACAACATCGAGACAGAGGTTAGATCTCACAATACGCTCACCTACGGATTAGTTTTCCCACTGGATTTACCAATGCATGTTGTTGCTAAATGTTCTGCACCAACCGGCATCATTCCATAACAGAGTTCAAGGGCAACAGCGAAGAGCAGACAAGAGAGTAACAAGGTGGCGAAGAAGGAAGGTACCGGACCAAAGCATCAGCCCTCAATCAAAGCACTCAGCAGGTCGCTTGTTGATCCAATGGCCCAGAGTACCCTGTGCCAGATCATCAACGATCGACATCTTTCAAGCCATCAGCAACCCGCAAACCTCCTGAGGATGCACTACACAGGCTCCATGGGAAGAATGACCTGCAGTCATATTTCTCTGCCGCCCTAAAAGACTCTCCTTGTTCTTTGCATGTCTGTCGTCTTCTTAATTTTTTATGGGTTTTTTAAATTTTGGGCGCCATCACATATTATCTGAGGGTAGCAATGAGTTCTATTGATCCGTGATTATATAATACCATCTCTTTTTATTAAAATAGTCATATTAGAAGGATTCTGAGGATAGCATGACTTTACATGCTAAATTCAAACCGAACAAATTCGATGATGCCACACGCGTTATCTCTACCCATGAGTTGCGTTCGGGTAGAGAAGGCAAGTTGGGCTTGACGGGTGGTGTGTATGCTGATTTTGTGTGCTTGAGGCCCACCACGATTACAAGATTAATTGGGCCTTTGGTAGCAAAGGCCGAACTTTCGGATACGACTCTGGCTCAAGCAGGAAGGAGACGTATGGTTTTGTAAGCATATGGGTTTCTGTGGTCTTAGGGGCTACTAAAGGCGGAGCAACGGCGGCCGGCGGAGGGGGGGGACCTTTGGTAAGGCTGGTGGTTCGGTTGCTATAGATGGCTGCAACGGTTGTCGGACTGGTGCGCTTTTAAGGTCTAGTGCAAATGGGCGGTGGCGGGCGGTCGCGAACTCATGCTGCGGCCTGCCCCGGAAACGGCTAGTACCTGCCAGAATCGGCTTGGAGTGTTATTTAGGAAGATCACCACACCGGTTATCATGGGTCCCGGAATCGCGCCCTCGAGGTATAAAGCAATGCCCTCTCGACAACTCTGTGGGGGTTTCAATTTTGGTATGTTGGGGACTTGTTGTGGGTCGTGCCTGATGATGAATGGTAATGGTTAGGTTGATTTAGGAGGGAGTTGAGTTCTCTGCTTCCGGCTCACAGTGCTCCTCGCTTCCGCTTGCCTCGTTTCGAAGCTTCCCAGTGAATTGAGCTATCGCGCGGAAGGTTCTTGCCCTTGTTTCTCCCTTTAATGAAAAGAATTGTTTGCCGCAGCTTTGTTATGTAATTTATGGAAGTGGTATTGTTTGTAGTGTGTTGTTTGTCTCTTGAAAAATTTCCCCAATCTTCTGGTTCCATTCTGATTTTCGAGACTCCCTGCGCATTGTTTAACTCTTGAAGGAGCTTCTCCTTGCTAGCCATTCACAACAATTTGTTGAAACCATGAGGCTTTTCAATCAGTTGTCTTATGGGTTGTGAGATTGTTCATGCTTACTGAGTTCCCATTCTTGATCATGCGTTGTCCGATCTAAAAACATGTTTTTTTTTTTCATTTTTTTGTGATGATCATTTTCTACAGTTTGATCCCTGTATTTTCTTACTACAGAATGTTGTGCTGATATCGGTTTCTCTCCTCTGGTGATGCTCGACAGGTTCGATTTTCCAACTATGTCAGTCCTATCTAGCACTTGGTGTCTGGTCTCCACTGGAAGACCAATTCTGGGGCCAAAAGTTTAATATGTTGGCGCAGGATCTTCAATCTATAGCCAAAAGGATTGGAAGTGAGTTATTTTGCATCCACTGTTGATAGGATGTGGTCAATCTCTGAGTTGGTAACGATCACCTTTTCACAACATAGCTTTAGCCAATATGGTATCTTTCAGGAGGAATTAGGAGAAGAGGCTGATTCTTCTCAGCCGATTTTGTATCGTAATACTGGGTACCCTTCCCTTCGATAAACAATGTGATGACCCATCATCGTTGAGCAGCAAACATTAACTTCCAAGTTATTTTAGTCGAAATTTCACGGACTGAATTCTTGTTATTTGATAGGGTTCCTTAGTGCCCCGTTCTTTTCTACTGGAAGCACCACCGGTTGACGCTTTTGCCGATAACTCGGGATTTGGCGGGGGGATGTATCTTGCAATTAGTTGCTTCACGCTAATGTTGGGACTTTGTTAGAGTCATGATAATGCGACTTAACTGTTATGGACGCGGTTGTTTCCAGACATATGGTTGTAGTCACTGTCGTGGTGTCTCCGTTCCAGAATTAAGACTCGGGTTGTGTATTTTCGCCGTGTAGACTGGCACTTAGGAATTTTGATGGCGGTGGGGGGTGGGGGCATCTGATAGTGTGGCGAGAACCGGTCTTAAATAAATGGAAGTCATCTTGATATTTGACCAAACTCAGATGGTTCCGGCACGGCTAGAGAGATTTGTTCAACAATGACAAGCCCCAGTTTTCTGCACGTGGTGGTGGTACCTACACATTGAGGTAGTTATCTGCATCTATCAATTAGTGTCTTGTCAATCTTGTGGCTTACGACACGAAACGAGCAGATTAGATAATATTCATGCCCTTTGCCCATGCCTAACCCATCATATGCCATCATGATTAGCTCTGTCCGTTGTGTTTCTTCAATTATGTCCCGATGAGCTTGCTTTGTCTCCCGCCACAACAGAAGGCTGCCTTTTGTTTTTGAGACAGTTCTGATGATTACATGAGACTATGGATTGAATTCTGATTCCCACATGAAGTTCTTGTTTTGTGCAGGACAAAGCCTGTTGAAGTCAGATTCATAACCCGTGTTGGGTCGTGTACAAATTATTAGTACCAGATACAACATGGGATTGTAAAGTATGTCCAGAAGACGTTGATTGAGGACGATGAAGTAATAGGAAGTCAAAAGGGGGTGTGTATGGAAAGCCACCCACCTCCCCCTTTTCTTCTTACTTGTTTATTTTTTTTTTCTAGTGGGTCTTCTTTCTTTTTTGCTAGCTAAAGTGTCAACTTTGCTACACCAACTGCTTTATTGTAACCTGCCTTATACGCCTAATAATTTCTTCTTCCCCCCCATGATAAGTGTAATTTAATAATCTCTTTGCAGTTGAGGGGTGCATCAAATCATTCACTTTTTGTATTACATCCTGTCATCTCTCTTAACTTTCTCTGTCTTGGCCTTTGCCTTCTTTAGTCTTCTTTCTTCCTTCTTTTCGCTCGTTCTTTCGTTTTCATCTCTGCATCCGCAGGGCAGAATGATCGAGATCGCCTCGTGCTTTGGCGACCAAGCATTGAGCTTCTCCATCCCTTCTTGCTCCTCCCGTTCCGCCAAGTCTTCTTACATTTCCCCTTCTCCTTCCAACCTCCCTTCGGTCTGCAATGCGGTCACCTGTGTGTACAGGACCGACCTCCCTTCCAGGAAAACCCAGATCCTCATTGTGGTCACCTGGTGTAGAGCCCCTGGGGGTCACCGCCTGATTGTGGGATTTGGCGGCAACTCCAGTGAAGAGTCTCCGTGCGTTAAGCTAGGGACCGACCCCTTGTTGTTCGGAAGGAACAGGGGGCGAAAGAGCGTATCGTATAGGAATTCAGACGTAGTAATCGCATGGGATTTCTCGAAAGCCAAGTTCAACACATGGTCTCCCGAACCGGTCGGTGAGTTTTCAGTCGTCATCTCGGTTGATTCCGAGTCGGGTCTCATGCTTGGCGGAGGGGAAGGTTCTCACAAAAGTGACTTTGGGAAGGCGTTTCTTGTTTCGAAAAGAGAGGAATTATCTGGCGATGGGCTGTACAGCACGAAGGCGCGATTTGGTCCTAAGGGGGATCTCCACGACATTTTGGTGAAATGCAGGGGACTGGGACAAGAAAAGGGAGACGAAGGCAATGATGAAGACAAGCCGCCATCGATCTTGCACGTGTATGTCGACATGAAGTTGGTGTTGAAGGTCAAGAGGTTGCAGTGGAACTTCAGGGGCAGCCAAACGATCTTCGTGGACGGGTCGGCCATCGACTTCATGTGGAGTGTGCACGACTGGTTCTACGACAAACGCAGGCATGGGAAAGGGGTTCTTCATGTTCAGGACGAGGAACGAAAACGACGTCGGGTCTCACGGCGAGGACGACGACGGGGACGGTTTTTTGTATGTTGATTTGTGCAAGCAAAAGCACCTATTGAGTTTGAACAAAATTTTCGAGTCCATTACATGTAATTTAATTTTAGCCTGTAACAGGAAGAAGGGAAATATATATTGTCTGATCAAATTTAGTTTTTCTACCACCACAAATTAATTATTTCGCATGTTTTGCCCGAGGAATGAAAACTGAAGCATTGTGAGGGGAGCGCCCTCCATTCGGACATTATCCTATATTCTGACACGACAGACCCAACCAAAAAATTAAATAAAAACAATGACGATGATGTCAATCAATCGGCCTATTTTCTTTTTATCAGCCCGGTATTGAAAGTTTTAATTCGAACTCAACTCAAATATTTTTTTTAATAAGAAGTGATTATGTACTGAGATTCTTTTAAGCGATTTCAAAATCTTTACCCCATTAAGCGATTATCTTATCCCAGACACATGCTCTGGTCTAACAGACGACTCACACGCCCTCACCAAATTTAGGACAACCCATTCCTCAATCCAATCCAGTTGATCTGTTTGTTCCCCCCTAAATGATTCCCTCCCTGCTCAAAATATTCATTTTACAAGACCAAACATTTCCTTTCCTCCCATGTTCGGGGTCAGTCTTCGCCAATTTCTCTTTTGGGCTCGTTTGGTCCAAAACCGCCGTCTACTTGTCGTCCTCACTCATTTCTCAATCACACTGAATTGAGAGTACGTGCAGTTGCTCATTTAGGCCAGACGCCCTTGCAACGAGATAAGCTATCGCATCACACCGGCCATCGGCACGCATACGCCATCGTACTAGTCCCTTAATGCTTCTGCACTGATATGAACGGTAATGGGGTGGTGAGATCTGCCAAGAACAAGATTTGTCTGAAGGTTGATTTTGATACATGTAGTCATAATATTGTACATAACATATCTACCACATGAAAGCAGCTTGGCTCTTCATCTTTTCCAATACTTCCGGTGAATTCTTGGGCTACGTGCCGCAGCCTTCACAACAACGGTAGCGAGATCAAGCACAATGACCTTGTCGATCGCCAAGAAGAGCTTGGATGAGAATACAAGGTGTTTTGAGTTGGACGCTGTTAGCTCCGGAAGTGACCGCGGACAAGCTGGATCCAAACACATCGGAAATCTCTGGCACTACGCGTAAATTGGTGCCCGGAGGATTCGTGAATGTGTGGTCGCCGTATAAAATGAAAGTAAAAAAGATGAGAAGACAGCGGATGAACTCCCCTAAGCGGAAGCACTTACGAATGCCATCGACGATGCCTTCAAGAGTGAGCAAGAACACATGAGCACAAAGAGAGCTTGAACGTTGGAATGCTTGAAATGATAATAAATTGACAATATATGTCCGTCTGTAGAGAGGTGTTCATGTACAATGCCTAAGAACTACTATTTATACTAAGCTAGACCTACGTATATACGGTAATGTAATATTGCACATATATTACGCTTCCTTTGCTGCCAGTCTCCATAGAATATCTCCTTTCCATATGAGTAAACTTGGCAACAATCTCCTTCCGTATCCCGAGATCTTCTGGAGCCTTCCTTGACAGCTGATTGATCGACCGTTTCGCCCATTGGCCTTCGCCGTAGAGTTTCCTCGCTCGTCTAGTCTGACTGTCGCTTGTCGCTTCGCCGACCTGTTGTCGCTTAGTAATCCCTTCGCCCAACAAGCCTTCGCCTGGTGTGTATCTGTGGTCACCTCCTTCTTGGATTTTCCTTCCTTGGGCCTGTGTTCTGGACCGTCGATCCACAGATTGGGCTGAGATCTGTGGCATAGAATTTCTGTTGCTAAACATATAAGCCCCCCTCAAAGCAGACAGAGTAATCTGTCTCGCCTTGAAAATGACCAATTAATCATTCCCCTGCAGCCTCGGTAATGTGTGCAGGCGAGTAATGACCCTTGACCGTCGATATCTCCGAATCGTATCGGTTGAGATCTCCAGGATAAGTGTTGCGATTCCCGAAATCTCTGTCATAATATTTCCCGTCAAAATTTTTTTTACCCCTCACGACTTCGCTATAAATTGGAGCGCTCGGGTCGTCTTCTGATGCACAAACCATCATCTTTCGAAAATAACTAAGTCATGAGATTCCTGTCTTTCGTTTGGTGTTCCCCCCGGAGCTTATGCTCATCACCTTAGCTTGTTTGGGAGTATATACTCATCACCTTATGAGGGTGGACTCCAATTACACGGTGGTTCCATCTGGAAGGGAAGAGGACCCGAGCCACCGGGTTTTCAACTCTATGGAATCGCGTGAAGTTCCTTCCGGCATCTTGGAGGCTTGGGGCTCTCTCATGCGATGCCGTCGTTTGCAGCCAAGGACATTCTTCATTGAGGGAAAGAACCGGGTTCGTACTCAGTTTTGGGGAAAAACCCTTGAAGAACGTTTGTAATACCTCCAATAGAGCCATTTCCTGATGAACGGAAACGTTGTCTACTGGATTATTATTATTTTTGTTTTGCTTCGTGTACATTCATTATCAATCGAATCCATGTACTGTTTGGATTTGAATGAGAATAAATGTCCATTTATTTTCTTTTTTAAACCTTTTCGCTTACTCACTTATGACAATTGAATCGTCATTAGTTTCCAAGTGACGCTTTGGATATCGCCCGCCCCATAATCGAGGTGACATCTGTGTTGGGCCTCGGTCGTCAAACGACGTCCCTTTTAGGCCCTACCTTTGTCGGTTTCTGGGGTTATAAAGTCTTTGATAGTCAGTTTCACGCTCACGCACTCAGAAAAACCCTCCTCCTTCTTGTATTTTCGAATTATTAGAAACCCTCGTTCTTCTAATGCTCATGGCCTCTGATACCTCATCCTCGTCGTCTTTTGACCCTCCGGTCCATATAGACGGTGATACTGCAAAGTTTCATGTCTTCGCCAAGTCTTGGCAATCTCATGTTTCCACTTGCCATGCGACACAGTCGGACTTCGGTATCACTATTTCGGACCAGCAAACCCTTGGTTCGCATGTTACCAACTCGTGGTTCGATTTCCTTTACACCAGCAGGTTGCCCGCGGTGTTCCGTCGTCGATTCAAACCAACAGGATGGGAGACGTTTGTTCGAGCAAGTCTCCGTTGCTTTCCTGCTCCCCGGAACAAAGCCATCCAGGATTGGATTTCCAAGTGGATGGAGAAGAAAGGCGTTGCGTGGGAAGCGATGGGAATCAAGATGCTAATCGAAGTTTCTCATTCCCCCATCGGGCCCAACCTCTCTATGGTTACTGAGTTCCTCTCGTTTTGGAACCCTGTCGTTAACTGCTTCTATTTGCCAAAGGACCCACGTCGGTCACCTTAGAGGACGTTGCATTTTTGACTGGTTGCAGTCTTTCTGGAGGCCCCCTTCGTTTTGACAGCAAGTGCAACGATCTAAAGTTCAACCCTTCAGAGCGGGTTAGCAAGGTCGCTGCAGGTCATCTCAAGGACGATAGATGGGGACTCCACGAGGATTTCGAGTTCTACTCGGAATGGTTGTTTAAGTTCATCTTTTGTAACGGAGGAAAGTGCCCTGGTCAGTTCATGGTTGGAGTGGCCACCAGCCTTGTTGAGGCTGCCAATGCGGACATGCCTGGGCCTGTGGTTTTTGCTCCCTTCTTGTTTGCCTGATCTATTGTAGCATCTATCAAGCGACCAAGGACCTGGCTGATTTCCCCAGCTGTACGACGGATGACCCTCTGTGGCTCTTATACTTATGGATCATCTTTACTTTCCTGGGTTAACTAGTTACTCTAAACCCATGCTCACCCGGGATGAGGTCATCGCAATGGGTTCGTCTCAGTATCAGGGTTCTTCCAACATCGTCAGTTGCATCCAAGCCTTAGCAAACGGATGCAACGGTGAAGGGGAAGTAGTTTCCTGGCGCCTTTTCCCTGAAGAGTGGGAAAATTCGCGTCTGGAGGTAGTCAAGCATTTCCTCCTGGCTTTCTGCACCAGGGAATTGGTGGGTGTAGACTCTGAAGGGCTGATCTTTGAGGTATACAATCCCCATCTTTGTGCCCGTCAGCTGGGCTTTCCCCAGTTTTTAGCCGTCTCGTTTTTCGAGTCCAAGAACTAGCCCTTGGATAAGCGTACATCGTCCCTATGGAATCGGAGGTGGCTGAATAGACCGGGGAGCTACGTCTTCGCTCGGCTGAGATTCAGCCTGCACTTTCGGGCGGTCGGACTGCAGCTTTATCCATGGCTTGGAATGGAGTCTGGAAGCAATTAGAGGCAACCTTTCAATTGAAAAGGTTGATTGAGGAGGATAAGGCGTCCCCTCCTCCAGCGCCTCTTGCTTTAGGTGAAGCATCTTCGAGGAAACGGTCGTCTGATGATAACAAGCTCCCTTCGGGTATGTCTGGCTAGCTTTACTTCTACTGAGTCAGTATCCAGGTGTTACAATGGTCTTTCGTTTGTAACAGGTGCAAAGAAGGCGCGGTCCTCCCACGCGGGCTCATCATCACGAGGAGCCCAATTGAAAAAGAAAGCGTCGCACAGACCTGCCCCCTTAGTTTTGCAGAGTGCTTCTTCTGATCGTCCCATTGAGCAGGCGCCGTCCTGGAATGCACCAGGTATTGTTCGTAGCATACTATCTGCTCTTTGGTTAGGACCTTACGTTTGACGCCTCTTCTTTTATCAAGGTGTCGTCACTTCTGATCCCATCGTCGTCGATGATAACCCGGATGGCATCACTCTCTCTTCGTTGCTAGGCGGTCGTAACCAACCCGCCAAGCCAGAGTCAGAGGAGCCCCCCAACGAAGTGGTGCGCGAGGCTTTGCCTCCTTCGAATCTTGAGGCCGAGGCCTCCTCAAGTAATGTCGCCGTCGCCCAGGAGTTACTAGGCGTAGCGACAAAAGTCTTTCAGGGTCAGGCGACTAAGACCTCCCCGGGCCAAATAGTGGAGTCACCCTCAGGCGATGCGAGGGAGACGCATGAGGGTTAGGGGACAGGAGCCCCCTAGGGGAGATGATGGAAGCCCCCCAAGGTTCACAGGTGTAGACGCCTTTGGTGAGTAAATTAAGACTCTTATCGTTTGTCATTCTCCTTGATTCTGCGTCTGAATCAGGTGTCTTTGTGATAGCTTTTGCATTCCTTGCTCGCCTCTGCCATTGTCCTCCTCGAGCATAGTGTTACTACTGAGGGGGACTTTGCCAAGCTACTGTCCGTGGTGGGCGAGCTCGAATGAGCGGACGCTGGTTCGTCAGAGCTGACAACCCTGATTGCCCTCCTCCGACAATCTTTCTGGTACTCGTGGGACGAGTGACGCACGGCTCTCACGCTGAAAAAGGAGCAAAAGAAGAGGGAGACTGCTCTATCGCAACCGCCTCCATCTTTTACTCAGCTAGCCGAGCTCTCCGGCAAGAAAGCTGCGTTTCTGAGACGAAAAGAGGAGTTACAGGTTGCTGTCTAGAGCCTCCTGGGAGAGTTGGACGCTACGTCTATAGATCTTGCTGAGATCGACCCAAGTTTTGTTGCTGCCCATTCGAACGAGGCAACCGAGCGTGCCGCCCTGAGCCACACGAAAGAGGCGTATGAGAGGGACTGGGGCAAGGCCCCTGATTTTGAGGTGAAGGAAATCATGGTGGCCGGCGTGAAGGACCGGTAGCAACTCATGTTGTATTCCTTGCCTCAGTCTTGATTTGTTACGTTTGTATTTGCCCCCAGATTGTGGGGAAACGTTTTGAAATGACACCTTTGTGTGCTTCCCACATCGTTGGCCTATCTCTTTCAAGTATTTGCCATTGATCTTAAGGTCGTGTAGCGACCCATCAAGCCCCCTAGGCGATATGAGTTCCCAAGATGGGACTCAACTACCCGGAAAGGGCCTTCCCAGTTTGGTGTCCATTTTCCTTGGAAATAATCCCGAACTCCTTCGGGTAATCGTAGTCTCCATACCAGATCGCCCACGCTGAATGATCGAGGGATCACCTTCTTATTGTAGTAGCGGGCGATATTCCTTTTATGATCTTCCAAGTGATTTAGCACATTGATCCTGGTGGTTTCCAGGTTTTCTAGCTCCATATGCATATCTTCATCATACCCCTCGTATTCTCCCAAATGTTTGAGGAATCTAAGCGATCGGTACCGCACCTCTATTTGGAGCATTGCATCGTGGCCGTAGACGAGGCTAAACGGGGCGACGCCAATACTTTCTTTTTTTGTAGCACGGAGCGCCGACAATGTCTCTTGGAGCAGGGTATGCCATGTTCGTGGGTTATTCCAATCGTCCTCTGTATCACTCGTTTGATGAGTTTATTAGAGGCTTCTACTTGCCCGTTTGACTGAGCATAGTACGGAGTTGAGTTGGGTCGAGCCATCTCAATGCAATTCTTGACCATTGACGGCCAGTAGAAACCATGTCTTTTGATCGACCAGCTCATTTTAATTCCCGCTTGATGTGCTCCGCACAATCTCTCATGTGTTTCCATCATGATTGGGCTGGCTTCGTCTAGATCGATGCACCTCAAAAGCACGCCTTCGTTGGTTTTTCTATAAAGAGTGTTGTCGAGGAATACATAGTGTCTAGTGACACTCGAATTCTCCTTTCAACTTTTGTACCGGTATCCTTGAGGAATTGTCGTATCGGTTCTCGCCAATCCTCTTTCTGTTCGAACAAGTCGGCAGTGTGGACCTCTTTATTCTCTTCACCATCATTGTGGAACTCTGGTCGTTTGCTTACAAACAACGTCGCCTTGCTCTTGGATATTTGCAAGTCATTAATCAACCTAGAGGCGCACTGTGCTAAGTGGTTGGCCTCATGGGTTGTCGTCCCGTTTTACATGGACTACTTTAGCACTGTGCAACTTTGCGAAGAGTTCATTTGCCTTGTGCAGGTATTTACCAAGATTGGGTGCGTGGCACTCACTCTGTTCCAGGAGTTGTTGAATTACTAGTTGAGAATCACCGCGTATTTTTACGGTATCCATCCTCCAGTCCAGTTCTAGCTACAAGGCTAAAATCAAGGCTTCATATTCTGCCTCATTGTTAGTGACTTTCCCGTTGATGTGACAAGCCACTCTCGTTTCCGCTTTCCATGGTATCTCAATAAAGACGCCCACACGGGCTCCGAATTTGTTAAAGGACTCATCGAACCAAACGGTCTATCCTTTGTTCGGGTGATCTTCCTCAAGTGTGGAATCGATATTGCCTTCACCATAATGAGTTATGAATTCGGCCAGAGCATAGCCTTTGACTGAGGCTTACGATTTATGTTAGATATTATAGGCTGAGAGCACTAGGCTCCACTTGCCTATCCTTCTCGTAAGTAAGGGATTGTCAAAGAACACTTTGGTAACCGGGGTCTTGGAGACGATGTACACATTGTTAGACCCGATATAGTGTCTTAGTTTCGTTATTGAGTAATACACCGCCAGGCAGATCTTTTATGTTGAGGTGTATCTTTGTTCTGTTTCTGTGAGTAGGCGCGACATATAGTAAATCGCCCTTTCTACTCCGTCGTGCTCTTGTGCTACCATTGATCCAATAGTGGACTGGGATGATGCTACGTACAGAATGTACGGTTGGTCCGCACTTGGTGGTGCCAGCACAGGCGGATTGACTAGGTAGTCTTTTAAATTCTGGAACGCTCGCTCATGTTGTGATGTTCAGTTTATCTGTCCCTTCTGTTTTCCTCTGAGGATTGTCGAGAATGCACTTGTCTTAGATGCAACATTGCCTATAAATCGGCGGATATAATTTACCCTGCCTAGGAAGGCTTGAAGTTCCTTCTTGCTCTGTGGAGCTGGAAGATTTTGGATGGCGCGGGTCTTCAAAGGGACTACTTCGATTCCTCGTTTGTGTACAAGGAAACCAAGAAACTGCCCCTTTTGCACTCCAAAGGCACTTTTTAGTGGATTGAGTTTGAGGCTGTGCTTTCGCATCTTTTCAAATGCTTCGCTTAAATGAGAAGGATGATCCTGTCTCTTTTTAGATTTTACCGCAACATCATCTATATATACCTCAACTGTCTTTCCTATCAGTGAGGCGAAGATTAAGTTCATCGCTCTCTGGTAGGTGGCTCCTGCATTCTTCAACCCGAAAGGCATTACTACCCATTCGAATATTCCTATTGGGCATCGAAATGCAGTTTTATGAACGTTTTCCTCAGCGATGAAAATTTGGTTATATTCAGAATACCCGTCCATAAAGGACATTAGCTTGTGTCCTGCCGATTTGTCTATGAGATCATTAGGGACAGGCATGGGGTATTCGTCTTTGGGTGTTGCTTTGTTCAGATCACGAAAGTCTATGCAGACTCTGATCTTTCCATTTTTCTTGCGAAAGTCCATGAGATCCAGTCGACGTACTAAGCCGTTCCGATGTATCCGGCTTTGAACTTCTTAATCTCATCATAGACCATTTGAGCTACTTCCTGTGACATCCTCCACGGGGTTTGTTTCACCGGTTTGATATTTCTGTATGTTGGGAGTCGATGCTCGACTAAATCTCGGTTGAGACCTGACATCTCTCAAGCGAAGCAATCCTAATAAGTGTGAAGGACTTCGCTTATACTGCGCGCCTCTATTTCGTTCATGAGCGAACTGAGATATGTAATATGTGGGGAATCAGCCGTTCCCAAGTTTATTTCTTTCAACGGATCACAAGGGGTAAAAAAAAGTATTAGGGACTTTTTTATTATTTGAATAAATACTTAGCATGTCCTGGCATGCTGGAGGAGACGAGTTACATCGATCTCATTTATTCTAGATGTCATATATTTAGGTAATCTTTCTAGGACATCAGCTACTGGATCGATTTGTTCACTCTCCATTGGATGAGGATGGGTTGAGGAGTCTTTCGGGCTCCAAGTCCGTCTCAGTTTGCTGAGTGCTATTGTCATCCCGTATCCCAGCTTCATGCATATCTTTCTCTAGTGGAGTGAGATCTTGCTTGGCTTCGAGCTGTAACTCATCGCCCCATCCTGTCGGAATAATTGGATTTTGAGGCGGCGCCACAGGTGGTCCATCGTATGAGACCAGGAACTCGTAGCCTGTGTCACTTATAGGGCCAACGTTTGGGTCTCCCATAGCATATCTCCGCTTTAAGGTCATGTCCTTCACCTGTTTAACTGCTCCTGCGCAGACATAAGGTATGTTAGATTTCTCGTTCGCTTCCCCGTAAAGGACTTCTAAATCGTATTTTCCCCACAGTAGAAGTTCTTGGTGAAGAGTAGAGGGTATAATGCCCGCTTTATGGAGCCAATTCCTCCCAAGCAGGGCATTAAAGGAGGGCTTTATGTCTATAACATAGAAAGCCGTCTTCTTTTCATGCGTTCCTACTCGGAGTTTAGCAGAAACTACTCCCAAGCAAGAGGTGGTAATTCCATTGAACCCACTAACTCTTACGTCAGTTTCTCTAGGCCCAGCTATGTCATCCCCTAAGCTTTTGTAGGCTTCAAAGGGGTAATAGGTTGATGGTCGCCCCGTTATCGATGAGAACTCGGCATATCACCACATTATTGACTGCCGCTCGAATATGGAGGAGAAACATGTGTTTCCGCATCGCCATAGAGGGCCCTGTAAACCAACTATATGGAAAATTCCACGGTATTTCAGTATGAATATTGGATTTAGAGGACAGAACTGGCCTACCTTTCGGTTGACCGTATTTTCTCTTGGCAAATTCAGCCAGTAGCATAAGGACATTGCAAGGAGTTTCATTCGCCTCGGGTGGAGTCCCGGATTGAAGTGGATTATAGTCACTCCGCGAATTGGATGCAAGGTCACTTTCGCTCCGCTCCTTGCTTTTCTGGGCGTTAGGAACTGCTGGCTTAACACGTTTCTCTACGGCATGTCGCGCCCTTCTTTCTCTGCGTTTCCTGTTTTTCTCGGTGGGTACCTGAGGTTGCGCTCCCGTGCCCACTTTCTGCCATGTCCCTATATTTGGAAGGACAGGTACGCGGATAAAGCGTGAATTCTCGAGGGGTTGCAGGCGATTATCAACCTGAACAAACTCCATTCTATGTGGGTCATAACCCCTTTTGAAATCTTTTTTAGGTGAAGTTTCCGAGTAATGAGTGAATTCGGAGTCGGACAGGTTACCTGACGAAGGATCGACCTTTTCCAGTTTGATCTTGCCTTCGGATGCTAATCCAGCTAGAAGCAAGAAATATTGGTTGCAGCAGAGCTGACACATCTGGATGATGAGCACTTTGTGAGCTGCTATCGGTTTGCACCTGAAGCAAAGCATGTCAGCTGTTAGAAACTGAGCAATTGAAGTGCCCTTTCTCATCACTTCTCATCGCCTCAAGGGTGGTTTTGTCGTTCTGGGCTTTCTTTTGCTTGTTGAGGCCCGAGGCGTTCTGAAGCTCGTCGTCTGGGGACTCTCTTTGTGTGGGCTTCTTTTCGCCCAGATTCGTTTTCTCCCTCGAGCCCCTGTCACATGAGTTCTTTAGGGGTGTAGAGTCCTTTGTTTCCCTTCTGTGGATGACTCGTTTATTTTGAGTGTTTATCCCCACGTTGGTATATTCTTTGATAGCTATGGATTCCTATCGCCATCTTCTCCAGGCGATTGAGATCATACTACTTAGTCTTCCTTTCGCTAAGCAAGTATTTCCTGAAGGTATGGCACTGATCAGTGGTATGCGATGAGTCCTTGTGCCAGCGGCAACGATTGTGTTGCATTCCCTTAAGATCAGCAGGGCACTGGAGGATTCCTTTGCTCACGAGCCGCTTGAGCAGCATGTTGGCTATGAGCGTCTCGCCGGTCTCAGGCGATTGATTTTTCCCTTCCTGCATTAGCGAGGGAGAAGTGGTTAGACAATTAACGTCAAAGGTATTCACATCGATTAAATCATCAAAGGGATGTGACTCTGTTAACGTCTGATCCTGTGAATCTGGGAAACGTAGCTCCTTAGACTCAATAAGGTCTTGCACCAACTTTCTAAACGTGATGTAGTCCTTGGTAGTATGGATGGAAGATCCATGCCATTTACAGAAGTTCCTCGACTTTTCTCTGTCAGTACGAGGAATTATGTAGCATGAATTCAGTCGAATCCTGCCGTTTTGAAGCATGGACTCGAAGATCTCATCAACTTTTAACTCATCAAAGGACTATTTTCTCCCCACTTGAGTTTTAGGAGATGCTTTGGCCCGAAAGTTCTTTTTCGCTAATTGTACGCATGCCCTCCGGCCTAGCACGCGCGCAGCGGTTCGGACAACTCGAGGATCCGGGCCCGCTCCCCTAGAGTCTTCCGGTCGGCGTCGTGACTTGAGCGTCGAACGCTGCGGAAAAACCATGGTGGTCCCTCCTTCGATTCCTGACCGGGTCTGCCCAGACTCTTCGCCGATCGTCTCCATGCTCCTTAAGAGGCGAAGGGCGAAAAGAAGCGCATGGCCCGAGGAGGAAGCTTCAGGAGGTTCCAAGAGCAGCTCGTGTCGTCAGTCCCTCATCCAAAATAACTTCGTAAAAAAAATGTGTTGTTTAACTTAGGTAAACTATTACGGAGTCGCCACCGACTTAGTGATAAAAGCTTGGTTTAAGTCGGAAAACCAGAGTGGATTCGGGGATTCCTAATTACTAACTCTTACATCTAAACATGCGAAAAGGTGGCGTTTGCTCCAAAAAATTTGTTTCTGATTAACGGGCGTTGGACCCGATTCAGGCTTTTTGGGCCCGAACTCATGTTTATTTGTTTTACAAACATCATGCAACGATATACCTATGGGCCTAAGGCATGCGGACAGGTACAAACAATTATTTAGATCAAAGGGAGCGGGGAAGGGTGATGATCGTGGGCCTATACACTTGGGCCTACGATCCGTTACATGTGAAAATAAATAAATTGGGAGGCCCGCACCTCCCTCATGTACCTGAGGCCCGCCGGGATGGCATATCATCGGCCAAGCTCATCAGTTGGGGCCGCTTTTGAGACGTATTTCCTCCACGTGCTTCCCCGTGCGCCTCCGGTTTTAAGCTTCTTAGAAATCCTTTCCCGGGCATGCTTGGGATCAAACAGATTTTGCACATGTAAAAGAGGTAAGAAGATTGGGATTAGATCACTTTTAATGCAACATAAGACATTATCAAATTTCATTTTTTTTAAGTCAAAGGTAATTATAATTTATTTATTTATTTATTAAAAAAAATGTTTATTACTATTAAAAAAAATCATGATGCCAAAGATTGAATCTGATGTAATTAAAAAAATGTTGAGTCCTCGTTAAAAATAATAATAGTAAAATAGTAAGAAAAGAACAAACAAGGATATTTAACTTTAAAAGTTGATCGATTAAAGATTATTAGGAATAAAATCTAACTGTTGGTTTAAACTGTAAAATGTCGAATGAACAATTGCTATAGGAGTAATCAGATTATATAAAAATGCACATTTGTATGGCCATTAAAAACAAAAAAACAAAAAAACGCTAAAAAGTAAAGACTTTACCTTTCTGCGAAGCTCCGTCTGTATTGTGGGTTTTGTCCCTCTCCCTTAGTTCGACCCCGGTAAGATCGAAGTGGGATCGCAGCCCCGTCCTTGTATGTCGACGGCTGCAAAGGGCGCCGCATCAGCTGGGTTCCAATAGCCGAGGTCGGGGAGGCATCGTGGAGGGCGCTGGAATTTCAGATCTCAGACGGGAGCGGCAGGGGATGACCGGATCAGATGGCACCGTCGTCGGACTTGGGCGCGCCGGGGAAGTAGATGCTACCACCGTAGCAAAGGGACGCTGGAGGGAGGCTGGGTTTGGAGAAGGGAAGCGCCGGAGTTGGGTTGTTGGCGAGGGAGGACGCCGGAGAGAAGTGACTTCGCCGTCGCTGCTGCCGGTCTGTGGGCCTGAGGTTCGTCGCAGCGGGACGTCAAGGAGGTCGAGCTGACGTGGGTCGGTGCTGTTGGACCTCGAAGACGGGCGTCGTCTGATCATCTCCAAACCGGTTGCCGGCAACGGGAGACTTTGGGTCAAACTCGAGAAGCTACTAGAGCTGGACGACCGCGGAGAGACATCGCCTCAGGTTCGCTCGCCGCTGGGTTCGCCGGAGAGCTGGTGGAGGGATCGCCAGATACGTTGGTTCATCGAAAGAAGGGCTTGCTGGTGTCGCCGTCATTATGGAGATTGCCGAGGAAAATGGCTCACCGGGAGAAGGGCTGGTTGGCGTCGCCGTCGCTGTGGGGGTCGCCGGGGAAGGTGGTTCGCCGGGAGAAGGGCTGGCTGGCGTGCGTCGACAACGGTGGGGAGGGGCTGGTCGCGGACATGGATAACCCCAGTGCTGCAGATGGTGGTGAAGGCGACAACGGACGATGAAGTCGAGACGCCTGAATCTGGGGTCACGAGGCTTGTTATGTTGCTGATGATGTCTGAATCTAGGATCGGGACGTCGGCTGGTCATGGGTAGTGTGGCAAAGCTTTCGTCGGTCAGGGAATCAAGGGAAGCTGCTAAAAATGATACTGATGGAGGTTAGGAATCGTCGAGTTCTTCCTTCCCTGGTATTCCTGCACAAGTAAGTGACTGATCAAAATGTAAGATGACTTCTCGCGATGCTGATGTGCGGCCGCGAGAAGTTTAAGAGACCCATCCTTATCGACGATGGAAACGACCAAGCTCGGAGGAGTCTGCAGCTTATGCAAAAGAGATCGTCACGGTCGTCGAGATGGATTTGTTCCTCGTTGCTATTGTTGATGTTGAGTGGGATTCGGTGGTGTTCGGGGTCGCCGACAACTTTGGCGGAGGCTTGGGTTGATGACGGAGGATTTCCATTACTACTGTCGAACCTATCTTGGGGTTGCTAAGCCGTGGGATAAACGTCTGAAGGTGGTTGAAAATGTCCGTCTGTGTGCGTTCTCTCATTCTCTCTGTATGTAGGTGGTCCCCCTCTGTCTCCTCTGGTCCCCTTTTTTTTGTTGTGTCTGTCTGTCTCTTGATCAGCCAGGAAATATATAACCGATGTAGGTTACGAAACCCATCCTTAATTTTCATCATCAAATCGGATTAATTCTAGCTGTTACAAATTGTTTGAGGTACTCAGCCTTGAAGGCTATTGACGACGATGTGAATTTAGAATGGCATTGAAAGCTTCCGTTCTTCATTGCATGGTTAACGAATTTGAGAATTTGGGGTATTTACAGATGCCCCTCTTTGCGAGAGAATCTGATAAGGTTTTCTCGCAAAGATATCATGAATACCCCAAATTGATAAATTCTGATCTTGATGGACCTTGCACCTTGGAAACTCATCAGGAAAGTAGTTAGATGAAATCTTGTGAAATACAGATATAAGCAAATGACACTCATGCATATCGTTTCTACTAAAATTATTCCCAAGTGAGAACAAGAGAAGGGATTTTGTAATTTTCTCACAGTTCGCTCTTATTTCTAGAAGCTATCTCAGTTGGATTTTAGAATTCCTTTGACTTGGATGCTCATGTACTAGTCGAAAGAGTCTTTGCCTGGGTTGTAATGTGGCTTTGGCATAAGGCCTTTAGATTGAAGTTTTAAATTCCACAATTAAAAGAAGGAGTCTAAAGACCTCATAGGAAGCTACTTGACCATAGAGTTTTCACCGTTCAAACAAATTCTCCATCGTTCAGACGGCTCGCCGGTTTATGCATTCCGTTAGGGATGAATGATTGGCTTACTAGTAAGTGCTGATGATCTGCTTTGGGAATTGTTTTCACTTGAAAATATGACACCTTTGCGTTTGCGACCGTCAATGTCGGCCCTGGTGATTTATTATGTTCTTTTGACTTGAATTTTGCACTTTGCTTTTGAGGAGTTTGGTATTTCAACTGATTTTGCTTTTGCTTTGTCAGGTTATAGGGATTTGCCCCGCTTTCTTTTCTGATAATCTTTTTGGAGACGCTTTGGACTCCTTGGGAATTTGTATACTTTGACGTGGTGTTGGTAAAATTTCATTTTTGGGGACAACTCAACTAGCAAGCTTGACCATTGATGGTATCTTTTCGCTTGAACCTTGAAGAAGTGTTGCCTCTATGGTCCGTTGCTTCCAGTTCCTAACTGCAGGATCTCCTTTAACCTCAATGTGATGCGGTCCTTAGACTCTGTGGGAGTAGTGTATGTAGAAACTTCAAATTTGGCTCGGAAAAAGGTTACCAATGGTTGATGTTCTGTGTTTGGGGATAGAGAAGAAATGCTCGATCTCATCCTAGTTTGAGCATCTTTTGTCAAAAGATTCGTTGTCCTCCCGGATCTTTGCATGTGAACCCTCATAGTGTTTGCACTCATCACTCAGGGGTAGGTGTTTAGGAGTAGGTTTCCCTTCTCCATTCTCCCTCAGAAGCATTCTCTTTATCCAAAAATCTTTTCGAATTGTATGCAAATGGACACACAAATGCTTAAATAGGTTCAAGTACGCAAACCTCGTTGGAGACTTCATACTAAAGTGATGTTCTTGTGCAAGCTTCGCGAGGAAAGTGTTTGCACTTTCATGCCCCAGTCATGTTCTTAAAACGAATTTCACAAGACCACCCACGACATTGCCAGTAGACTGTATCGTACTGTGCGGATGCCCAAGTGCCTACACAGTTGACAACGAATGGAGACTGAGTTAGCTAAAATACTTCACCTAAAGTATAGTATCCGCTGGGGAATTGAGATGGATATGTCTATCTTGATAATCGGTGTAACAGACTCCATTGTGGGAAAACGAAGGCATGACTCCGTCTGGGGAATGATAAGAAATCTTGTTAGAGAGTAGTGTAGATGATACTCCCTTTCGATATGATCATCTTTAGTGACAACAAAGGCAATCTCGAAGTCTTGGCTCGAAATTTTCCACCCGACCGCCCACGCCTTTGTCTGTAATGCAGGATGTTCATGTGCCTACACTCGCTAAAGGGCGGATAACAAGTGAACTCATGTAACTTGTTTCTTTTAAAATAAAGTTTGCTCATGTAACTTCATTTATGAAAGGCGAAGTAGAGTTTTGATACTTCCCTTTGTGTTTCGTCATTGCATCTTCGTCCGAAGGAATCAAAGGACTGATGAAACTGCCGCAAGCCTTTGGCTTGAAGCTTTGCCACCCTCGCCTTCGTCACAGGAGTTTTGTACCATTCGTGTGAGGAGCTCTTGTACCTGCCCACGAGACAAAGGACGTAAACGAAATAAGCTCATGTAATCTCGTTTAATTTGATGAAGAGAGTAGTAATTGTAAGATTCTCCCCTTTTCATGAATACTACTAATTCGAGACTCTAACACCATTTAAGTGTAGTAACGTCGGATAGCGTCCGCATTGATTGGTTGTGACAATTCTCCTCCATCCATCTTCGTTAGGATGGTCGCTCCACCTGAGAAAGCGTGTTTGACGACGAATGGTCCCTCGTAGTTTGGAGAAAATTTTCCCCTAGGATCTTTGGCATTTGGAAGGATCCGTTTGAGGATGAGGTCTCCTGGTTTGTACTTGACCTCTTTGACCTTTTTGTTGAATGCCCTGGACATGCGTTGTTGATAACATTGCATGTGGTCGATTGCGGCAAGTCATTTCTCATCGATGAAGTCGTGGTGCGCGAGCTGGTGATTGGCCTTCTCTTCCTCGGTCATGTTGCTTTGGGACAAGATCCGAAGAGAAGGTAGCTTGACCTCAGCTGGAATAACTGCTTGAGCGCTATAGACAAGTTCAAAGGGAGTTGCCCCAGTCGAAGTGCGCATCGTAGTCCGATAGGCGAGTAGTGCGAAAGGGAGCTTCTCATGCCAATCGCGATATGTGATCGCCGTCTTTTGAAGGATCCTTTTCATGTTTTTGTTGGCGGCTTCGACTGCACCGTTCATTTGTGGACGGTACGGTGATGAGTTGAGGTGTTTGATTCGAAATTCAGTGCATAGAGAATTCATTTGTTTGCCGTTGAAGGTTGTGCCATTGTCGGTGACGAGCAGTTCTGGAACTCCGTATCTGGCGATGATATTTGCCCGCGTGAAACGTATGATGTTATTCGCGGTGACTTCCTTGAAAGATTGTGCTTCGATCCATTTAGTGAAGTAGTCGATGGCGACTAAGATGAACCGATGCCCGTTTGATGCCTTACGATTAATCGGTCCGATGACGTCCATGCCCCACATTGAGAACGGCCACGGTTCAAACAGTGGGTAGAGCCTTGTTGGAGGGACGTGCACCTTGTTACTGTATATCTGACATTTGTGACGGGTTTTGACGTATTTGATACAATCGGCCTCGATTGTGAGCCAATAGTATCCCTAACGCATGATCTTTTGAGCGAGGGCATAACCGTTCATGTGTGGTCCACAAACGCCTTCATGGACTTCGAAGATGATGGCTTGAGCTTCTTGTTCGGTGACGCACCGCATGAGGGCTGTCGTGAATAACTTCTTGTAGAGCACGTCACCATTGAGGAAGTAGTTCCTAGCAATCCTCCGGATGAATTTCCGTTCGTTTCCTGTGCTGCCTTGGGGAAATGTGTTCGTCTCTAGGTAAGTTTTGATGTCTGTAAACCACGGTGGTGAGTCCCCAGGTTGGCAGGGCTCGACATGCATGCAACTTGGGTCTTCGGCGATGTCGATGCGAAAAGGTTCTATGTCCATTTCTCCTGCTAATGGAATCATTGATGCAAGAACAGCAAGAGCGTCCGCGAAACGATTATCTGCCCATGTTTGTAGGTAGTCCTGATATGGGATGAGCTTTGGGTCCCTTGTGCGCCACGCCCCGTTTGTTTGGGAGATAATGAGTGCCGAATCTCCATGAACGTCAAGAAATCGGACTCGCATGTCGAGTGCACGTAATAGGCCAAGGACGCATGCTTCGTATTCAGCAATGTTGTTTGTGCAGGGGAAAGTGACTTTAGCAGCTGTTGGATAGTATTGTCCGTCTGGGGATATCACTACTGCTCCGATGCCTGAACCGGAAGAGTTGACAGCGCCGTCAAAATACATTGTCCATCTTTGTTGTGACTCGGTGAGGAAGATGTTTTCGTCTGGCAATTTGATTTCCAAAGGCGAATTGTCTGTCCCTGGATATTCCGCAATGTGATCAGCGATTATTCTTCCTTTAATTGACTTCGTTGAGTGGAATCTGATGTCGAATTCAGCTAATTGTAACTGCCACTTAGAGACACTTCCTATCAGTGTTGGTTTGTCAAAGAGATATTTGAGGGGATCATTTTCAGATACTAGTAGAATCTCGTAATGGAGGGTGTATTGCCGGAATCGGTTTAGCACCCAGACAAGTGCACAACAAGTACGTTCTGGCATAGTGTACCGGGACTCGCAATCAGTGAATTTCTTGCTCAAGTAGTAAATTACATGTTCCTTGGCGCCTAGCAGCTGTTGGGCAAGCATGGCTCCAAATGATTCTTCTCGAACTGTGAGGTAGAGCGTGAGAGGGTGCCCCGGCTTTGGCGGGATGAGGACGGGTGGTTCTGTTAGATAGGCCTTTATCTGTTCGAACGCGATTTTGTAGTCATCATCCCATTCGAACTTGACATCTTTCCTTAGTTTCTTGAACAACGGTTTGCACGTATCTGCTAAGTTGGAGATGAACCTTCCAATGTAGTTGACGCGACCCATGAAGCCCCGAATCTCCTTAACTGACTTTGGTGCTGGGAGATCGCGAATTGCCTTGATTTTGTCGAGGTCGATTTCGATGCCTTTGCTGCTGACAACGAACCCTAGAAGTTTGCCTGACGTTGCCCCGAAGACGCACTTGGCCGGATTGAGACGAAGCTTGTACTTGTGAAGTCGTTCAAATAGCTTGCGGAGAACAACAGTGTGGTCTTCTTCTGCTTTGGATTTGGCGATCATGTCGTCGACGTAAACCTCAAGCTCACGATGCATCATGTCATGGAATAGCACTACTATTGCGCGTTGATAAGTTGCCCCGACATTCTTGAGTCCGAAAGGCATGACTCGGTAACAGAATGTGCCCCATGGTGTTGTGAAAGTCGTTTTCTCCTTGCCTTCTTCAGCCATACGTATTTGGTTATATCCAGAAAATCCATCCATGAAAGAAAACCTGTTAAAACCAGCAGTATTGTCCACTAACAGGTCGATGTGCGGCAGAGGGAAGTCATCTTTGGGACTCGCTTTGTTAAGGTCGCGGCAATCGACGCATACTCGGACCTTCCTGTTTTTTTTATGACGGGGACGATGTTGGCGACCCATTGTGGGTAATTGGCTACCTCGATGAAATTGACCTTGAGGAGTTTGTCGACCTCTTCCTTGATTGCAAGAGCTAGTTCGGGCTTGTACCGGCGTTGTTTTTGCTTAGTGGGACGGATTAGTGGATCGGTGGGGATTTTGTGCTCCACTATCTCCGGGTCTAGTCTTGGCATATCTGCGTACGTCCAAGCGAAGATATCTGAAAATTCCTTGAGTAGGTTGACGATACTTTCGGCCTCATCTGTTGGGAGATCAGCCCCAATGTGTAGCTCTTTGGGCTCATCATCCGTTCCGATGTTGATTGTTTTGGGTTCTTGTAATGTTATCTCCTTTGGTTCCTCATGTCGTTGGAGACCTAGCTCGAGACTATGGTAGCCGTCGAGGGATCTCGGGTTATCTATGATCACTCCGTCATGTTCTGGGGCATTTTCAGGTATGTCTGAAGCGCCGTTCCTACATGTAAGAAACAAGTCAAGGTCGTGGTTGTAGCTGAATTGCATGAAATTTGAAGTATTATATGACGTGTCAACTATGATAAGTCAAACGTTCTAAAATAAAAATAAAACGTTGTGGGATCAGGCCTCAGCGGGGCCCTCGTTGTTTCCTCATATTCGCCCTTTATCATCAGCGTCCCGATCCCACAGACACTAACTAGAGTCACGTTACATACGGACAACCTTGCTAGTCCGCGACCAGAATGTAGCAAGGTAAATTATTCTAGACTCGATTATTCTAAGTGCAAAAAGTAAAGTTGGAAAGGTTCACCCTTCGAGCGGTATGTCTGACTCAGTTGGGCTCGACGCTTCCATCATGTTGATTTCTTCTTCGGGCTCTTGTGCCTCAATCTTCATACCCTCCATCTGCTCGGAGAGGATCTCTCCTTCCATTGTCGTTGCTGACGAACGAACAAAAGGGATAGCTGACTTGCCTCCAGCGCGCATGTCCTAGATTGTTGGTTTAGGCCTCCGCGGTTCGTTGCCTTTGGATCCGAGAGCGCGTGTCCCCAACTGTGTAGGTATGTCGATCGGATGTCGGATGCCTTGCCCTTGAGCTCCGAGTCCTTGACCAGACTAGTATCCGAATCTGATGAACTGTCGAGCAGCGCTGCGGTTGCCCTGGCCCATTAGGGGATCTGACCTGAAGTCCCTCCTGACCATGTTTACCATCTCGAACGCTTGAGTTGTCGATGGTTCGCCAGTTGGTTCTCCGACGTATGGCATGTCAATTTCATGGCACAATTCCATGGTACTCTCCCCTTTGACTGTGATGAGCTTGCCATCTGAAGGAAAACGGACCATCTGGTGCAGAGTCGAAGGGATTGCCCCGGCTTGATGGATCCACGGACGTCCTAGCAGCATGTTGAAGGATCCGGCAGTCTCAAGAATTTGGAATGCGGAGGAGAAGAGAGTGGGCCCCACTTTGATTTCTAGGGTCATCTCGCCATGGGCCTCACGTTTTGCGCCGTCAAAAGCTCGAATGGTCAGGCTGGAAGGTAGGAGTTTCTCCACATTGATACCGAGCTTATGAGCCACATCAAGTGGGATGATGTTGACTCCGGACCCTCCGTCGATGAGCACCTTGGAAACAATAGTATCACGGCATTTGAGCGTGATGAACAAAGCACTGTTGTGGTCCCGTCCTCCTTCCGGGAGGTCATCTTCCGAGAAGGTGATAGCATTGTTTGCCAGCATACCGTTCATGTACGAGTCCAGCGTGTTGACCTCAATCTCTTCCGGTACGTGTACTTCGGCCAGAAATTTTCTCCAACATCTCTCTGTGCTTATCGGAAGAATGGATCAAGTCGAAGAGAGATATGGGTGGGTTGCTTCCTTAGTTGCTCGACAATGTTGTAGTCGCTTTCTTTCACCGAGTAGATCACTTTGCGAATTTGTTCATTCGACGGCCCCTTGGGCTTTGAAGACTCAGGCTGCAGTTGGGGGTCTGGAGCCGGCACCACTTTTCCTGAACGGGTGATGAGCTCCACTTCTGGGCTGGATGTCATGCTACTTGGACCAATGATAATTGGACTCTTTGGTTCCATCTGTATCGGTGCAGGTGCTTGAAGTGGCGTCTCCGGTTGCGCATGACCCAATGGGATGTAGACATATGGTGCTCGAGGGAGTACTTGGGGGAAGATGTCCGGTATAGCGGCATGCATCTGTAGAGGGTGTGTATCTCCTCCGTAGGATTCATGTCCACGTCCACGTCCTCGGCCTCGGCCTCGTCCTCGACCACGATTGGACTCGATTATATTGACATATTCTTCTCCTTCAGACTCATGAGTCCTGACCTCCGTATCAACCACCTTCTCAAAATCAGACTTCTTTTGCTTTCTCGGAGGTTGTACTTCAGTTCTATGAAGAACAATTGGAATCCGGAAGTGCGGTTTTTTAGCCTGTCTAATATATGCCGGCATGAAATTCATGGGTACAGCCATATTGGGTGGTATATGGTGAGTGCGCATGCGAGGTCGGCGTCTCCAGCTTCGCCCTCGATTGACCTCAGTTACATTGGCATGTTCAGTGATATCTTGCTCCACTTCATGTAAATGCACCTCTTCTTCATGATCAATCAGCGGCGCAAAGGGATTTGTCCCGACATAGTTGACGTGCGCGGGCAATGGGTTGCTCATGTCATTTGGCGTCGTAGCCGGTGTCGCGAACGTAATAACGCCGTCATCCAGCAAGTTCTGAATCTTGAATTTGAGTGCAATGCAATCTTTAGTGTCGTGCCCCAGTGCTCCAGAGTGATATTGACAACTCGCCTTGGGGTTGTAGCCAAAAGAAGAAGGGTTGGTCGGTTTGGGGTCTACAGGTGAGATGAAGCCCATGTCTCTCAGCCGGGTGAACATTACATCTAATGGATCGGGAGTCGGAACCAGGTCCTCCAATCTGCGTCGGGGACGCTCTTGCCGTGCAGGCTTTGGCTGCTGCTGCTTCGTCACGGGAGCGGTCGGTCTAGGATTGGCAACTACAGGCACAGGAGGTCTAAAGGTAACTGCGGCGTATGACCTCGGCGCATATGAAGTTGGCGGTACCGCTGCCTTATTGTGCTCTGCAGCCGCGACGAGCTCCTTGGGCTTTGGTTTGATGGCTGGCTTTAATGAAGGGGGAGGGATTAGTCCATCTCGGCTTGCCCCATCGAGTTTATCGGCATTGATGACTGCTTGGGCGAAGGTTGTGATGGTCTGACCAATCATGTATGGTAGATACTCGCGTGGCAGGAGTTGGAAGAACTCATCTATCAGCTCTTTCTCTTTCAATGCTGGCTTAATCTGCGAAGCCATCTCCCTGAACCGATAAGCAAATTGTTAGATGTCCTCAGAGCGGTACCTTCTCAGTTTCTGCAAGTCTGATATCGTGGGTGCCATTTCTACATTGAAACTGTAGTAATTGAGAAAGTCGAGGGCTAACTCCTTGAAAGTTGTGTACTGGCTTACATCCTTGGTGTAATACCAGTGCAACGCCGACTCCGCTAAGCTCTCTTGGAACATGGCGATGCGAAACTTATCATCTATCGGGTATACAGCCATCTTGTGGCAGAAGTGCTTCAGATGTAACTCCGGGCAGCTATTACCTCGAAACTTCTCAAATTCAGGCATTTTAAACTTCGGCGGGACTTGAATCTGGGGGACATGGTAGTTGGCATATTCCCAGTTGTGAGCCTGGTGCCCTTGAATGGCATTGAGGCGTTCCTCCATTCTCGCCATACGATGCGCCTCCTCTTCTTGTATCGTGGCAATCTTAGCTTCGAGCCTTGTCTCAAAAGCATTGGCCTGATGTTGTTCACCAAATAATTGATCGATAATGGCCGCATTACGACTTGTCGGGTTTGGCACAGTTGATTCCACATGTGGAGCCCGGGGTACTGGAAAGCCTGCAGTTGTAGGGGCGGCAGGAAAATAGGGAGATGGCCCAAGTGGCGCTCATTGATAGGGATTTGGCCCTGGTGCGGAAGGTTGAGGGTAGTATGGTGGGAGATATGGTGGTGTTGTGGTTGACAAAAAAGGCGGTCCACGCATGTGTGGGTTATAAAAAGGTGCTGCTATACTTGCGGAGATAGCGGATCCTAGGACAACATGGTTATGGGGGAATGGAGGGCTTGATGAAGCGATTAGGCCTGGTTGAATATGTGGGAAGTAAGGTGGCATTGTAGATATGGTGGATCCAGGCATGATAGGTGGAAGATGGGGGTTTTGGGAGACAATAGAAACGGCAGGTGTAGCCATTGGTTGCCGCTGGAGGAACTCAGCCATCATCAATTTGAGAGATGACAGCTCGGTTGTGAGGGTTTCCACCTTAACTCCCAGGGAAGTATTGTTGGCGCTTTGGGCCGCATCAGACGTGTTGAGGTTGAGTGGTGATACCACTGGTGGAGCAGTTGATGATTTGATTGCCGGCGTCGTGAAAGCTGTCAGAGGTGGGATGAAAACTGGAGCACTGACCCTAGCTGCGGACGGCCCGACGGTGAAGACTTGGGCTCTAGGGAATAGCTCGGCGAGAACGGGGGACCTAGCAAGAGGCGAAACCGGTGCTGATGTTTGAACCGATTCCGCGGTAGTGACAGTCGAGACAGTAGCACGAGTAGTTGGGATAGCCTCAGCGGTCACGAGAGAGTTACTAACAACGGAAGTAGTTGAAGAAGTGGAGATGAGGCTTGGAGAGATGGCGGCCATACCTTCTCGGGTGGAGCGGGTTCTCGGCCGTTTTCTTTTCGGATCAATCTTGGTCGTTTGGTACCTTGGGAGGAGATGGAAGAGTTGAATCAACATTGAGCATTATGATACTTTGGATGCATGATATGTAATGATGCATGATCATGTCTAATGCAAGGATTGGATTGTAATTACAATGAATTCAATCCAAGAGAGAGAAAGCAAGTCAGCAAAACGACGTTTAAGCTGAAGTTTATCACAAAGAGTATTAAAAAGTTTGACGAATAAAAGATGAGATGGGATTTCGAGCCCGTTATGATAGAGTCGATCTTCAAATGCGATTCCAAGGAGTAATGCGCTTCTTCTAAAAACGGGCTGACTGGGCGTCGATGTCCTTCTGATGTTTTGGGGGAAGGTCGAACTCTTTCTCTGTGAGAGTCATCCACACGCGTTCGAAGTGTGTCGTTGCTCGCCGAATTACGCCCCTTGGTGGGGGTTATCTAGGTCGATCGGATCAAACGGTTTAGTTGGCGCTGCTCTGATCCGCGGAATTCCTCCGAACTGGTGCATAACCCGTGCCGGACAGTAGTAAGACGTCCCGGTGATCCCGACGATTGGGATGTAATCTCCATCCAGGGAACTTATGATGGCCCAGTCCACATCGAAGCATTTGGCCATCTGGTAGAAGTCCTCTGGCTCCAGAGACCGGAAGAGAGCTCGGACACCAGCAAAGGTACGAGTCGGAAGGCGAGCACGTCCTGATATTCGGTCGAGTAAATCTGGAAATTGTTCTCGTCTGAATGATTCTCCAGTGATGCCGACGTGGATGTAGAACCATGCCTGGAGTAGTGTCGGGCTGAAGGTGAACTTGTGATTTTGCACTCCCTCTCTAGCTCTGCGTGCAATTCGGGTGAGGCTGTAATTTGTTTCGCCGACCAGGTAGGAAAGAAAAGGCCTTCCTTCGATGATTGCTTTTGTCAGGTAGACTGTTCGCTTGTTGAGCAATGCCTCACTGTATGGTAGAGTATCGTCCCTGCGAACAAGAGGATAAAGGCCCTCGCTGATCCTTGACCGTCTCCTATGTGTGGCTCATACGGCGTGTTGCGTAACTCGAAGAGCTTGTTGACGTTGATATGTCCTTCCGCGATAAACAAGCTGGGTACAACTGCTGGTGAGATTTGAAGGAGACGAGCTATGTAGTTTCTTGGCTTGTCATCATAAGGTAAGGGGAGGATTCCCGAATAAGGAGGTAGTGCAGAGAGGTCCCCATATTCTTCGTAAGTCGGCGCCAGTTCTAAAGTGCCAAATCTGAAGGTATAGCTTTTGGGATCCCAGCGAGCGACGAGATGCTGAAGTAGGAACCAATCAACTTCCATGCGGATGAGGTGAAAGAGACCTCCAAGCTTTTGTTGCACGAACTCCCTTTTTGAGGGTCTGACCACATCGAGCCACCGTCGAAGCAAATCCGTAAATGGAATCCCTTGCGTAGCGCTATTGACTCCATGAGATGAACCTACAAGCTTGGACGTCATTCAATTGCAACAATAATCCAATCCAAATCCTAATATGAGGTGAATTTGCATGCGAATTATTTACGTTTGAAGAGTATTGAATAAATATAAATGTGTCGATGCGTCAACTTTTGCATAGCAGGCACTCATGCAGAATGAATGTTAATGGATGCAGTAATGTAAATAGGGGAGATAGGGAAGGGAGAAAGAGAGTTGAGGAAACCCCCGCAACCAACCCAAACCGCTGCAAAATGAACAAAATTAGTTATTACGATTTATCGCATGCAAAACATACCTGAGACCTGTCCCTGCACAGGTAGAAGTCACGTAGTAACAAGCAAATGCATATGCGGCGTCTGGTACCTGTAGTGGACAAACAATACTAGACTCTCGGATGAAGGCTTCTAAACCTCCCATGGACTGAGGGAGGCGGGGCCCCGGCCAAAAACCATACCGAAAATAGCAGCAGGCTGAGCCTCTCGGTGACCCCCCTAAAAATCCTAGCCCCGGGTTCGGGCACACCTAGATATGCCTAGGAAAGCAGTAAACAAACACAATCATGAGGGAAAACAAAGGGCACCGAGCCAAGCACGTACATGCACAAACAAAAACTCCTCTCCGCCTGTGGATTAAAAATGTAAGAGCGTTCGAAAGGAATCCACATGCAGAGTCCCCAGCGGAGTCGCCATCCGGGATGTACGCACGTCCTCCGGCCTAGCACGCGCGCAGCGGTTCGGACAACCCAAGGATCCGGGCCCGCTCCCCTAGAGTCTTCCGGTCGGCGTCGCGACTCGAGCGTCGAACGCTGCGGAAAAAACCAGGGTGGTCCCTCCTTCGATTCCTGACCGGGTCTGCCCAGACTCTTCGCCGATCGTCTCCATGCTCCTTAAGAGGCGACGGGCGAAAAGAAGCGCATGGCCCGAGGAGGAAGCTTCAGGAGGTTCCAAGAGCGGCTCGTGTTGTCAGTCCCTCATCCAAAATGACTTCGTAAAAAAAATGTGTTGTTTAACTTAGGTAAACTATTACGGAGTCGCCACCGACTTAGTGATAAAAGCTTGGTTTAGGTCGAAAAACCAGAGTAGATTCGGGGATTCCTAATTACTAACAATTACATCTAAACATACAAAAAGGTGGCGTTTGCTCCAAAAAATTTGTTTCTGATTAATAGGCGTTGGACCCGATTCAGGCTTTTTGGGCCCGAACTCATGTTTATTTGTTTTACAAACATCATGCAACGATATACCTATGGGCCTAAGGCATGCGGACATGCACAGACAATTATTTAGATCAAAGGGAGCGGGAAAGGGTGATGATCGTGGGCCTATGCACTTGGGCCTACGATCCGTTACATGTGAAAATAAAGAAATCGGGAGGCCCGCACCTCCCTCATGTACCTAAAGCCCACCGGTATGGCATATCATCGGCCAAGCTCATCAGTTGGGGCCGCTTTCGAGACGTATTTCCTCCACGTGCTTCCCCGTGCGCCTCCGGTTTTAAGCTTTGTCCTTAGAAATCCTTTCCCGGGCATGCTCGGGATCAAACAGATTTTGCACATGTAAAAGAGGTAAGAAGATTGGGATTAGATCACTTTTAATGCAACATAAGACATTATCAAATTTCATTTTTTTAAGTCAAAGGTAATTATAATTTATTTATTAAAAAAAATATTTATTACTATTAAAAAAAATCATGATGCCAAAGATTGAATATGATGTAATTAAAAAAATGTTGAGTCCTCGTTAAAAATAATAATAGTAAAATAGTAAGAAAAGAACAAACAAGGATATTTAACTTTAAAAGTTGATCGATTAAAGATTATTAGGAATAAAAAAAAACGAACATAAAATTCATATAAAGAAAAATCTAACTGTTGGTTTAAAATGTAAAATGTCGAATGAACAATTGCTATAGGAGTAATCAGATTATATAAAAATGCACATTTATGGCCATTAAGAAAAAAAACAAAAAAACGCTAAAAAGTAAAGACTTTACCTTTCTGCGAAGCTCCGTCTGTATTGTGGGTTTTGTCCCTCTCCCTTAGTTCGACCCCGGTAAGATCGAAGTGGGATCGCAGCCCCGTCCTTGTATGTCGACGGCTGCAAAGGGCGCCGCATCAGCTGGGTTCCAATAGCCGAGGTCGAGGAGGCATCGTGGAGGGCGCTGGAATTTCAGATCTCAGACGGGAGCGGCAGGGGATGCCCGGATCAGATGGCACCGTCGTCGGACTTGGGCGAGCCGGGGAAGTGGATGCTACCACCGTAGCAAAGGGACGCTGGAGGGAAGCTGGGTTTGGAGAAGGGAAGCGCCGGAGTTGGGTTGTTGGCGAGGGAGGACGCCGGAGAGAGGTGACTTCGCCGTCGCTGCTGCCGGTCTGTGGGCCTGAGGTTCGTCGCCGCGGGACGTCAAGGAGGTCGAGCTGACATGGGTCGGTGCCGTTGGACCTCGAAGACGGGCGTCGTCTGATCATCTCCAAACCGGTTGCCGGCAGCGGGAGACTTTGGGTCAAACTCGAGAAGCTACTAGAGCTGGACGACCGCGGAGAGACATCGCCTCAGGTTCGCTCGCCGCTGGATTCGCCGGAGAGCTGGTGGAGGTATCGCCGGATACGTTGCTTCATCGGGAGAAGGGCTTGCTGGTGTCACCGTCATTATGGGGATCGCCGAGGAAGATGGCTCACCGGGAGAAGGGCTGGTTGGCGTCGCCGTCGCTGTGGGGGTCGCCGGGGAAGGTGGTTCGTCGGGAGAAGGGCTGTTTGGCGTCGCCGTCGCTGTGGGGGTCACCGAGGAAGGTGGTTCGCCGGGAGAAGGTCTGGCTGGCGTGCGTCGACAACGGTGGGGAGGGGCTGGTCGCGGACATGAATAACCCCAGTGCTGAAGATGGTGGTGAAGGGGACAACGGACGATGAAGTCGAGACTCCTGAATCTGGGGTCACGAGGCTTGTTATGTTGCTGATGATGTCTGAATCTAAGATCGGGACGTCGGCTGGTTATGGGTAGTGTGGTAAAGCTTCCGTCGGTCAGGGAATCAAGGGAAGCTGCTAACAATGATACTGATGGAGGTTAGGAATCGTCGAGTTCTTCCTTCCCTAGTATTCCTGCACAAGTAAGTGACTGATCAAAATGTAAGATGACTTCTCGCGATGCTGATGTGCAGCCGCGAGAAGTTTAAGAGACCCATCCTTATCGACGATGGAAACGACCAAGCTCGGAGGAGTCTGCAGCTTATGCAAAAGAGATCGTCACGGTCGTCGAGATGGATTTGTTCCTCGTTGCTATTGTTGATGTTGAGTGGGATTCGGTGGTGTTCGGGGTCGCCGACAACTTTGGCGGAGGCTTGGGTTGATGACGGAGGATTTCCATTACTACTGTCGAACCTACCTTGGGGTTGCTAAGCCGTGGGATAAACGTTTGAAGGTGGTTGAAAATGTCCGTCTGTGTGCGTTCTCTCGTTCTCTCTATATGTAGGTGGTCTCCCTCTGTCTCCTCTGGTCCCTTTTTTTTTGTTGTCTCTGTCTGTCTCTTGATCAGCCAGGAAATATGTAACCGATGTAGGTTACGAAACCCATCCTTAATTTTCATCATTAAATCGGATTAATTCTAGCTGTTACAAATTATTTGAGGTACTCAGCCTTGAAGGCTATTGACGACGAGGTGAATTTAGAATGGCATGAAAGCTTCCATTCTTCATTGCATGGTTAACGAATTTGAGAATTTGGGGTATTTACACTAATTTGTCGTATGTCAGAGGTTGCCCCTTCACATACTCCGTGACGTCTATGTCTACGACTGGTTCAACCTGATAGGTTACCAAAGGTCCCGCTATCAAACTCCCTTTCGCCTAAGTTTTCTCCCTAAGGAGATTATCATACCGAATAGCCCTTCTGGCTAATTCGTTCCAGTCTTTGAACACTTCTCCCTCCAGCTTCTTTCTCAAGCGAAGAAGGAGGGAATCCTAGGCGATAGCAATAAGCTCAGCCTCAGACGCGGAAGTTTTACAGCTCAGTCGTGCCTTCCTCAATTTATTCAGAAATACAGCCAAAGGTTCGCCTGGCTGCTGTTTCATATGAGTAAGGTCTTGTAGGGTCACCGCTGGATCAGTCTGGGCGAATGCCAGCGTGAACTGGACTTACATGTCTTCCCAGTTTCTCACTGAATTATGGGGAAGGTTTATGTACCACGTGAAAGCAGCTCCTGTAAGAGAGCTTAGAAACAGACGTAGTTTCCAGAAAACATTCATGGCAACCTTCCCAACTTGGTGGGTGAAACGGGCAATGTGTTCAGCAGGCGAAATCCCTTCCTCGCCCGAAAAGCGGGCAAATTTAGGAACACGGCATCCCCTTGGAAAATGGTAGTCCTGATCGATGCTTTCAAGATAAGGGGCCCGATAGAGCTGAATCTCATTTGTGTCATCTGTCCCAGGGATCGCCCGTTCGACTAATTGCGTAACATAGTCTTTGATCTCAGGCAAAGCTCTGGCAGTGGGATGATTTAGGGCATTGTTGTTTCCTTCCTTCGTGCCGGCTGGGGATATACTCAGAATGTCTTTGATCCTCTACAGGGCGAACAAACTCGCTCTCTACGGGCCTGACGAATTCTTCCCTTCTCCGGAACGGAGGTTGGTATGCTGTATGATGGACTTGTTGCACCACACTCTTGCCCTCGTTTATCACAAGTGGCGGGTTATTGTACATTGTCCTCCCAGGACTAATGAAGGTAGGGGCATCCTCCGTGTTACCTTCATTTTCCCTTCAGCGATTACCGCTCTGTGCGAATAGTAATCATGCTGATGCCTGGTCGCTAATTCGCCCCTGTTGTCTATGAGGCTGCCTGATGATACCCCAGACACAGTCCCGAGGTTTTGAAAAATAGCCTCCATCTTGGAGTTGACTGTCTCCTTGAAGGCATCATGTTTTTGGTCGAGAGCGCCGACCTTCTCCATTAAGAGTTGGAGAGTACTCATGATGGCCGATAACTCTTTAGCCAAGGCTGGGTTTGAGCTACGTCCATCGATGCTCTTTTCTCCATCGAAGTTGTTGCCTCCGGGATTGTTTGAGATAAGACCAGATCGAGTCGTTGGCATCGTGTCAGCTTAATTGCTCCCACTGTGGTTGCCAAAGGCGTGTTCGCTCCGGAAGTGACCGCGGACAAGTTGGATCCAAACACATCGGAAATCTCTGGCACTACAAGTCAACTGGTTCCCGGAGGATTCGTGAAGTGTGGTCGCCGTATGAAATGAAAGTAAGAAAAGAGGAGAAGACAGCGGACGAACACCCCTAAGCAGAAGCACTTATAGATACCATCGACGATGCCTTCGAGAGTGAACAAGAACGCAGGAGCACAAAGAGAGTTTGAACGCTGGAATGCTTGAAATGAGAATAAATTGACAATATATGTCCGTCTATAGAGAGATGTTCATGTACAATGCCTAAGAACTACTATTTATACTAAGTTAAACCTACGTATATACGGCAATGTAATATTGCACATATATTACAATTCCTTTACTACCAGTCTCCATGGAATATCTCCTTTCCATATGAGTAAACTTGGCAATAATCTCCTTCCGGATTTCGAGATCTTTTGAAGCCTTCCTTAACAGCTGACTGATCGACCATGTCGCCTATTGGCCTTCGCCGTAGAGTTTCCTCGCTCGTCCAGTCTGACCGTCACTTGTCGCTTCGCCGACCTGTTGTCGCCCGTCATCTGGTAATCCCTTCGGCCAACAAGCCTTCGTCTGGTGTATATCTATGGTCACCTCCTTCCTAGATTTTCATTCCTTAGGCCTGTGCTCCGGACCGTCGATCCGCAAATTGCGCTGAGATCTATGACCCCGAATTTATGTTGCGAAACAGAGGCAAACGAGCCACAGTCTTCCTTCGACCTTAATGTCATTAGGAAAGCATGGGTGAATCCCTGTGCGAGCATTTCCTGTCCTCTGGTGTCATGTGCCCTACTCAGAAATCAAACATGGCCATCATCAGAAACCTCAATTAAAACAAAAAAGAAAGAATCCCAGATGATTTCATAAAGGCTTTGGGATCACCATTCGAAGGACTCGACAAGGTCAATGCTCGAAACCAGCTCCTCCATGCCATGCCCTTCACGAGCTCTTCAACCTCAGCACGTTCCTTGAACTCCACAATCACAAGATGCTTGAACTCTCCCATTGTTGCATACTCGTGGCTTCAAGAAACCCGAGCAATATGAATTCCCAGACGTCCTTGAATCCAATCCACCCAAAAGGTATTTGGACCCCATTTCACAACATTCATGTTCTAATCACCCCAATATTATCCAAGCACAGTGAAATAGGATAATTTGTTGGCAGATTTATGGTCAAACAAACCTTTTATGATAAAAAAAAGATTAACAATAATGTCTGTACAAAACCAATGTCTCGAACCCTGGGAACTAGATTTCCTCAGCTTGGACATTCGTTTGCGATGTGCACGGACCTGCCTGTGTTGTTCCCACTCATGCTCCTCTTAGTACCCAATCCCCACAAGCCTAATAAATGTCGAAACAGTAACATCACTCTTGAAGAGCCTCCTATTAAGGATCATATCCTATTGAAGTACATGCAAAAAATAATGTATAATAACAATTTACCTGGCAAGTGTAGAGTCCATAAGTCTCTTTCCAGAAGCTTTGTTCCAGGGGTTTATTGTGGCCTCTTGAACCGATGTGTTCATGTTCTCATGTAGAAAAGCTCGAATGACTCTCTCCGCAGGCCGAACCACTTTCTCAACCCATGAGTGTTCTGCCCTACCTGAGATAAGCGACATGCTTATTGGGCAACAAGGAGTTAGAAGTGAATAATTGAACACAGGAAAGGTGGCTTTCAAGGGATTACATGATAGAGCTTCTTCAGTTGAGTCGACATAATGAATTCCATCCAAACAATGTCGAATTCGTCTTCTCTTCAGAACAAATAGTGACAAAAGTCATGCCGACTTTAAAGAGTTGGATATGCTGGTTCTAAGTTCAGAAGATGTCTTTTCATTTCCGTTAAGACTGCATGTTGCAATTATTGATCAAGCAGCAACCCCTGACGGAAACAACAAGCAACAAAGAACCTCCTGTGCTATCCCAGACCGTATCAATTGGTATAAGAGCGAGTCATGGGCTATTTTGTGGCATTCCGGTAGCAATTCGATAAATTCCTACGGAAGTTATCGTCTCGCCTCGAGCGGTTGGAATTGACTCTCGGAAAGTGATGTGAAGTTGAGAGCATCCTAATTTTGAGGAAGTCCAGGGAACAAGTTGTGCAGGAATTAATTACCAATAGTAAACAACAAACGATTATGAAGTAATGATTTCTAAGAGGGGAGTAATGATATGGATCGCACATTTAGGGATTGGATAGTATTAAATTTAGAATAATTGGACTTTTCAAACATTATTATTGACGTAAGATTTATAGGGCTAATTATCTAATGAAAGAAAATCATGGGAAAAAAGTTTAGGTTTATTCTCGAGCCCTCTTATTTTCCGAAAAGGAATAGTATCCCGGACCGTATCAGAAAACTTACCTTTGTTCGGATGAATCCGATTTACAGCAATAGGACAGGACCGATGTCCTTGAGACGATCAAAACTATTAACCTTCGAATCTCTGTTAATGGCAGATTCTTGGTACTCAAATGAAAGGCAGATAAGATTAGAATTTTGTTCCTAAATAAAGTTTGTCACAAAATTATTTCGCTAAATAAGTTTGGTAATTTGGAAATTCGTTGACTAAAGTTTGTGAAATCGGCTTTATAAAGGCCGACTTCAATTATGAAGAAAGTCGGCTAACTTCATGTCATCTGTCACACCCATATGAAGTCGGCCTTTGTAAGACCGACTACTAAAGCCTTACGTAAAAAAAAATGATGCAATTAAAGTCGACCTTACAACGGCCGATTTCTAATGTGTATGGCGATTGAAGAAATACGCACCTCTCTATCTATTTCTATGTCAATCAAAAGGGGTGAAAAGAATAGAAGGGACGAACACCTAGAAGAGCTCTCTCGGTGGGGTAATTATTGGAGAGCACTGTGTGGAATAAAAAAAAAAAGTCCGGGGAGGAGGGTGGTGAACGGTGAACGGTGAACATTCCTCCTTCCCTGGTTTTTTGCTTCCTCCAGGAAGTCAGTTCCCCCCTCGTGTATGGCTTTGGGGCTCTTTTTGTAGTGACGTGACAACCTCACTTCTGGAATTTCTTCTCATCTACACTCCCAATCCAATCACTGAAAAAAAAGTCCTCGGTGCCTCGTTGCCCTTTTTGCGCGTCCCTCCGAAATTTTTTCTTTGTAAAGCCTTAAAGAAGTCGGCATTACAAAGGTCGACTTCCTTAGGCATATTTTTATTTTTTTTTTGTTAAGATTAATGAAATCGGCCTTACAAAGGCCAATTTCATGTAGTCGGGACGGTTTACATGAAGTCGGCCTTTCGGTTTATTAAGGACGAAATCGTCCTTAGAAAGGTCGACTTCCTTCGTAATCAAAGTTAGCCTTTCTAAGGCCGATTTCACTACATTAGTTAGTGAATTTTTCAAACTCGGTACCGTTTTAACGAAATAATTTACGGACTAAGTTATTTAGTAACAAAACACGATAAGATCATCGATGAAGAAAAAACAGCTTACCAGTACATTCTTCCGAAAATTCGTTATGCATATAAGCCGAAAAATCATAACGAAGAAACGAACTTAGAAGAGTCTAACCAAGAAACTTAAAACAAAAATCAATCAGCTAACGAGCTAATCCTAACGTGAAGATAGTAAGTAATTTATACCCCCAATCACAACTGGCAGATGATTGCGTGACCAAATTTCATTGATAAGCTAAACATCAAATCCCCTGGTCATCGAACCAAACCGTACGAAGAACCAGGATATAAAAGCAACACAAACTCACAGGAATGGCTGCATCACGAATAACCTTGGCAGTGAATTCAACAACAGACGCGGCAATCCTTTTAACACAAAAACAAGTCACAAACCAATCAGAATCAATCTACAGAAACAACAACACAACGAAAGAAACCGGCACCGTTTTGCTGATCAACTGGGAACTTGTTGATGAGAACGTGTTTACACGGTAAACGTCATTCTAGGCATTGCATATTGAGTTTCGAAGGTGCTCAAGATCGATGATGCGTCGACGGTGTTCAGCATCGATTCTGCGTTAGGGATAATCATCAAGGCATAAGATCGACGTTGACTCGGGAGTTCATCAATGTTACGAGGATCGACAGTGGAGTTCATCAATGTTACGAGGATCGACAGTGGAGTTCATCAATGATGGGATTATCTCGAACAGTTGGTCGATAGTTAGCATTAAGATAATTAGCACGTTTTCAATGTGTTTAGGTTAACGGTTATCTAGTTATGTCTATAAATATGCCGTCCTTAGCCAATTGTAACAGACAATCATTCTATGAGACTGTTAGAAATCGTGTAAAATGTTGTGGGATGGCTGCAAGTTTTCTTTCCTTGTGTTAATAAAATTCTTGACTTCTTTTTATTCTTTTGTATTATTGGCAACCACATTACATTCAACACTTTAGTCCTCGTTATATCGCGACGTGTTTCGTCTGTTAATTAAGCCTCCCGTAAACCTGCCTGGAATCGGCGTTGATGATCTCGATCGGGAAGGAACCAGCCAACTCCACGGCCAGCCTAGACGTCCCGGGGCAGGTCGGGCCCATTATCACTCCCTTCTCCTCCGACGGCGGGGCTACGATTTCGGCCTTCCGTGATGCAGGTAATCTGTGAAGTGGCAAAGGAACACAGGGAAGCTGGGCTGAATGGTGAAGGAACAAGAGGAAGCTGGGCTCCGGCAACGAAATGAAGGTGGGCTGCAGAGGGAGCTGGGCTGCAGGGGGCCGAGTGGCTGAGTTGCTGGATAAATAAGTCGCGATAGAAAGGAGGATATAACTATAAGAAGGAGAAAATATGAGGAGCAAATAAGCAAAAATGGGGAGAAGAGCCTAACAGAATCGGTGCAGGGCGAGGTGGTTAAAAACAGAGGACGCGCGCATTAGTTGGAGGGGAGAGAAGAGGATGGAGAAGAAGGGAGGGAAGGCGTAGTGTGGGGTGTGGGTTTTTTATTTGGGAATTTGTGGGTTTATCTTTCTGGGGGTTTGCTTGGTGTAATCGGAGGACTATTTTTTCGACGGGTGTTATTGTGGTTTTTTTTTCTAGTGTTCTGAGTAATATAGAAGGTCCAGCTTCGGATCGGAGTTGGTGACAAAGTTGTCATCAGGTGGTATCAGAGCTTCGACGCTCGACCTTCATGCCTGTTGCCGACGGAACCAGGTTAAGGGTGGCTCAAACTGCACAAATGGAGTCGGATTCTATTAGAGAGGTATTGCAGGAGCTAGTAAGGAAGTTTGATGGTTTGGACGCACGTATTGGGGCCATGGAGAATAGAGATAGGGAGAGCCTCAGAGGAGTGTCTGAGGAAGGGAACGACTCCAGCTTGAGAAGGGGTGGTCAACAACTATGGTCGACTGAGAGAGTTACCCATCAGACCAAAGTTGAATTTCCTTCGTTTGATGGAAGCTACGTTCAGGATTGGATTTTCAAGAGCGAACGCTTCTTCGAATTAGATGAAACGCCTGCTGAGTTGAAGGTAAGCATCGCCTCAATTCATCTGTCGGGGTTAGCTATAGAGTGGCACTATGCATTTTTACGGAGCAGGGAGTTGGTAGGAGCAGTAAGCTGGGATGAATATGCAGCTGCATGCTTACTCGTTTTGGGCCTCACAAATTAACTCGTCCCATTGTAATGTTGAAGGAACTCAAGGAGAGTAATAGTTTTTCTGAATATGTTGATAAATTTGTTTCGCTGGTGACTAAAGTAGATCTCTCTAATGAAGATCAAGTTGCTTTATTTGTGGGAGGCCTTAAGAAGGAAAACAGGAGATTGATTACGGTCCTCAAACCGAGAACATTACAACAAGCGATTGCTCTTGGAAAGGCTTTGTCTATTGAAGAGGATAAGCAAGGGAGCCGAAATAGAGAGTTTAATGTTAAGGATGGTCGGATGGAACCATGGCCAGGTCAACGGCATTTAACTGCGGTATCTGGGAATCGAGGCTCTGTTAAGTGGCCTGCAGGTGGCAAACCTCTGGAAGGTGGAGGACGTGGCAGTGGTGTATTTATGGGGGCTAGACAACCACCTTATCAACCACCCCATCGGAGACTAACCACAGCTGAGATGGAAGAGAAGAGACTAAAGGGGCTGTGTTTTTGGTGTGACGAGAAATACAGTTTTAATCATAAGTGTGCTAACCGGAGGATGTATGCTATTACCTTGAAGGCAGAGGATGTGCAAATTGAGGATGGATTGGAGGTAACGGAAGATGAAGTTGTGGTTGAGGAAGGTACTCCCATTATGTCCTTGCATGCTTTATATGGCGTTGCCTTGTCTCTTAAAAATCACACTATGAAGGTGATCGGAAGGTTTAAGAAACGGAAAATAACGATACTAGACTCGGGTAGCACTCACAATTTTTTGGATATCGGGGTGGCCAAACAAATTGGGTGCAAGACTCAACCTATTCCTAACAAAGGGGTCATGGTGGCTAATGGTGAAAGGATGTCGTGTGTGTCGGTGGTAAAGTCCTTTGTATGGGAGATGCAGGGAGAAGTGTATGAAGCGGATGTGTTGCTTTTGCCATTGAAAGGCTGTGAGATGATTCTGGGAATGGAGTGGCTAAATGCATTGGGAAAGGTGTTATGGGATTTCTCTACACTAACGATGCAGTTTAAGAAAGGTGGCAAAACAGTTACTTTGACAGCTGGGGCAGGAGAGTTTGTTAAAGTTTCTGCAGGAGTGTGTGCTTTAATGGGGGAGGAGATGGGATTGATGTTAATTCCGAATAAAAAGTAGGAAGCTGCAGTAAAGAAGGAAGAACCAATTCCAGAAAACATTCAGCAAATCTTGGCCACTTATCAAGGTGTGTTTGCAGAGCCGAAGGGATTACCACCTCATAGAAGGCAGGATCACGCAATTCCCCTGGCGGAAGGGGTACACAGACTAAATTTAAGACCTTATAGGTACTCTAGCATGCAAAAGGACATCATTGAAGGGCTGGTTCACGAACTCCTACAAACTGGGGTTATAAGATCCAGCACGAGTCCTTTCTCATCTCCGGTGGTGCTAGTGAAAAAGAAGGACAATTCTTGGAGATTATGTATTGATTACCGGGAATTAAACAAGAAGACTATTAAGGATAAGTTTCCGATTCCGATTATAGAAGAGTTGCTTGATGAACTACATGGTGCTAATTGGTTTTCTAAGCTTGATTTACGCTCAGGGTACCACCAAATCAGAGTAAAAGAGGCTGATATTCCCAAGACCGCTTTTCGAACTCACGAGGGTCACTATGAATTCTTGGTGATGCCGTTCGGTTTAACTAATGAACCCTCAACCTTTCAAAGCTTAATGAATGAAGTGTTTCGACCCTACTTACGGAAGTTTGTGTTGGTTTTTTTTGACGATATTCTGGTTTACAGTGCTACATTGGAGGATCATGCTGATCAATTGTCAAAGGTTCTGGCAGTCCTGAAGCAAAACCAACTGTTCGCAAAATTGAGCAAGTGTTCTTTTGCCAAAGGAAAGATAGAGTACTTGGGACACTTCATAGAGAAGGATGGGGTATCAACTGATCCAAAGAAGGTCAAGGCTGTTCAGGATTGGCCGCAGCCAGTTAATGTCAAACAATTGCGGGGATTTTTAGGTTTGACTGGCTATTATCGCAGATTTGTGCGAGGTTTTGGGATAATCAGTAAGCCTTTAACTCAGTTGTTGAAAAAGGATGCATTCCATTGGAACCCACAAGCACAACCAGCTTTTACACGGTTGAAGGAAGCACTTACGACAACTCCAATATTGGCCTTGCTGGATTTCTCAAAGGATTTCATTGTGGAGACGGATGCGAGTTCTTTTGGCATTGGGGCAGTGTTGATGCAAGATGGACACCCCATAGCTTTTATAAGCAGAGCGTTAGGTCCTCGACACATTGGATTGTCTGTGTATGAGAAGGAGTTATTGTCGGTGGTGCATGCGGTGGAGAAATGGCGACACTATTTGATGGGAAGGCAATTTGTCATCAAAACAGATCATCACAGTCTGAAATATTTGTTGGAACAGCAAGTTCACAATGACATGCAGATTAAATGGTTGGCCAAGTTGGTTGGGTATGATTATGACATAAGTTACAAGAAAGGGAAGGATAATATAGTGGTGGATGCCCTTTCTCGAATTCCTGGAGCAGAGGTTATGGCGATCATGTTGAACCTTCAACAGGGGACACTTCTTGATGAGATTACCGCCAATTGGCAGCAGGATCCGTCACTACAAACCGTTCTTCAGAGAATTCAATATGGGCATGATACTCAGTTTGAGCTAAAACATGGGTTACTGAAGAGGAAAGGGAAGCTGGTGGTTGGGAGTAATCCTACTCTCAGAGAAACCATAATCAGGACATTTCACGCATCTGCAGTAGGGGGTCATTCTGGAGTGAATGCAACAATGAAGCGGATATCCAGTTTTTGTTATTGGAAGGGGTTAGAGAAAGATGTCCGAGTTTTCATTGGAGCTTGTGATGTGTGCCAACGGAATAAATACGACCAAGCTGCTTCACCGGGTCTAATGCAGCCCTTACCAATTCCGCAAGCTATATGGGTGGATATTAGCATGGATTTTATAGTAGGGCTGCCTAAGTCGCAGGGAAACGAAGTGATAATGGTGGTGGTAGATCGGCTTAATAAGTATGCGCATTTTATGGCACTTAAGCATCCTTTTACAGCTTTGACAGTTGCAGAAGCCTTCTCCAATAATGTTTTTAAACTACACGGGCTGCCTAATACGATTGTTAGTGACAGGGATGCAATTTTCTTGAGCGATTTCTGGCAGCATCTCTTTAAGTTGCAAGGAGTGGAGTTGAGAATGTCTTCGGCCTACCATCCTCAAACCGATGGTCAATCGGAGGTGGTGAACAGGTGCTTGGAAACTTATTTGCGCTGTATGTCTGGGGGTTGTCCTCATTATTGGAGTAAATGGTTGTCGCTTGCGGAGTGGTGGTATAATACAACTCACCACTCGTCTATTCAGATGACTCCTTTCCAAGCGTTATATGGGTATGACCCCCCGTTCACCTGCCTTATATCAAAGGGTCTTCAACTAATAAGGCAGTGAATAGGGAGCTTTCGGACAGAGAAGATATGATTCAACTACTGCGATTTCATATTCATCGTGCTCAGAATCGGATGAAACAATTAGCTGATAAGAAGAGGTCGGAAAGGAGTTTTCATATTGGAGACTATGTTTATGTGAAGCTGCAGCCTTACAAGCAAAGCCCGGTGGAAGGAAAACATGGCAGTAAACTCACACCGTTATATTACGGTCCATACAAAATCATTGATAAGATTGGAGAAGTGGCATACAGGCTGCAGTTACCACGTACATCGCTCATCCACCCCACTTTCCATGTTTCACGTCTTAAGAGATCAGTGAATGCAGCTGGACAGAGTCCACAAAATTTTCTGGATGAGGAGGCTGCTTTGCCATTTCCTGAGTATGTCCTGCAGCGGAAGTTAGTGAAGAGAGGACATAGAGCAACTACAAAAGTTCTTGTCAAATGGAAAAATCATCCTGAAGAAGACGTAACCTAGGAGTTTTTATATGATCTGCAGCAGAAGTATCCTCAGGCCACCCTTGAGGACAAGGGTGTTTTTGAGAAGGGGGCATTGATGCAGGTAATCTATGAAGTGGCAGAGGAACACAGGGAAGCTGGGCTGAATGGTGAAGGAACAAGAGGAAGCTGGGCTCCGGCAACGAAATGAAGGTGGGCTGCAGAGGGAGCTGGGCTGCAGGGGGCTGAGTGGCTGAGTTGCTGGATAAATAAGTCGCGATAGAAAGAAGGATATAATTAGAAGAAGGAGAAAATATGAGGAGCAAATAAGCAAAAATGGGGAAAAGAGCCTAACAGAATCGGTGCAGGGCGAGGTGGTTAAAAACAGAGGACGCGCGCATCAGTTGGAGGGGAGAGAAGAGGATGGAGAAGAAGGGAGGGAAGGCGTAGTGTGGGGTGTGGGTTTTTTATTTGGGAATTTGTGGGTTTATCTTTCTGGGGGGTTGCTTGGTATAATCGGAGGACTATTTTTCCGACGGGTGTTATTGTGGTTTTTTTTTTCTGGTGTTCTGAGTAATACAGAAGGTCCAGCTTCGGATCGGAGTTGGTGACAAAGTTGTCATCATTCCACCACGTTCTCCGTCGAACGCGGGATGAAGAAAAAAGCCGGAAAAACCTTCGCACTTGCCACCGCCGATTTTATTTCACGGGTCCCCCGATATTTCAATTCAGTCCTCAAGTTTTATATACATTTCAAACTGTCCTTCCTTGAGGGGAAGAATTTATTTATGCAACTTTCCAAATCATTCGATTAATTAATGTTGATTGCTAGAGTATATTTCATTGCTTTGTAAGGAAACAAGGATACGTAAAAAAACAACACTAAGGCATGTAAATTATATATGTACATGGAATCAGAGCTTTGGATCTGCTCCCTGTGGCTGCCTATCTTCTTTGGAAGTTCAAGTACTTGATGCCGTAAGCGAAGACGAAGAAGAAGAGGAGGACAAATCCGATGTGCGCGAACACGACGGGGACGAGGAAGTCGTAGTCGAACCCCATGTACTTCTTTAGGAAAGCGTTGAGTTTCATTGCCGGTTCCGGATCTAGATTGACTTCGTTCGTCCTGTTCCCGTATTGGGACGTGAAGATGCCATAGATTGTCCACGCGACGGGCGAGCCCCAGTAGTACCATCTCCACCACACCGGGATGTACTGCAAAGAGATTCGGTGGCGCCACGTTAGCTTGAGGGTCGTTGCCACCGTTTAAGGGAAGGGGAGAAGGGGGTGATTGTGTTTGGGTTCGAGATGACTTACAGGTCGTGGAAGGAGGAAGCCAGAGAACAAGTTCCAGAAGTTGAGAAAGAAGGACATGACGATGGCCGCGATCTGGTGACCGGGGGTGAGGGCGACGACCATCATCCCATACATCGAGAAGTAGGTGAAGCACATGAAGATGAAGTAATAGAAGTAGAGGAACCTCGGTAAGGTCCATTGGAACCCAATCATTGAGTATAGGAGGAGGCTGTAGACTATGGTTTGGACAGCGACGTAGATAGTCTCGATAGCCACCTGAAAGCAACAGAAACCACCCCGATCATTTGCTGAAGATATACAAACATTGCATCTGGAATTCCGGGAAGTGAGTCGTTCCTGACAGTCTTACCTGTGCAAACGCGTAGGGCAATTCAGAGTACATTCCTGCAGCTCGTTCACGGTAGAAGACTGTTCTTTCGATCGCAACCACTGACTGAACTGCAGAAGCATTCGTGGCACTAAGGAAAAGGACAGCAGCGTAAGTCGCACCAAGCAGATTGATCAAATCTTGTTGCATATATCTGTCATAAGAAGAGAAAAGGTCACCGACCTATTAGTACAAAAAAAAAAAGCTTCTTCGCGAAATGGTTGAATAATGGTCCGTCACTTACATCTTGTCGCCCTTGTTCCAGAAAATGAAACCAAACATGAGGCCAATGACCACTGTCATGAAGAACCGGATAGCATTGTACTGCCAGTTCCTCCAGTATGACCAATTCTGTTTCCAGAAGCAAGCATTACATTGGGTCAGGAAGCTTTGCGAGTACTGTGTAGGGAAGTACAGATCTTGCGATCCCGGCTCGGGTGTGTTCAGTTCCTCAATAAGTTCCTGGTTCCTCCTGAAATAGTCACATGTGAAACAGGCATAGTGAGAAAGAGACATGAACGCAAACTGATGACAGGTCTTCTGTTTCCTTGTGTGTTTAGTTACCTGTATAGGCTGGAGTTGGCGTAAATATCAGCAAAGTCGACACCAAGTTGAGCTTCGACAGTGGTGGCGCTTACTTCCAACATCCAGGTAGCTGGGTTATAACCGTCCTTGATCTTTGGTACCCCTGGGACAGCCTGCGAAAGATTTTGGTGATTATTAGCAAATGCTGCATTTTATTTAGTTCATTGGTGAAGATTAGACCCCAAGCCGGGTTTGGTACCTCAAAGTATTCGACAAGCTTGTGAGATCGTTCGCCGAGAGGACCGGCATAGATGACTTGGCCTCCTCTTTTCATCAACAACAGCTGTAAACAACCAGATAAACATTGTAAGTTCTAGGTTTATGCCGCAACTCCAGAGGATCCGCACAGATGGACTTGGGTCTTACTTCATCAAAGGCTTCGAAGATGTCGATGCTAGGCTGATGAATCGTGCAGACGACCGTACGTCCTGTATCGACAGTATTCCTCACGGTGCGCATAACAATTGCAGCTGCTCTAGCATCGAGACCCGAGGTCGGCTCATCCATGAAGATGATGGAAGGGTTAGCGACCAACTCCACAGCTATTGTGAGCCTCTTTCTCTGCTCGGTTGAAAGACCGTCAATACCTGGAAGCCCAACCAAAGCATTTCTGATGGGGTTGAGCTCCACCAAATCCATGACTTCCTCGACAAACATCTGAACACAAAAAGCCAAGGTTACTCGCTACTCGTATGAAACCAAACCGATCAATTCCAACGATAAAAAAGAATCGGGTTAGTACCTTCCTAGTTTCTGTGTTCACATCTTTGGCGAGACGGAGCCAGGCCGAGTACAGTAGAGATTCGTAGACCGTGACGTAAGGGGAGTGAATGTCATTCTGTTCGCAGTACCCGCTTACACGGGCGAATGTCTCTTGGTTCTTCGGGTAACCAGAAACAGTTATGCTTCCTTCGATATAACCACCAGTCTTTCTCCCGGCCAGGACATCCATCAAGGTTGTCTTTCCAGCTCCGCTGACACCCACCAAAGCCGTCAAGACACCCGGTCTGAAGGCTCCACTGACATCCCTCAGGAGCTGCAGTCTGTCTTCGTCCACACCTTGGCTTTTCATTTCCTGGTAAAAATTTGCCGACATGTTAGAGAACCACCGCAGATAGCTAAAAGGCACCAAAGTTTCAGTTCAGAATCGGACATACTGCAGGCATGTCTACATAGTAGCTGACATGGTTGAAAGCGAGTGACAGGGGCTGGAAGGGAAGAACCATTCCTCGCTTAGATTCAGTGATTTCCCCAGTTGCCCCTTGAGGATTATGAACCCTCATCTGGATACCATCCGAGCCAGATTGGTGTTCGTCCTCAGATTCATCCTCTAAGATTACAGCTTTGGTGTCCCCAATGGCTGCAGACAGAAGGAAGACAATGTCTAGCAAACGCCTTCGATGGTACAGTAATTAACACGATAGCATCGATGGAGAATTGGCTTACGGTTCAAGAATGTCAAGGCCCCGATGAAGAGAATATTGAACAGGACAGAAAACGAGAAGAGAGCGATGACGCTGATCCAATACCAAGTCTCAGTTGTGTAAAGGCCTCGTTGCTTGAGAAGAGTCTTCCCGACAGTGCCTTCGGGAGTGGTGACCGGCTGTTACAGAACCCAAAGATGTCATCACATTCTGGGCCTGCGAAAATATTTGTTAGTCGCGAATGTTTCCGGGCTGTTCAACGACTTACAGTGCTCCATCTGTCGTCAAGGAACTCGTTGATGGCGATGGCATTCTGTCCGTACATCATCGGGGAAACATAGTAGCCCCATATCATGCCTTTCGAGATATCATCTGCTCCAGAACACAAGCGAGGATTAGTCGCAGTCCAGAAGAATTTATTCTGGTATAAACAAATGGATTTTTACGAGAAAGTATAGGAATTTTCTGACCTTTCGCCACAATGAAACCTCCGAGGATGAAGACGAGCAGTAATGTGAAGGTACCAAGCGTGTTAGCAACAACCTGTGTTCTTCCTACGGCTGCGATGAATCGGAAGAGGGAAAGAGCCACTTGGTTTATGCCGAAGAAGGCCAAGAACTGCTTGAAGAAACGAGCTGGGGCAGGAGCGAAGCCGATCGTGTAGTACGTTATGATGATCCAGATGGCAGATTCCATGAATGATACGGGTATCCGGGTGATCCAAATGGGGAGTGCAAAAGCCCATGCAGGGTAGAACAAGAAATCCCGTTGCTTGAAGAAGACAGGGAGCCGAAACACGGTCATCGCGAGCTCGGTCATCCCGTTGAACATGACGTTGAGGAGACTGAAGAACAGAGCTCCCCAGAACCTTGTCCCATCTTGTATTTGCCCTGTCTTCATCGTCGTCCTCAAGAACACTGTCAACGCAATCGTGGCCATTAACGTGATCTGGAAAGTCTTAAAGATGTAAACAAACGAGCTTCGCTTCATCAGGAGCAACTCCCGAGCGAAGCACGCTTTGAGCAACTCCCAGTTAGATATCCCGTACTTCTCCTTCACAAGAGCAGCCGGGTGAGCTCGGGACTTGTCGAAAGGGACTCGGAGCTCACCCGTGAGCCGTTGACCGATGTGGAATGAGAAAAATGCCTGGGAGAACTCGGATGACGAGATGAACTGGTAAGGCTGGTTTTTCCTATACCAGTACTGCTCTTGATCCTTTCTTGAGGTGACTTCCTGTAGGAAGTCGGCCACGCCCTTCCTTTCTGGGCACTTGAATCCCATATGCTCAAAGAACTCGAGGACATTCTGGCGAGGACCTTGGTACACAATTTGCCCCTCCGATAACAGGATTATGTCGTCAAAGAGCTCGTAGGTCTCGGGAGCTGGCTGCAGGAGGGAGATAACCATCGTGACATCCATTATATGAACCATCTGCCGCAGGAACTTGACGATCTGGAAGGTCGTGGAACTGTCAAGCCCCGTCGATATCTCGTCCATGAAAAAAGCTTTGGCAGGTCCAACTAGCATTTCTCCAGTTGTCACACGCTTCTTCTGACCACCGGATATGCCTCTCCTCATGTCGTCTCCGACCATGATGTCCGCACAGATGTCCAGACCAAGGATCTTGAGAACGTAATCCGTGATCAAACTTGCTTCCTGACCAGCCATAGCCGTGGCCTTCATGAACGCATCGATCTCGGGATCAGGCTTGATCCCAGCCTCCCTCTCCCTCCTCGACAGCTCTGTCAACATCTCATACCGTGTCCCCACACCCAAGCAACGGCCAGAGAAGTCCAGCGTCTCACGGACGGTCATTTCACCATAGTGGAGGTCGTGTTGGCTGATGTACGCGCAGGTCCTCTGAGGAACGAACTCGTTGAACTCATGGCCGCAGTAGGTGACTTTCCCAGTTATCTGTAGTCAGTCGATTAATCAAGGAACATATATATCAACATACTTGCCAGTATGAACTAGCAGCAGAGACTAACCCTCAGATCCTTGTCGGATTTTCCGGCCAGTGCTTGAAGAAGAGTCGTCTTCCCCGCTCCAGGCGGTCCAAGGAGCAAAGTCATCCTGGATGGCTTGATGATGCCACTAACATTTTGAAGGATCTTCACCAACCTTTTCTTCGACGGTGAGAGTCCGATCAACCCGAGAACTGACTGTTTTCACGTTGAGAACCTCTAGTTTAGCTGCTAATTGCGATGACTTAACAAAAAAAAAGACATTAAGGTCGAGAAAGAAAGAACCTGACCTCGATCGAATTCAAAGTAACGTTCCACAACGTAGGGAGAGCCCTGGTTCCGACATAAGTGTCGCCCTCAATGGACAGATTTTCGAACCGAACCTCGATCTTCGGGACCTCGATCCCGACCGTGTCGGTCCTATCCCGAAGCCTCCTCAGGAACTTCTCATTGTCCTCCTCGACGACCTTCAGGATGTTTTCCATAAGGACCTTCTTGTCCTTGTTGTCGAGCCTTGTCACGTCGACCTCATTATGGACGACTCTGCCGCTCCTCACCTCAGTAAGGATCCCCTTCCTCAGGCGGTCGTAGGTGGGGAGCCTCTCGATGGCCGCCCACTTGAGCTCCTCCTCATCGTCGAAGACCTGCCTGGTGCTGTTCCTCTGGAACACGTCCGGGGTGTTGTTCCATATCTCCCTCACGCTCCCACGAAAGCTGGCCGAACTCCAGCTCCTCGCACTACTCGTCTGTCGGACGAACTCGTCCCCGACGAAAGCCGCCGCCATATCTCGCAAGAACCACCTTTACCCAACAAAAGAGCCACGAACTCGAGAATCCCACCTAGAATCAGACCCTGCCAAGATCTTGACCTGGGAACACTCCAAAGCAAGCAAGGTCCGGGGAAGGGAACTTTCCTTTTTCTCAAAACTAAGAAAAAAAGCCCGGGTGGTGGGATGTCAAAGAACGAAGGAACGAATCATGTTGGGTGTCCCTCGAAGAAGAAGAAGAAGAAGATTGTAGGAGAGATGGGAAGAAGAATTGTTCGGGGGTGGGGGGGAGTGATTTGCTTTTAAACGATAAAATCTTATCTGAGGGGGCGGGGCGAACAAAAGAGAAGGTCATCGCTATTGGTCAATTTGGATGAGCACGGAAACGCGGACCCATTGGTTGGACTAGCACTTTGGGGTTCGGACAAGAGCCTTTTCGGTGTCGGGGTGCGCTTTCGCCGGAACCCATTAAGGGGCGAGGTGTGGGACCCAGAACAGGAGCCTCGGCGGAAGCTTCGAATATTAGGACACGATAGGGAGTGATCCCCACGCGCTCTCGGTGGAAGGAATCTCCTCACGTGAATCAATTTTGAAAGAAAACAGCCGAACGAGAGAGAGAGAGAGTGATGTTATTATCTTATCTCTTCTTCCCATTTGAAAGAAAATGTCTTAACGCATCCAGACTTTTGTGGCCTCCCCGCCCACCATCAAATAATAAATTATGTTTTGACGTTGAAGCCAAAAACGGTTTTTTCATTGTGAATTTCCACTTCGGCACATTGTGGCCGGAGCTTTTATTCCTTCGTAACTTCAGTTTAGGAAATCGAAAATTCCTAGTTTTCTTTTATTTTTTAAGGGACAATCCAATATTTGCGCAATTTTTTTTAAGCAGGAATGCGTCCTCTTGGGCTCATGTGGATATACTTTTGGCACGGTTTATTGAGTTTCGCCTCATGGTAGTAATTTTGAACCTTCGCTTGCTTGAGATCAGAGCGTGTTTTTCATTGATTCTTTGATTTCAAGAATTGCACGGACTCCGTCGTCCAAAATTATGCGGTTTCCGCTATTTGCTTGATTTTAAGTATTGTCCGGACCCGTCGTAACACCAACTCATCTGAACGTAGGACGTGGTCTTACTTAAGGACACATGTTACAAGACGAAGAAAGTAGTTGAGATACAACGTGACGAGGCGATTCAGCTAACAACTGATATATATATATATATATATATATATATAACATGGTAATCCATCACATTTGACCTTGAGTTACACCATCGCCTCCCATTCGGACACAAAAGAAAAACAATAAAAATATGGCCACAAATAAAAATTGTCTTATAATTAGAGCCACAAATATATATTTTGCTCTTTTTAAAACCACGTCACTTAACCAAGTAGGAACAAAGGGGTTCCGTTAGGCCATGTAAGACATGACAATTGACGCCGTCATGGTGAGGCCGGAAACAAAACAATACCTGTAGTTAGATCACAAAAGAAAAAATAAATAAAGTTACTGCCACAAATAAAAATTGGCCAATAATTGAAGGAATAAACCTATATTTTATCTTTTATTCGAGGCAACCATGTTTTCTAACCTAATTCCAAACCGTTGTTAATTTTTATCATTATAATCATTTAAAATAATATCGAGTTTAACTAAATCATATGACCCAATTCTCGGTCATCAGGGGGGGCAAGTAGTAGTCTTAATTTAACTAAAATATTGTCATGACAACACTTAAAAGGTTATAATCATTTTAAAAAAAGAGAAGTTTGGGAAGGAGGGGAGTCACGTTTTCCAGATGTAGGCAACAAAAAAAAAGGAAAGAAAGAAAGAAAGAAAGAGAGGGAAGGAAGGTTCCTTGGCCTTGCTGTTCCTTAAATTTAGGGTAAAGTGATGGCCTTAACAACTTGCCACCCTGGCTTTTAAAAAGAATAAAGGGGAATCATCAGATCCCCACCACCCCCAACAAACAAACATATACAAAAATGATGATCGTTACCTTAAAAATGATTAGTGGTGATTGAGCGGCAGCACCCCTAGTTTGACCTCCTAGAAGGTCTGACCTTGACCCATCAGCTTCGGATAATAGAGAAAGTCACTCCGGCATAAAAGACACGCAATCGCAGGTGGAAAGAAAATTATCACCCCCAACCCCTGACTTCATTTTCCTACTACGTTTGAACCGATATGGACCTCCCCGCTCGTCTTTACTTTACTACCCCACAGCAACGTATAAGTTCATCGACTGACTTACCTGATTGACTCCCCCAACTGACCGTCGGGCTAGGCGATATCATGACTTTTTTGGGCATCTTCGCCTTTGGAATTTCTGTGTGGTCAGAGTTGGCGACTGGAATGAGATGTCAGTCTTTTGGTAGCTTAAAAAGTCAGTCGTCCCTCCAAAAGACAAAGATTAGATCCCCCCCCCCCCCCCCAAGCAACTGCGAGCTAGTTGTTCGTGGGGGAGGATACGCTCCCAGTCCAGGCCCATTATCACCAGCGAAAACCCAGAACTGGGTTCTGCAATCTGAGTCCTCGTGTCCTTATGAGGACGGGAGCTTGAGCTAGATATGAATTGGTTATTCCCAAAGGTGCGTGAGTCTTCTAGTTTAGATTCTTTCTCATCCACATCCTGGCTTCTTATCAGGCAGAACTCCTCGCTTCAATGCTGCGCCATACACATTCCGAGCACCTAGGTGCTGTCTGTGACTGCTAAACTCGTCTATCATGATGTTGTAAGCACCACTGGATGGGGGCCAGCGCTCTTCGTTGACCAAGCGCAAGACGGACAAAGCCTCCTTCAGCTTTCCCTGCCTACACATTAGTCCCATCAATTCCTCTATGCTGCTCACATCTGGCCGATACCCCACTGTTGCCATCCACTGTAAACTTGACAAGGCCTCATCATCCCTGCCGCCAGCGCACAGAGCCCTCAAAACAAGCTCGACGGTTTTCCGATCGATCGCAAGAACCCCCCCGTCTCTCATGCTATCAAACAACTCACAGGTAACCTTCAGCAGTTCCTTCTCTTTCCTAGACAATTGGCTCACTTTCCTCAGCAGACTACATCCGATCACGTCATCGACCTGAAAACCTTCCGCCGCCATTTCATTGTAAACCCTCACAGCAGCCCTCACTTCTCCCCATTTTAATAGTCCGTGAATCAATGTATTATAACTAATACAATCGGGCAAGCAACTTCCTTCCTTCATCCGTTTCAAAACACCAATCCCTTCCAGCGGCCTCCCTTCCCTACGGTATCCATCAAACAACATGTTATAAACGACCACATTAGGATTCAACCCCGCTTCCACAGCATCATGGAGTATGTCCATTGCCTCATCTGTCCTGCCTACCTTGCAAAACCCATCCATAACAGCCGCATACGTGTATATGTCCGGCCTAACAGTAACAGAAGAAGCAGAACCCTCCTTAATCCTCTCCAACCAATCGTAAGCCTCTTCGACCCTGCCAACATAACACAGTCCCTTCAACAAACAGTTGTGAGTTTGAATGCTGGCGTCGCATCCCATCCCACCCATCGTATCAAAGACATAGAACGCATCCTTCATCATGCCCTTCCTACAGAACGAGCTAATCAGTGTGGTGCAAACAGCCACGCTCGGGAGCCACCGCTGTTGAAACATTGTATCAAACACCTGCCGTGCATCACCCAATCTACCTTTGTCACAGTAGCATTTGATCATCACGGACTGCGTCCAAAAATCAGGGGAGTAACCGAAGGAAGACATGTTCGAATGCAAACGCAAAGCGATGTCTGACTCCTTCGCTATGACCAACGCCGCGAGGAGGTCGTTGAAGTCGGACAAGTCCCCTACCTCCCCGTGTTTCAACATGAGGTCGACGAACCCGTCGACCGTTCCTCCGGGCAGTACCTTGAACCTCTGTACCATGTAACTGACACGTTCCGTGGAATCCCTTTTCTTCCTGGACGGTCGAGACGCCGGTGAGGCTGTGCACCGAGTGACGACGCCAGTCCCGTGATGCGGTACAGAGAAACAAGCACGGCAAGTTTCCAACAACTTCGGTTGGGACGACGTTCGGGTGGTCGGGACGAGCCGGGACCGAGCCGATGGATGTTGGGAAGGTGCGGCGGCCCAAGTTGCAGCCATTGTCGGACGGCAGAGAAAAGATTGTCGTTTCTCGGACAGCGTACGAGGAAGACGGAGGCGATTTAAAAAGGCCGAGGCCCATAATCACATGGTCCGGCCCCACAAGGCCCATAGGCAAACAGTAAACAAAAACCAGCTTCCCATCCATAATCACAGAACCTCTGTACCATCGTCAAGCTGTAAACTTTAAATGATCTCATCCTTACTAGTTCACCATTTCAGAGGATCAAGCAATGTATAGGTCACCGTCGACCTTTCTGCAGCATGCAAGACCAGTCCTAATCATTCTAAAATGGAAGGACTACTTTTTGTCCATCTGTTAAGAGGGGTTGCAGAAACGTTTGCGATATCCAGAGCCAATAGTGTTCTTAAGACTTGATAGATCCAGCAAAAGTGGTTTTAATGAACGAATGCATCTTTTCGGAGTATCAACCAAACTGCGGAGAGAGAGAAGGGGGGGATCTTCATGAGGAGCCTAATGCATTGCTAGCCAAGATGCTTTCCAACAGGGACTCGCAAGCATCACTAGCAGATCCAGGACCTAACCATAACATTGAACAAAGAGAATTCACCCGCAGTATCAGTCGATAAGGTCGATTGCTACCCAGGAATCAAGCAGACCCAGATGGGAACATCGATGACGTAATTGGATACTATTATAGCCCAGAACTAATTGATTGAGATCAGTACACCGTCTCAAAGCCCTGTGGTCCACTGTAATAAGGGTCAGGCACCTCGCTTTCGTCGTGCCTTCTTACAATATGAGCACATCAATCTGACTTGCATAGAGCGAAGAACATTGTGACCATATTCTTGGGGGGGGGGGGGGGGGGGGTGGGGGGGGCGCATAACTATCGGTCCAACTCCCAGAAGCTTCTTAGCTTCTTGTGACCATCTTGGGGGAGACCTGGTCGTCTTGGAAGAACGACGACCAGGTCTCGTCGTTCTTTTAGAAGAAGGGCGACGGCGTACGATGCTGAGGGAGGAGGGGAGGGACGAGGAAACACCGGGGATGAAGTGAAGGAAGGAGGCGGTTGGACGGTGGCAGGAGTGGGAAGAAGTGGTGTTAATGTTGTCTCCATGAGTTCCTGTAAGAAAATTTGGGGGAGGATTTTGCCGTTCAGAATATTAGCTGTTATCGTCCATGGGAACCGACACGCAAATTTACGGTATAAGCTTAGAACACTTCGAATCCCATTTGCATCTCTGCCTCCAGGATGTCCTTTGAAATGTCCTTCTGCGAATCATTGCCCATCGCTGGGACGTCCGATGGTGCCTTCGGGAGCTCTGGCGGCATAGTGCAACGTATGAGCGCCCAATTCAGGCCCTTGAAGAACGAGTGCCGCTTTATGTCCGCAGCGCCTTTACCTGAACCCAATCTGTTATCGGGGTTCTTAACAAGCAACCCGCTGATGAGATCCTTTGCTGGGTGACTCACGGCCGGGGTATCGGGGAACTTGAGGCGACGAGAAACTACGTTGGCTAAGGTTTCGTCGTTGCTTGGGCCCTTGAAGGGGGTCGTTCCGAAGAGGAGCTCGTATACGAAGATCCCGAATGTCCACCAGTCGACCGCGCTACCATGGCCCTCGCCTTTGATGATCTCGGGTGCGAGGTACTCATGTGTCCCAACGAAGGAATTTGATCTTGCCCCGGTCGGCTCCACCACTAGTTGCCGCTGAAGGATGATTTGAGAAGCTAGATCGGGTTTGGACTTCCGAGGCCGCGTGGGGATGGACAAGAGCCTTGGAGTGAAGCATGGGACCTGGAAAGAGGGATTGAGGCAGAACGGTTCCACACAGATGGAGTCGTTGCATGGAGTGGACATCTTTGTCGTTTGATCTGATTCTGGCGAAGACAATACTACGACCGTTGGGTTGACGGAACATCTGAGGGACAGGTCGAAGTCGGAGAGCATGATGTGACCGTCCTCTCGGACAAGTACATTCTCCGGTTTCAGGTCTCGGTATATCACCCCGAGCATGTGCAGGTACTCTAAAGCAAGCAGAACTTCGGCGATATAGAACCTGCAACAACGACAAAGTAGCGATCAGTCCCTAATGAGAGAAGTTATAACGAAACGGAAAATATAGACAAACCTGGCGGCCTGTTCGGAGAAACGCCTGGCTGGTTGTTTCTGCCGCAGGACATGCAAATCTCCACCAGGACAATACTCCATGACCAAACACGACAGCTTCTCTGTCGATATATGAGCATACAGAGTTGGCAAAAATGGGTGATCGAGCATTTGCATAATACCCTTCTCCGTCTCTGCTCTTGTCAATTTCCTTCTCGCTCCCAAGAACTCGAGGTCCATCACCTTAAGCGCAAACAAGCAATTTGTGCCGGTTAACTCAGCCAAATAAACAGTCCCGATGTCACCCGACCCGAGCCTCTTCAGTAGTTTCAAGTGCCTCAGATTTATTCCGCCGTTCGGCATTTGAACGGATCGAATGGCTTCCCACCTCGAGTCCTTCGACATGTGAGGCCTTGTCCAACTTCTGCAGGACCTACTAAGATTACTCATCTCGCTCCCGCTGGTACTACAGCTGAAGTCTCCTGCACTGCTTTTAGAGCTCTGAGAAAACTCGACCTTATCATCGGCTTTGCGGGCAAAGAATCTAGTTCTGACACTACCATTTGCACGGATGCAGTTGGTCGGATTGACTTCAGATTTCAGGTTACTTGTGATTTCACTAAAGTCTGTGTTACTGTCCGAATCGAATCCGGGATTCTGAGAACAAGGGCTAGAACCACCTGATGCCGTTGATTCTCGCCTAAACTTTTTCTTCACGAAGTTCTTGCCTCGGATTGGCCCGAGAAAAAATGACGAGCTAAACACTGCTCTACTGCTCTTGTCAATCGAAGCGATATCTGACACTAGAGATGAATGGTGCCCGACTTTTACCTCCGCGGCATCTGACTCTATGTTTTCATCCAAGGACTCAATTTGAACCGGAGTGCCTGGATCGCAAGCCGGAATCTCCTTTGGCAAGGCTGCTTCATCAGATGGCATGCGAAGGGGATCATTCTGCGAGGTTTCAAGACGATAGATGGTTTCCCCTGCATTCCCTTTACCATTATCCAGGGGAAGAATATTTTGATTCGATTCGACTACTACAGCCCTATACAACTGACTGATCGTTGTGGCATCAGGGCTCACTGAGATATTCCCTGGTTTCGAGAACCGCTTCGTCGCAGCCATCTCAGAAGCTTGAGATATGCACATCCCCCTCAGCGCCTGTTTCAGGCTCAACGGCTCAGTTATCCCGTTTCTGGACGCTGCGGAAACCCCACCTCTCACGGGCCTCTTTGAGGGATTCCTTCTACAGGAGTCTCTGGTCTCGACGAAACATCCGGAGTTCCTTGTCATAAGGGACTCGATGAGACTATCAATATCCTCCTCCTCGATCAAGTACTTACCTGCAGATTTCACACAGCTGCCGTTGCCATCCCCAAAACCTTTCTCTTCCACCGTCTCGTATATCTCGCAGGCCGTGGAAACCACGGCCATCTTTGAGGAACTTAATAGAGCCAAAGCAGGGGAAGTGTAACGACGGGGGTCAGACAGGAACTTGTTCCGGTTCTGAAGAACGTGCTCTACATGCGCATCAGCTGTGGTGGCAACCTAAGACAGCAAGCTGGACCCGAGCACATGAATCGAGCAATCACTCGGCCAGAAGACCGAGTCCCTTCCCCGGCCACACGCCGGCCAGGAAACCATCATCCGAGAAATGTCGATCCGAGAACAAAAACGATGTTACATTAAAAAAAGAGAGAAAAAAAAAACTATTCGCCGAACCTCAAAATCGGGATGATCGAAGCGGCCGATATCCATAAAACATGAAACGGGTAGAAGACAAAACAAACAACATGACACCCCAAAGACAAGAACATGAAAAAGTCAGAGCATCGGTGACACAGAACGAGAAGGAAACCATGGGAGCCAAAGAGGGTTCGGGGTCGTGTCGAGTCATCATCATGGAGAGGTTGGAAAGGGGGAGAAAAGCACGGGACAAAGGATGGACTGATTGAATGAAGAAAGAGGGAGGGAGGGAGGGAGGGAGTTTTTGGGACTAAGGGAAAAGGAAAAGGAAAAGGAAAAGGAACAGGGGGGACAAAAGAGATGGATGATGGAATCACGAGAGGCAGAGGACCGATTTGAATTTTAACTCTCTGTTTCACTTCCCCTGCTTACTCGTAGGTTGTCTGAACCCCCCCAAATCACATTTACATCTAAAATACAAGAACGTACGTCCTTCCTCCCATCGTGATCTTCTTCCTCCTGTTCGATCGTCATGCTGAAAATATTACTCACAGTCGCCTCCGGAGGGGTTGGTCATGTCAAGCGGACTTTGTACCCCTCACACTTTCCCTATGCTTCGTCGAAAATACAACAATTCATTCATGTGTTGTTACATGCATGTCATTTTTTGGATTTGGTCATTACCTGTTTTTTTAATGTTTATTACTAAATTAGTTTGGATGATTTTTGACATCCGCCACTTTCATGAGATGCCTGCCTTAACGACACGAAAAGATATTTGATTAGAACAAAACAGTTCATAAATCTACAACTAAGACACTCAACACGTCTCCCGAGCTTCAATATACCTTTATCATATACTTAAACAAATATTATTATATATGCTCAACTTTTAGACGACGCTTATCCTCCGTCAACCACAAGTATTAACAGAATATTAAGTGGAACCAACGTGACATTAATTCCGTTTCTCTTGATACAAATTTTTTAGCTAAATTATTAAATATATCTTGAACTTAAGTAACATTTTTCTAATATATTCTATACTTAAAAAATATCATCATGTATCCTCAACTTTAAACATTACATCACATTTATCATTCGTCAGCCGTAAGCACTAGCGGAGTAATACATGACACCAATGTCGCAACTAACTATGTTTTTCCATTTTGTAAAGATAAAAAGTTTTGGAGAAATTAAGGTTATTACCTGATCGTCTCACACCCCTCCCCTCACACTATTCCTCGCACTCCACTACACACCAGCTTGCTTACATCAACATTTTGTTACTTGCTCTATTACTTGTTTAGGGAAATGTTATTTCAAGTTGGTATTTGTTGTGCAAGTTTACATAAGTGTATCAACACTTGAAAGGATATGGCAATATTAGCAATTGTTTTTCACTTTGGAACCGATTAAGATAATTAGATTGAAAAAGGTGTGAACCATGCTTGACACGTTGGTGCCACGCATTATTTCGTTAGTGCTTACGACTAACAGATGATAAATGTGATGTAATGTTTAAAGTTGATTATATATGATGACATTTTTTAATTACATGATATATTAGAAAAATGTTACTAAATTCATGATACATTTGATAATTTGGGTCAGAAAATTAATGGAGTTAATGCCACGTTGGTGCCACGTAATATTCTATTAGTGCTTGTGGCCGACGAACGTGATATAACGTTGGATATATGATGATATTTTTTTTTAAGTATAAGATAGATTGGAAAAAAGTAACAAAGTTGTTGATATATTTGATAATTTGGTCTTATTTTTTAAAATACTCCGTTTTGAAAAAAAAACTTAAATTTATCCTATTTAAGTCATGTTTTGAAAATAAGACTTAGTTCCGAAGTGATTAATTCTACTTGTTGAATATTGTTGCTAAATACAATTTCTTATATGAATTTCTATATGTTAATACTTTTTTATTGTGCATATTGTCTGAATTTCGTATTATGATGATGTACTAATGATTGAAAGTTATATGAAGTCGGCTTACAAGGGAAGTCGGAAACAAATTGGACTTCCTTTCACCAGCAATATTTGAGTCATTAGGATGCCAAGAGAAATTAGGCAGATCCTGCTTACATTATGCAGTGGCAATGACCCCCCTGGTTTTTTTGTAAAAATATCAAATTAGGTTTAAATGTTTTTATTAATTTGATACAAAAAATTAAAATAATTAAATTTAGTCCCCTTAAATTTCCTCTCATTCAATTTAGCCCCATCCGACTATTTTTTCTGGCTTCGCCCACTGATGGTATAAGAAGATGACACGAAAGTGGATTTCAATTGCCTCCGTTATGTTGTTGCTAGCAAAGTAGTGCTTGAATTCCTAGTATGCAAACTATGTAATAATTTACATTAATTTATTGAAATTTCGTTTTAGTTGTTGTTGGCCATTATTCTGAATCATATACGCGATCGCTCCACGACTTTAGAGCATGCGTCGCCTCAGATACTTGTGCAGATGCATTAGCATCTATTGAGCTAAGTCATTCAGAGTATTCTCCTGACACACCACGATGAAGTAATGGGGAGGACGATGAGATGGATTCGGATAAGATCATTACCTTTGAGAAAGATGTTGGACCATCACAATATATGTGGTGACTGTTATATATACACTTTCATTCGCAGAACGATTCATACAGTCATTCATGTTCCCGATAAACCCAAGACGAGTACACTTACAACGCACCGCATAAGAGGAGATTACAACATTGCAGATCGACACGGGCAAAGACGGTGGCCTTCACTCATCCAGATTGAGCATAATAACATCAAAGGGAGTATGACATAGGCCTAGACGCAGTTAAGTATATCATTTTACTTATACTACGATTTAAACTTTTTCTTTTATTTTTTGTGCTTATTTCCTGGTGGAGGTTTATTGAAAAGTCATTTTTCTTCAATCATGTTTTATTGAAATGTAAATTTTTTTTTAGAAATAATTGAAGTCGTCTTTTCAAAAAGACTTGGGGGAGGGAAGAATTAGAGGAATCAAAATCATGATTCAACGCGACGATGTTGGATTAAAGGGAAAAGGGGGGGCGGGAAGGAGAATGTTATGATTGATTCTGATTACAACAATCACCCCCATTTTTTCCTTGTGAGCTCTCTCGCTCCTCATATTATTATTTAGCATGGGCAAATCAGTCAAGTCAGTCGGTGGACTCTGTGGTTCAAAAGTCGATGCAATTCCCAATTTGAGGCCCAACATTTATTATTAGCCTCCCCCCATGCAACGACTGATTCTTAGTCGTCCAACCCAATTACATGTGTTAGAGATTGGAACATTTATAACACGACCAAGTCTGGCCGACACGAAAGCGTCTGCTTTGCTTTCGATATGATACTGTCGAATACCGAAGGCGAGACCGAAATAGAAAAGAAGACGGTTGATTCGAATGTCACAGAAAAGTTATGTCCTTAGGCCATCAATATTTATTACTAACATTGCCGGGGGGGTGGGGGGGTGACTCTCATACGAACCAGCTGTCCAATTTTTCCAAACCGGGGTTAAATTTATGGGCCCATGAGAGCTTACCAAGGCCCAAAATAGAGGGGGAATCAAAAAGCCACTACAAGAGCTTCTCCGTCTCTCTCTCTCTCTGTGTCTGTCCGTGACTAAGCGTGGTCTCTTCTTCTGAGGAGGGGGCCACCCAATCCGTACACTACTCGGGGGGGTAATGGAGACTCCTCCTCCTCCTCCGGACCACCAGCAGCAACACCATCCCGACGACGTCTCCGAAGACCTCCTCAGCCTTAGCTTCACCTCCACGGCGACCACGGCCACCACCACCTCCTCCGACGCCACCCTAACCGCTGCCTCCTCCATCTCCTCCTCCTCCTCCTCCTCCCAGCCACTCCTATCCTTCTCCGATCTAAAGTTCCTCGTCCGCCTCGGGTCCGGCGACATCGGCTCGGTCTACCTCGCTGAGCTCAGCTCACCTCCCCTGGTCAGATCCCCGGGGAATCCGACGCCGGGGATGTTCGCGGCCAAGGTGATGGACAAGAAGGAACTGGCCAGCCGGAACAAGGAAGGAAGGGCGAGGACTGAGATGGATATCCTGGAGATGCTGGACCACCCTTTCCTGCCCTCGCTGTACGCTGCCGTCGACTCCCCCAAGTGGCTCTGCCTTCTCACAGAGTTCTGCCCCGGGGGAGACCTCCACGTCCTCCGCCAACGCCAGCCCCTCAAACGGTTCGAGGAATCAGCGGTTAGGTACACCACGTTCTTTGCCTCCCCCTCCCTCTCTCACCACGACCACCACCACCATCACCACCATCATTATCATATTATCATAAAATCTTATACTAATCCATTATGGCAAGTAAATATTTGGTTCCTACAAAAATCATGACCTGGGCCGAGATTTGGGAGCGCTTCCAATTTTGGAGAGCGAACCAAATTGGTGGGGGGTCCTTAAAATTTGAAGTTTGATTTTGTCATGAAACCCCCATGCTTGGGAATTGAAGTTGTAGTTCATCGTGAGAATTGATGTCGGGTAGGGATTGGATTGGGATTTGATATTTTTCTGGATTAGATAGCCATACTGGGGGCAATGGCAGGGTATTATTTGTTCATGAATAATAAGAGAAGAGGGGGCACTTTTTTAGATTTCAAAAATTTTAAAAGAAAAACTTGTAAGATGTCATTTACTACTACCATAAGAGGGTCCCCCCCCCCCCCCCTCTCTCTGTTTTCCCACTGTTTCTTTTGGTCCTTGACCTCCCTCCCAACCGCACATCCCATCCCATCCCACTCCTTCTCAAATTGTCCTGTAAAATTTTTATAAATGCTCTCCCCTGTCCCCCTGCCTCTCTCTTGGTCCAGTCAATTTCTTCATGACTCACTAGTGGGAGGAGAACTTAGATATATTAATATGAATCTGGTTATGGGGGACACTATTGCTGTAAGGTCCCCTCCACCTCTGCCTCTGCATCAACCCCCAAACTCACCTGTCCGAATAGTAATTAGTGGTTAGTAGTAGCACAGTTGTAGTAAATTGTGACGGCCTTCCTTCTTTCTTCCCCACTCCACCCCCACCCTCTCCCCACTCTCCTCTGCACAATCCCACATGTAGTTTATTTAATTTCAAGGGCAAGTCGTGCTGTCCCCTGGCCGCCCCACCCAAGTCTATATAAAATAATAAAAACCATGTTTTTTTTAATTAATCTTGAAGGTCAGCCCAGCGAGTCAACATCTTGGTGTGTTGTTGTTGTTGTTGGCCTTTTGTGATTTTGGTTGCTTAAAGAAGTTTTAATCTTTCTTTAATGCCTCCCCCAAAACCCAACTTGTTTCTTGGCTTTTGACCCGGCTAAGAAAACTGATTTAACATCTGGGTGGGTTGGGGGGGAGTTTGTGTTTAGAACTTAGATGGGAAATGATGATGATGATGATGGTGGTGGTGATGATCTAACAACTGGGTACTTTTCCCTACTGTGTTTGTTCAGATGTATGTGACTTATTTCTGGTGACTCTACGTGGGATGTCAGGTTGCAATATAACGTTTTTTTCTTCCAGCCTTGTCTGCGAAATATGATTTTGATTTGGTTATTTGTTCTGATGCGTAACATAACATGGAGGCATGTGATGATTGTCACCCTGGCCACTGACAACCACAAATCCCGTCCCAAAATCACGTTTTACGCCTCTTTCTCCTCCCCCAACACCTTACCTTTTCCCGCAAAACCCGCGATCTCTCCTGCTTGTCGCGTTGTCTAATGACACACCCACTTACCTCTACATCACTTATCCTGTTGCACAGATTTGATATGGCTCGGTTTCTTTAGGCACCTTTTGCCTGGGAAAGGGAATGGATAGTTGTTGGCGAATTGGAGTTGACTGCCTTGTCTTGTCCTTGCCTACCTTTTCTTTCTATGATCTGATTAGTGTGCTTGTGTTTTCGCGTGTTGTTACTGTTTGATTCGTGCCAGGTTCTATGCTTCCGAAGTGGTGGTCGCACTGGAATACCTCCACATGATGGGGATTGTGTACCGCGACCTCAAGCCGGAGAACGTCCTTATACGTTCCGATGGCCACATCATGCTCACTGACTTCGACCTCTCCCTCAAGTGTGATACTTCCACCTCCACAGCTCAGATCGTCAATGACTCCGCCACCCAACATGTTGCGGCCATTCATAACAGCCATTTCGTTAACCCGGGGGATCAACCCCTGCCCTTCTCCGCCTGCATCCTTCCGGACTGTATTGTCCCCGTGGTCTCCTGCTTCCACCCGAGGCGGCATCGTAGGAAGCGTTCCGCCCGCCGGCACGCCGGGCCCGAGTTCGTCTCGAAGCCCGTCGACGTCCGGTCCATGTCATTCGTCGGGACCCACGAGTACCTCGCGCCCGAGATCGTGTCAGGGGAGGGACACGGGAGCGCGGTCGACTGGTGGACCCTCGGGATCTTCATATTCGAGCTGTTTCACGGGGTGACCCCGTTCCGTGGTCTCGACCACGAGATGACGCTAGCGAACATCGTGGCGAGGGCCCTGGAGTTCCCAAAGGAACCGAACGTGCCGGCAGCCGCCAGGGACCTGATATCACAGCTGCTGGTGAAGGACACAGATCGGCGGCTGGGGTCGACGATGGGGGCATCGGCAATACGGCGCCACCCGTTCTTCAACGGGGTGAACTGGGCACTGCTGAGATGCGCGACCCCGCCGTTCGTCCCTCAACCATTCAGCAAAGAGCTGCTGTCCGATGAGAGTTGTCCTGAAACTCCTGTCGATTACTACTAGCAACATTAAATCTTTAATTATTAATTAATAAATACTATTAAAAAGGGTATAAATAAATATAAGAAAACGACACGGACGTGGGCGGGGGGAGAGGCGACATTCCAAATTATTTCCTCCATTGTTGCCGGTTGTTGCGTTTGCATTACATTCAGAAATATACACAACTGGCACTAATTGTCAAATGGGTTGTGAACAGATGGAGATGGGCATAATATTATCCTACCGGAAAGCTAGAAAAAGTCGAGCATTTTTAGAGGAAAAATGTCCACAAGTAGCCTAAAACCCAAGAATCATGGGCAAAGAATCACCTGATAATCAAACACGACAATAATCGTGATTTAATTCAAAACCCGGGACCCGGCATTGGAACTGGTACACTGGGAATGATGTTTGACCAGGGAATAAATACAAAACGCCCCCCGCCCCCCCCCCCCCCCCAACCAAACTAAGGTAAGCATCAAACAGTCGTTCATCTATGTAAATAGCTGGGGGTTGATTAGTTCTGGCTAAGATGTAATGCGACGTAATGGACTCTCATGGGCAGTAACAATAATATATATATAAAAAAAGAAAGGAACACTCACGTGCCCCACATCACGTGCACATGTAGTAAGAACAGCAAATGGTGGGGTCCATTCTCATCAGAGACAAGATAAGGACAATTAGTAAATTTCCGCTTAGGTTAACGGACGAGGTAAACGACACTTTGGATGCACTGATTCCTTTCCCACTTCACCTATATTTTGCTACAAAATCTCGGGTTCAGTACGGCGATTCATGATCCCGATACCAGATAATAGTCATACCTCCACAGTGGACGTGGCTGCTTGTGTCCCGAGCTCGGTGGAGGAGCAGCAAAGCGGAGATGCATCGACGACCCCGCTGATTGTGTCGATGCATTTCGTCTCGTAAATCTGGTCGCCTCCTTCGTGGAGTTGTGGATCTGTGATTTCTAGGGTCATGGCATCCAGCTGTGACCTGCCGCAACCGATTGAATGATACACTTCTTCGTGATTGAAAGTGCCGTCGCTCCGAAACCGATGGTCGACGACTTCTTGACCATCAGCATCAGTGCATAGGTGAACGTTATCCCCATCTACAGAGACAAGACAACTGCCCATATTGCATAGTCGTGTCGTGCTGCCATCCATTTCTACATGTTCGAGAGGCATATCGTCTTCTTTGATAACAACCCCGTGATAATGGACGAGATCGTCCTCACAATTTGGTTCGAATTCCATCGGTTCGTCCTTGTGTCTGTGTTTGATAAAGCCTCTCCTCCTTACCTTCTCCTTACCGCGCACCCTTTTACCATGTTCAAGTAGTGGGGTGGACGCCATGGGAACAACCAGACTTTCGACCTGACCCCTCAGGCACTCGTGCACGATGTATCTGATTCGTGATATCGACTCAATTTGCTGGGGGTTGAGGCCCTCCATCGAGAACGTATCGACAATATGGGCAATATCTTTCAAGCCAGAATTCTGCAGAGGAATCGAAAACGGAATATCTCGATGAGTATATCAAAAGGATCTCCGAATCACAAGTTCGGCGTTACTTCCGTAGCAAGATCAAGTTAACTGAAAGATCTAGAGCAAGTGAAATACCGTCCTCTGAAACTCTGATGAAAGAGATATGGGCCTGCCAATGAATCTTCGTGTTATATTCATGTACCAATGCATGTACTCACTTTCGTCTGTGCTGTCATCGCCTTCTACGATATTGAGTCTACGATTGCCCCACTCATTGAGTTCCAATTCCATTTTCCCAGACAAATCTATGCCGCCATCCACACCACGGTTCTTTCTCTGCCACTGGGCGACAAACTCCGGGATCGGCTGAGGGATGCCACATTGTCTCAAGCAGCGATCAGGAAGGTGTCTCTCAGCCTTGTCAAAGCATATCAACATTGTCTTTGATCTCCCCAAGTTCAGATTCCATTTGATATCTTCTGGTATTACTGTGCTGTCCATGTTTCTATAAGGAAGCCACTCCACCTACAAACAATGATAATTTCACTCACGTGATGCCACTATGAATATTATCATTATAAGATCACTTCAAAATACATCTTCAAACTCACATCACACGGCTTCAAGGCATCCAGGGCCTTGCGATAATAAATCACATCGCGGTTGGCTGTTGGACCAATTTGTTTCCCCTTCCATCGAAGTACATAGGGAAAACAATCCTGTACGGCATCATGCTTGAGCTTTGGTCTGCCAACGTTTAGATGATAGTAACACCAGCACTACAAAAATTAGTCAAAGGCAATCTATCAGTAAATGTAATAATTGATGAATGAGAGATCAAGACAAAGAATAGGAACAACTTTGCAGAGTAAATCAAATCATGGAGATAAAAATTAGCAGTTAAAATGCACAAGAAAGTAAGAATACAAGAAACAGACATGACCTGAAGGAGGGTCAAACAACCGCTGATTGTACTCTGAGATGCAAGAGAGGCATTCCCAAGTGCTCTGTACAGAAATGCTAATGCCGCTGCACCCCAAGCATATTTCCCACACTGTTCGAAATCCGCAAATAGTGGGAGGTACATAACTGGAACTTTGTTCCCAGTGGTGGTAGAGAATATCGTACTGCCAATGAGATAAAGTAGGTATGCACGTGTATGGCACTCAATTTCCTCAGTTGTAGCACCTACAGGGCACTCGGCGAAAAATTCCTTCAACCAACTCAGCTTCACCATCCCACCACTGGCATACCCAGGTTCTGGTGCTCTCCCGAGGTACCTCTCACAGACAGCATTGCAAGACGTATGTGTGATACCAATGACGGGATCTCCATCAATTGAAAGACCAAGCAACAGCGCAACATCTTTGAGAGTTACTGTCATCTCTCCGACATTCATGTGAAATGTGTTTGTTTCTCTCCTCCATCGCTCGACTAAAGCAGATATAAGCGGGTTGTCCAGGCTAATCGCAGGAATCAATCTAAGGTGCCCGAACCCTGCCTTTTCTACTAACTCTATCTGTTTTGCATTGAGTCTCCACTGATCGAGCTTCGACGTGTGTTCATGACACCTAAGTGCCCCTCGTTCCTATCCACACGGTTATGCCCGATACCAAAATAAGCAATACAAAAAAAAACAAAAATTGAAATCTGCAATTCTCAAGCATCAGGCGAAGTGTGAGCCAAAAAGGAAGGCTTTCAACCTGTCCATCCCACAGGGACTGCTGAGCCCGACAACGTGCTTATCCTGGTCATAGAGAGAAACGTACCGTCCAACTGGACACAGGATTCACCGTGCTCTGCTGAACTTCTGGCTAAGTCCCATCACCCGCACCTATAGCCGACATACAACATTAACACTTAACAATTAAAATCACCACTGACAACATGCAATCGGCCAGAAAACAAATTAATCAATTAATCAAACAAGATCATGCCACAGACAACAGCCAAAATAATTCGGACTTCTTCCGACCAAGTAAAAATTCATTTCGGCTGTAGTCCGCCGCGACCAACGTTTCCCGGAATCCAAGTCACAAGCAGCCTTCCCTCCGTGAGTCTTCTCCGTCAACGGGTGCTCATCCTCGGCATTCCCTAAACGCCTCTGACGGCGAAACCTGGCGGTCAGCCACAATAATCGCGACGTAACAGGACGACCCCACCGCGAAATCCCCGCAAGCCATCGGCTCCATCATCAACACCGTACACCAAACTCAGAATTACCCCGATTTCCTCTCCCTCACACCGTAAACCCTAATTTTACCATCGATTCGGAGGGAGGGGAGGGTGGATGCCTCGAAACGACGCCGCAGAGATTAAAATATCCCCCAAGAAAAAAGAATAGATACAGTGAGAAAAATAAAATAAATTTTCTGAGTAACTAAGTATTTTACCTTTATGAGGAGGGGGGGGGGGGTTGGACAAAAACGACGACGGACGAGGGGTTCCCGGTCCTTGGTTTGAAACGAGAAAAAACCTAGCGAAATTTGAGATCAGCAAAAACAGACGAAACCCCCTCAAAAACTGACGACGGAAGGCGTTTTCGTTCTGAACCCTAATGACCAATTTGCCCCCCACAAGACCCGGATAATCCTGCTAGCCCCGGCCGGACTCAATGGGCCTACTACCCCCTTTGCATTTCCGGCCCAATAAAGGTCCAGAGCGATCTGGAGTCGCCCATCCTCTTGGGCCGGTTCGGACTCAGGGACGCGTCTCGCGATGGATGTTGAGGTAGTTTGGACCAAGGGGAGTCGAAGGATTATTCGTCGGGCTACCAGGCTCAGAGTTATATCATGGACTAACTTCCATGGCCATGCAGGTTTGTTCGTCGAGGCTGTGACAAGGGCCGGGATGCGAGCTATGAGTTTGCCGTGGCCGCCTGCTGGATCTCGCGGCGGAATGGGGTTCAAAATGTTCTGGGATTTGCAGCTTCGGTTGATTTGTATTGTCATCTTACTAAGAAAAGCTTGGGTTACTGGACATTATTGAACATCTATCCATGGCAATCTAATTCCCCACATTCTCAGCTCAACGAGGGAGCGAACCTAGGTGTCCAACTATCGATTGTGATCCCAAAGTCAAACCGGCTAAGCTCTTTATCTCCATGACTGCCATTCCCTTGCCGAGTCTGACTCAGCAACAAACAAAGCAAGCACCGGAATCCCCATTACATTCACTGTACTTACAGACCGACAGCCCAACAGCAGCCAAACAAAGTGCCAAGTTGAAAACACAGCCACTCGGTCTATGAACAATTCCTCAAACCATTTCATTTTTATACAAGAACAGAATAAAGAGCAATGGATAAAGAGTCATCAAGAGCCAGTAGCAACACTGCATCAGTATCTTTCGAGGAAAGTCATCTTCTCTTGTCTATGAATAAATAGACGTAATACAATCACCGAAATGGCCTCAGGAGTAAGGCCAACGGCTTTATGCCCGCACTTTATTAACCTTCCTCGCCGAATTCCTTCGTGAATCTCTCGTGAACCTCTAAGTCGGCTTTGCTAACAGTTGGCCTTTGTCTAGCAAGCACCTTGTCAAAATCCGTCTTTGATATAGGGGGTGGAATGATCTGCCGGTCATAAAAGAAGCTTATTATCATGACACAGGAGAATATAGATCGCCTTTTTGGGGAAGAGAAATTGAAACACTGAAAGATCAAGCCATCGAAAATCAGCTTAACCAGTCACTCATCAAGTTAATGAATTACATGTTTCACACCCAGTTCTATGGTTCATACCTTTGCAGCTTCTACCTTGTTGGCAGCGAGATCCTGCATAAGTGATCTGAACAGCACCCTTCTGCATTGGCCCGCAAGGCATCCACAAACCAATCAGGCATCTGGACAAAAAAAAACATTGCCATCTTGGGTTTTCCGCACAGGTTCAAAGAGAGCACATCCTTAACCTACAAAATTACATCAAAGTAAGCATGACTACACAATAAAATAACCCACCACTACCCACTTTTTACATTAAAACTTGATATATACTCACACAAAACAGGCTTATATCTGAACCAGAGTGAATCCCTCGGGTCCTTACGAGCTAAGCTTTCGAAGTCACTCTTCGGTCAAATTATTAGGGTGTATCCCCCAAATGCACCTGTAATTGTAACAATTATATAAACAGTGGGTTAACATTGTCGTATAACTAAAAGCTCAACTGAAATATCATTTTGTGCACAAACTTCTGACCAAAAGAAAGAATCCAGAACCTTAAACATATTGTTGCCGAGCCTTCAAATCTGGTAGCGGGAATGTAAATACGTTAGTCAAAACGCCGCCGAATAGCCTGTTCAATTCATTCAATATATGCATTCCAACAGAAGTTTTCCGTGTATATATCCAAAGTAAGCTGACGAATCCTTAATAGAAAACAACCTGAAACGAGTGCATAATGGAGTATTTTGATGGCTGCAAGAACAAGAACTATCTCATCCATAATGGCCGTACACCCTGGAGCAATTCAAACAAGCCTAACATATGAGACCACTCTTCCCAGGGAAATGAAATCGTGTTTGAAAAGGAAATAACATTCTAATTTAGGTTGAGGGGAAGGTTACATCAACATATCTCATTAATAAAGATGCATTCAAAAAAGGCACGTCTAACATAGAGAAATTAAAACCGATAGCACATCAATCAGCACCAGAACAACTCATTCTCCAATGGAACAGTCAATTAAGACTACCAAAGGTTGCCAGATACCGATGCTCGAGTTTAGAAAATGCAATTTTGAACAAAGATTTCCTGAGCAAACAGCTGGTTTGCACCAGACACACAAGAAAGCATCACTCAAGATTTCCGCCAGAAAACCCCCAATACATCACCAGTTACCTGCATTTGTCACGAGCAATTACTTGTATAATATTCGTCTAGAAGCTTCAACTCTCATTGCCTTCCCCACGTTTAGCCCACACAAGGAGTCAATCTCATCGATGAAGATGATAGAAGGGAGCACTTTCCACGTGCCATTTGGAAAAGACAAGACACTAGCTTCTCACTTTCACCCATCCACTTAGATTACAAGGGTCTGATGAGGAAACAACAAATACCCAAAATGCACAAATCAGACTAATATTTTCCTGAAGGATCCAATCGAAACAAATGTATGAAGAATAAGCGGTAGATCGAAAATATTTCGAGCATAGCAGCATCTCCTGAAAAATGTGGAGTCAGCTTATCAGTGCTCAACAGCTTTCGCCAAATAAGACTTTCCAGTTCCAGGGGGACCATAGAGAAGGAAAAGCTCTCCAAGGCAGCCGCTTCCCATACATTACAGAGGAAGGCAATTAATAACTACACCTGGTGACATGGAACAGCCACAAGCAAGGATATCCTCACGCCCATACATAGACCATACACAAATCAGATAAGACAAAAAGAGAGAGGTTACTACTTAGTAATCCTAACAATAACTAAACCCCACCAATTGCAATCCTACCATTCATCTTTAGAAAATCAGAGCATAGACTTACACAAATCAGAGAAGAGACAATAAGAGAGTTTTCACTACATAGTAATCCAAACAATAACCAAACCCCACCAATATTGAGATCCTCCCATCATCAATAGAAAGCGAAATCGCAGTCACAAACACCTAGATCATATCCATATTTAAGAAATACTATCCTATTTTCTACTATCGGTTCCCATACATCCTCTCATCCACCTCGCCTGATATTCAACAATCGGATGATCCAAGCCAAAATCATCGACCCGCTAGCTCACCGTTGAAAAACTGAGGTAACTTGACGGGTAAAATGACAGCCTCCTGCAAGGCCTGCTTGGCGCTCTCGAGACCAGCCACGTCGATCCAGCTTTGACATTAGGCTTCGCCCGAATGATCGCGGAATTAAGCCCGTCCTTAAGCTTCTCCTTCTCGGCATCATCCCCTCCGTCCCCTCCCTCGCCGTTCCCTTTCCCCCCTTCGTCTTCGGCCTCGTGGCGACTGCGGCATCCCCGTTAGAGACGGGGGTTCCGGGTCCTCCCTCGTCGAGGACGGCGCGGATCTCTTCGGCTCGGCGCAGGTACTCGGTGAACTTAAGGTTGATGGCCTCCCTCGATCTTGGGGTTCTTCTCGTAACTTGAGGTGGGTCTTGAAGTACTCGAGGGCGTTCAATGTACAAAGGGAAGGCCTTGGCGTAGTTCCCAGCATTATCTTCCACCTACGGCGTTGCTTCATCGTACTCGATCGCCTGCTCCTTGAAGTTGCTGTACATGATTCAGATCAAATCCCCGCGGTTTCAGCTCCTGGTCCGCATCAAAGATTGGAGCTTTGAGGTCCGGAGGAATTAAGGGTTTGAAGAAGAGATTCAATTTCTTCTTCCCTTCGATCGCAGGTAGGGGAATTGGAATTGGAATTGGGATTGGGATTGGGATTGAATTTGTGGTTGGGTGGGTGGTGATGACGACCACAACGACGGGTGGAGAATGGAACGATCGGACAGGGAAAATTAAAAGGGTAAAGATATTTTTTCTTATGGATGGAATGACAATTAAAAATGCAATCTTTTTTCCTTTAACGTGGGAAATGTTTTGGTATTATTATTGTTGTTCGTGAGATTAGTGCAAATGGAGCTGTGAATCAGATGCAGAAGTATTCAAGGGACGATTAGCTTTTTTTCCTAGTCAATGGCAATTCTGCCCTTAGAGCCCAAGGAACGTTCAGGAAAGCCGCGGTCCACAGGCTTCCTCCGGATCCAACTCCAGCTCCTTGCCGACGTCGACTCCGGCCTAGCATAACCCGGAAGAAACAGGATCAGCCGTCGTAGAACGATGAGCGAGCGTGGGTAAGCAATGACAAGGGGGGTGGTTGCGGGGGGCCCGAGTCGCGTGCGCGAAAATGGGACGAGGAAAGGGTCCAACTTGGGTGGCGTGCTTTGGGGATTTTGATTCATTAATTATTGAAGAAGGGTGGGGAAAATTGCGTGTGTTGAATGAACGGACCCCCCACCTTCTTACCATTAAATTTAGTAAAAATACTTTCGAATCTTTCGAATGGTCGTGTATTGACTCCCTGACTTTTGTTCTTCCTCAGAACGCGTCTTACTCCAATTGGCCCCCGTCAAGCCATCTCTTTTTATTTATAAGATAACCACAACCAGCACCGAGCGAGCAGACGGTCTAAGGTTGTCTGAGAAGAGTGGAAAGATTGCTATCGTTCCGTTGACACTTTAAGGTTTTGTTTTCGGGTTCTTTCTCTGTTTGGTCATGGCGGAAGAGCAAGCTCTGGGAACTCCAGCGAATCCGGGATCGCTGCCCGAAAGGCTGACCTCGACAGCCAGCCGTCGATTGAATCCTGCTATCGTCAAGCCGGCCCCGTCACCCGCGGCTTCCTTCCTCTGTTTTCTCTTCCTCTTCTAAGCCGGAGGCAGTTGGGGGGGGTTCCCCCTCGACGGTTGCTTGCAACAACGTCGACCGCGACCCAACAGGTATGCATTTCCTGCAGGAAGCGGGTGGGGTTGACCGGGTTCCGTTTCCGTTGCGGAACCACCTACTGCGGCGAGCACCGGTACCCGGAGAACCATAGCTGCGATTACGACTATCAAGAAGGCATGAAGGGAGCAAATTCAGCGGCCGAAACCTCCCTGTTGATATTATGCTGAAAAGCTTCAAAAGATTTGAGAAATATCTGAAGCTTCTCCCACCCCTGGGATCTCTCACTTTCCCCTTGTAAAAGTCTCTCCATCCAAGGTTAATTAAAGAAAGACAGTTATGAATAAAACCTTTCCGTGTAGATTTCCAAAAGACATGATTTATCCAAGAAAAGGGATGGCATGGCCTGAATCGGAGGATAATATAGTAGATTTGTGTACGGAACAAAATTCCATCCCCCCTATTCCTAAGCTTTTGTTTAGCATTTTGTTTACTACCAGATTTACAGGCAACCCGAAGTACCAAAACATCCTAAATCCGAGTCCAGGTGATGGTCCTAAGAGATCGCGACTTTTTCTAGGCTAGTTAGTCCCATATAATTCATCGTTTCCCATGATCACGCCGTGTTATTCATAACATGACTCACACCAGGATCCTTATGCTTGCTGACGAGAGAGTTCGTTGAACCGTCTTAAACCTACTAGAGTTAAAGAGGCTATCCGGACGAATGAACGCAGACCATGCGAGAGATCTTTCCTGTTATGGGTCGTAGACTGGATAATCATTGATACACCAGGGGTCTTGCTCTTGTGCTGCCGATGGAATCAGCTTGCCGCAAGGCACCTTGATGTCGTCCTTCCCAGCCCATTCACCCCAATCATCTCCTCCTCCCAGCGCTTCGTGGTCCTGTCCGTTTAGGTTTCTGGTGGATCAATAGGTCAGCAGACATGGGAATCTGAGAGTTGAAGGACGCGTAAACACAGGTCTTGGTTTCTTAACTCAGGTGGGTTGTTCACTGTCCACGACTTGATCCTCCCAGAGAAGCGATCGAGCCAGTACCAGGATGCCTTCGTATCTGTCGACCACAATCTCGTGATCCCATTAACCCTGACACTCTCCGAGTTGAACGCACGTCCAGCCCACCAAGTCTTACATCAACACTGTCCATCCTAGGTTGAAAATGCACGATATTTTTTCTGATCAGTCGACAGGACACAGATCAGTAAACGTGGATTAATGTTGGTCCATACCATGTCGACTGGATGGAACGTTGAAAGGCTTTTTACTGAACTTCTTCTTCGCCTTTCCCAAGGCTCAAATTCATTTCCTGTTATGTTCTCAAAGAGCTTAGTAAAAATCCATCACTGCATTGTCGACATTCACGCCATTCTTCGAGGCGCTCTTCTGCCCCGGAATCATTGCCTAACTTACCCCACTTGTTTAAAACAGAGTCAAGTTATTCCCAGGAACAGTAATGAGTTGCAAGATACAATACCTGCAAAAATAACAATAGAAACTTCATTCACCATCCCCCTACCGGAAGAGGAATCACACGTCTTACTCATTCACTCCTCAACCAAGGTCACAATAGAGAGAATGCGTAGCTGTTGATAATCCCATCTCTTTCAAAAGCAGTTCCTCCTATTCTCGCTCAGCTTTGGGTCCTCGTATACTGCTCGGCTTCCTATATAACCTTATCTGCAATCAAAGTACAAATTTTTTAGAAGTCCAACTCAATGACGATTGCAAAGCTCATCTGAAGATTTGTTTACTTTTGCGGCGAGTGACTCGATGTCGCCAATCTTTTTTATGAGAATTGCTCACATTGCTTCAGAAATTTTTGACGAGCCCAACCATGGCCCTGCTCAGCATTCGACACCACTAAAACATGTCCAGACACCTGCCTACATGGTTGGATAACAAGCTAAAAAAAGTCCCGGAGCAGAACACACTCGACTTGCAGTCCTCGCATAGTTAAAAAAAAAAAAATAAAAAAAAAAAGAAAAAAAAAGAGAAATACCGATAACTGATCCATTAACCTTTCCCTCCGCTTTTCTCAATCCGCCTCCTTCCATGTCCCTCATGAACAACATGATTTGACCCGTTATAGAATCGTCCATCTTACGCAATATGACGCTAATTGTTGAGTAAACTGATCTACACACTTGCTTCCGGGACATTCGGCCAGACCATGATATCACCATATTCATGAAAACATTTCCCCATTGCCCGAGTCCTTCTTAGGTCCGACAAGGATCCTGCAACCTCATAAGCAACAGTCAAAGAGCAGGACGTCACTCATTGTCATTTATGACAAAAATTCGAAGACAATGGGAGAGTAGAAGAACAAGGATCAGGTCCAGCCGCAGGAGATAAGAGCACCGAGTCAGGCAACTTAGTAGGTTTCACTCATTCCATAGGAGGATTCCGGGAGCTTTACGTGGCGCGTTGCCCACTCACTGTACAATCCTTTTGCAGAGGTACTTCCCGCCATCAAAACTCACAAATTACTGCCGCAAATTGGGCCATGCGTCCAACGGTCCATAGTAACAGAAGATCCTGAATGCTCGGCGAAAAATGTTTAAGAATTGTAGAGACAACTTCGATGGGGAAATTTGGCTTTCCAAAGGAAGCGCGGAATGATCTCGATCTAATACCATTTGTTGACGAACGAGACTGTCGGAGCCGGACACGTCCTGGTCATTAGCCCGGAGGATTTCTCTCCATCTGTTTGACTGCTTGGCGAGGGAATTTGTGTTACCCGCAATTCGTAACGAATTTGTAGAGTGATTTAAGTCGCCGTAAAAATAAAAAGAAGTAGATTGAATAGGAAAACAAATACATTAATTTGAATAAAACATTGCTAAATTACAAAGTTTGGTCTTTTTACAACACTTACAGACAGTAAATGAAAAGGATCTAACAACAAATGGAACGATGACGGGTCTTCACGACCGACGGCGTACGAACGGCGGCTACGGCAAAACCTCTTAATGGAATCCTACCATTTTGGATTAACGGTCGAATGTGGTGAAGGTGAATGGTGGTTTCAGGACGTTTTCGGGAGAGTAAAGTCGTTAGATCAAACTTTGACGAATTTGAACTTATTGAGTTGAAAGAGTAATTAGGGACAGTAATCGGTCGAACTTCACGGCAACTACGACAGCCTCCTTTAATGGAGATTTACAGTGGGGTGGATTGTGGATCGGTGGTCGGTGAAGTGTGGAAGGCTGTGAAGAGTGATTTCAAGAACATGGTTTCAGGACGCTTTACTGAACACCTTCGGGGTGCCTGGAGAAAGAGAATAAAAGCTTTAAGAGACAATCTGTCGAATTGACTTAATTATAGATCTAGTTATATTAAATTCATCAAGACATAAGTGGGTAAACTACGAAGAATAGTGGGGGAGCACAAGAAAAATCTACAAAAAGATAATGAGCAAAAGATGTTAACTGCCATAAATAGTGGGTGTATCAAGATGCGCTGGACTCTATTTTTTTTGGTGTTAATAACATGAATATTCGAGTACCCGAGAGCTCGGTACGAACGAAGGCCGGAGAAGAAGAAGCGGGATATCAACAGTCTACTCCCGGGGACATTACTCCTTTCATACCTGGTGACGGAATCAAGCGACGAGAGAACCATCCCCTTCCTTTATACTCTCTCCGTCATGGGGATATGTTTTGCGCCTGAGTCGAGCGTGAGTAGCCTGATATATTGTTAAAATACGATACACAACGCTTTTATACTCGAGCCGGAACGACGTTTCAAGTCGACTGAGCAATAACATATGGCTACAAATCCTCCATTTGCTCGAAATTAGTATAGGATTATTCCCTCTTCCAAATACCTCTTCTATAACTTTGATGTTTTAAGTTACTTCATTCGAGACAATCTTGGTCGAGTTTTGACAGTTCGAAGTCTCCACTGTTTTGATCTCAAGATCTAATCTCTGAGATCAGAACACTCCTTCAATATTTTCCTTTCATAACTTTTGGGCTAGAGAGGTTGGATTAAATCGAGATTACTTGAGATAATGATCACTTTCGGGATCTTCTATAACTTTTATGCTTGGAATTTTCTTTCATTATAGGACGATCTAGGATCGAGTATTTGACCATCTCTCCGCTCTTAATGATCAGACTTTATGGCAAGACAAGTCAGATTAACTTACAGATAATTTAGATTAGTTCCTATTTCTTCTCAAATTACAAATTTTATGTTTTGTTAACGGTTTCGATTCGAGGTCATTTTTGATGCGTTATGGCCTATATAATGTCAAGAAACAGAATGCAAGAAGTTCCGATCTCGAGATACTCTTTTTTGAGTTCCGATATCGAGTTTCGATCTCGAGATACTCTTTTGATATTCTGAACCATTAAGTTTTTCTCCAATATAATCTTAAGATACTCTTGAGAATATTTTTTGAGTCTGATTTCGAGAAGAAATTCGTACCTCTGCGTAACATTATTCTGCATCAAATTAAAACACGAAAAAGAAGCCTAAATTTATGTGTCAACGACGCCCGACAGATGACAGTTGTCGGTCACTTTCCTCAACTCCTTATAGTCCTCAGGACAATCCCTGGATGATGACTTTTCCTTTCGGGCTGACGGCCGTTATCGTTTTTCCTGCCTTAGTGCTTCTTGGGCGACTGCTGCAGCTGCGAGGCGGCCTTCTGCTGCTCTGCTTTCCTGCTTCCTAGTCATGATTTTGTCCCTCGTCAACGGGTCTCTGCACCTCCGACGAAGACCTTGTCTCGTGAACCTTCCAACAACGTACCCCCAGCAGACATTACATCACTCGTTCCGTTCCACATTCCATCAACACCAAAAACACTCAAAAAGCCCCAAAAAACTAACAGAACACCATCTCACCTACCTTCATAATCCATCCCTCTCCCTGTTCTTGATCTTTCAGCAAGATAAGTACTCCAGAGACTTGAGCAGGACCCAGAACTGCCTCCAAACAGACGGAACGACCCAACTCGGAGCTGGGATGACTGATAAAACCTCGTACAACGATGAAGATCGGTAGTCGGTGTCCTAAAAGCGACACGTAACTCCCCCTATCCCCAACCCAGGAGACGACATGTGTGTTCATGTTATGTACGTGACCGACGCTTGTACAAAACTGGATGCGTCCGTTGAAGGGAGTAAAGTCTACGTCCGACGGAGCACACAACTTCCATCGTCTTCAATAATCCTGTGGAACATATTTTTTTTTTTAATTGGAGTTAGAAATCTACGTTACAAAAATTGTTATAATTGACGTGGTCCATATAACAAGTTTTTCAAACTTCATTTTTTTCATCGAAAGGGATATGGTCATACATTGCTTTGACTCACATGATCGCATGGTTTGTTAATATAAGTAACTTTAGGATTGATTCTCATATATAAATTACAAATATATGTTCTTGTAACTTTCGTTTTCAGATCCAAGATTTAAAACTACTTGATCTCAACACGGAATAACGACATTGTATAATGCAGTGAAGTACGTGGACTTTGATTCCTCTAATTCATGCTAAGATGGATACAGTGTGCAACTTATTTTCGTTGGTACAATGACATATATTCTTACACAATAGTGAATAAACAAAATTTGATTTACATCGACCCGTCTAGTTATATCATAGGTTATATATAACCCGGCTGACTCAGTTAACATGTCCGACCCGTGTACTTTTTACGGTCAATTAACGAGTTGCATTATTTTTGCCCGTGACCCGGCGTGTAGTCACCGCAGGACACCCCGCGCCGAGCCCATGAACAGTTATTGAGCCTATGGGCCCTGTTGATCGCGTTAGTGGGCCTAGGGCTTGGATGGACCCGATCCCGCAACTAAAGTGGGTCATTGCTTAAGCCCAATAAGAAACGAAGCGTGAGGCCACGTGGGGTCATTTAATGCGGCCAATTTTAGGAACATAAGCAGAATATAATTTGTTATTTCCAATATTTAATTTAAAGGACAAAGACAGAAAATGGCTCCACCTACCAAACTAATTGGAGGGTATGATGGAGGAGGAGGAGGAAACTCAACATTCCGACAAATGCACGTGCGCCAGCCTGCCGACAAATCACACCTCCACTTAATGCAGTGTTATCGGGTGGCCGAAACCACCCGATAGTCATCCCCCACCACCACCAGCTCAACAGATGTTTGACTACATTTTTATTATTAATAAAAAATTACATACAAAAATATTTAATAAATTAAAATTGAATAAAAAACATCTTAAATCATTATGATAATATTTTAATTTTCCATAGCGAGTTAAACAAAAACCGCAAAATCACAATTGCCCCTCCTCCCATATTTCTTTTTTTTAATGAATACATTAAAAGAATGAAAAATCTCACATTGAGAGGTAGAATTTTATTAAGACAAATTGTTATAAATATAACCAAAAAAAAAAAAAAAAAAAAAAAAAAATAATAAATATTGGGAGTACAAAAAAAAAATTGTATTTTCAAAAAAAATAAAATAATTCTTTTCAATAATGTGGACATTTTGACGTTTAATTTTATTAAACTAAGCAATATGCATTGCAATTGTGAGTATCGTCGGTTAAACAATTAAATCTAACGGCATCCAGAAAGCAACGTAATTTATATACCAATTCCGTTAAAATGAAAAAATATAGCAATACGACTGTTTTATTCAAATTTCGAATTTTTATTACAGTTTGACGTCGCCTGTTTAAAAATAAATTCCTCATCGGAAAAGCGACGCGGCTGCGAACAAGAATCCCCCGTTCTACCGCCATCAACGCACGATTTGTCAAGCGGGTCAAGGGTTGCGGACGTTGTCGCAACATCGCGCCATAAGGAAGGTCGAGTTGGGCGTCTTTTGAAGTGCCTGCCATGCCAACTTCCGTCTCAAATTTCACCGTAATCCGGTGGAAAGTCCTAGTCAGCCTACACCTACGACCACTGGTAATAAGTATTTATACTTTTATCCCCATTACGCGGCAATCAACACATGACACGTGCACGGAAACTTCAACCACTAATAAATTCACAATACAATCTCCCTTTGTAGGCGTTTTGGACCATTCAGCCCGGCATTATATGCTTTGTCCAGTTCTGGAGTTTTCCGTTCCGCCCCTCCGCAACCGATGGTTGCAGTGGCCATGGCGATCGATGTTGTCGGAGTACTCGTATATGGATACTGGAGGATCACTCACGCCTCCGCCCAAGCTCCGCGGGACGCCTACAGGCCCCCCTGTGACAACTCCCAGGATTAAGCTTCGCGATGGGTGCACCTGGCTTACAGGGAGAGGGGCGTGACGCGGGACAAGTCTAGGTTTAGGGTTGTCCTCTTTCACAGGGATTTCGACAGCTCCAAGGACCTCTACATCCCCTCTGTCACAGGTCGAACTTCGATCTCATTTTTGTGGTTTTGTGCAGTCGTTACTTGGAAATTGAGCTCGAGTGAATCCGCTCGTTTCTCGACGAAATGTTTGTGGATGAATCTGTAGGAATTCATGGAGGATTTAGGGCGGTACCTGTTGACGTTTGATAGGCCTGGATACGGAGAGAGCGACCCAAACCCAAAGCTGCACCGTGAAAAGCGAGGCGTTCGATATCTCAGGAAGCTTTCCGACACGTTGAACCGTTCGGGACACACGTTTTACTTGATGGGCGCCTCGATCGGGACGTTTGCGGTCTGGTCTTGCATGAAGTATATTCCCCATAGGTAGACAGCCAGCTTCTATTTCGTTGAATCTCCAACATCGAGTTTTGGATAGTGCAAACAATGACAGTGGCCGGGGGGGGGGGGGGATTTCGATTCTGTTTTAGGCTCGCAGGGGTGAACCCTCTTGGTGCCAGTTGGTAAACTACTGGTGGCCTTCGTTTACCGCCCTGAATCTGGCCCAAGCAGGGCTAAGGAAGCAGCTCAAGAGGGACCAATGCAAACTCTGGATCGCGCATCACATGC
>JARUPY010000221.1:0-89918 GCA_029817715.1 Melastoma dodecandrum
TCTGATGTTGGATTGGCATATTCGTTTCAACGGAATAATTAACTTCTTTTTTCTCTAATAATAAATAATAATAATAATGATTTATCTGTTTAGAATATTGTTTATTTCATATGAAAAATTAAGATTTTTTAAAAAATACATTATTAATACATCTGTCGTAATCACACTCCAATACATAGTTAAAAATAAGCTTTAGCAAGATAAAAAGGCTCAATTTTATTAAAAAAAATTATTCTACTTACATATCAAGAAGTGCTTCGTATTTCGATCAATATTTTACTAATAGCAGGATGAAAACAAATAAGTTATTTCTCGGATAATATCAATAAAATCTGACTGTCTTTTTCATTACGAACACGTATTAAATTCTTGGGTCTTATGTTAAGACGAATTTTATCCTCGACAAATTATTTCTAACTCGACTTTTGTTTTGCCTAATTTTTTTGGGATGGACAGGGGTTTTTTTGGTTAATTTCCTTGAGCTAAGTAATAAATGTCATCATAAGGCCAACAACTCGTAATATAATGTTCAAAGTTTGTCTGATTGCCTGTTTTCTAATGGTTGTAATACAATGTTCAATTTTGTTTCTTACTTTAATACGACATAACTAAGTCATTCGTGTAAAGTGCATTAAGACAAGTGATTTGCCGGGGTATCCACTTGAGGAAGCAGGATCCCCAAATCATGGAGTTCACGGAAGAAATTGCGTCCAACTCCCGGCTTCTCGTAGTAACGAGACGGCCACCGGACATCGAACATAATCGATTTCAATTCGGCATGAGCACTGATCGTATTTTGATCACATGAGAATTAGGCATTTTCTTGGGTGTTTACTTGGCCATGTCAATAGTTCCATTTAGCTTTAATTCCAAGGAGTGAAATTCAACCGTGAGAACATGTGCTGTCGCGGCGGCTGCCCAGAAGCGGAAGAAGACCCCACATGGTACCCATTAACTGGATCCAATTCTTTCAAACTATAAGCAGCTCGCTGTTCAGCGAAATGAGAGACTCGAGGCTAATCAAGCCCCAACTAAACTATTCCAAATACAAGAGAGTGATATGGATTTCATCTCCCACGTCCTCAACCTGGTCGGATCTCAACTCATACGCCAAGTATGCCCGGATCCACGGCATCTCCGACACGCTCCAGGTGTGGGCTATGAAGCTGCCCGGGATCCAAGCCTTTTTGGATTCTGACGAGGAAAAACTAGATGTACGAGGATGGACCCTGCTGCTGTCCTGTGGCTCGCTGACACTCAGAGGAATCGTCGCCTTACGAACATGGAGGACCTTGCTCGACTACTTCTCTGTCGAAGCCAAGCGGGGACGAGCCCAAGGCCCAGTCTTCCAAAAACTCCCTCACTGCATCATCGCTTGCTGCTCTCGTTTCCGCCCGTGCACCCTGATCTCCCGTTTCCGCTTATGGCCAAACGAGATTGATGACATCGGACAAAAAGATTGGAGCAAGTTCATCGCCAGCATATCATTCTCGGATTAGTCCAAGAGCTCGAGGAGAGAGCCTCGCAATGACCAGCCCCGTTTCAAGTCCTCTTCCATTGACGAGCCAAAGTTCGTGCGGCAGGGAAAAGCAAATGGAGGAGCTGCTCGCGGCGATTGACCAGATACGATGCAACCACTCAGCACATGTCCGACCATTTGCCGGTCGTTTCGATCGTGGGGGATGGGAGGACTCGGTAAAACTACCCTTGCACAAGAGCTGTATAATCACGAGTCCTTGAACTTCACTGTCAAAGCTTGGGCTTGTGTTTCTGACGTCTTTGACTTGACTGCCATCACCAAGAGCCATCCTGGACCAGGTAAACCCTTCTTCCCCCACTACAGACCAAGGATCTGAATCAACTCCAAAATCTCCCTAAAAGGGGACACTGTCCGGCAAGAAATTTCTGATTGTGCCTTTGACGAAGCGTGCTACATGCAGAACGAATGGAGTACGTCGCAGTAAGAGATCGCGACTCATATGATTGCCTGTAAACGCACACACCTTGATATTTCCCCCGGTAGTCAAGGGAAGCAGGAATTCTGCCTTACCACAAGGAAATGCCGAGGGTCAACCGCCGAGAAAGGTTCGGAGACCCTAATCCGAAGCAGTTAGAACGATCTTGTCGCGGCTGGCAGGATCTCGAGTTTTTCCACCTTTGCTACGCCTATCACTCTATTGGGAGAAGTGGGGTGGCAAAGTAAAACCTTTGAAGGACATCCTGAGACTTCGAGAAATTGCCGTTGAATAGGCAAATAAGTGGTAAGGGGCTGCCTCTTTCTATAATGTTGATTGGAGGGCTGCTTTCGTTTCGAAAAAGAACCTGAAAATTGGAGAAGAGTTTTAAACGTCACGGTATTTGGAGACTTTGAAGGAACAGAATTCCTTCCTGCATTGAGGTTAAGCTACATCCACCTCCCCATTCACTAGAATAGATTGTTTCCGCAGCTTGTTTCGTTATTCCCCGAAGGATTACATATTCGACCAAGACACGCGTCTAATTATCGAACTGTGGAATCAAACAAGGTTTTGTTGCAAAAAGGGCAACTGCATAAACATACCAAGAGGTGGGGATGGAAAATCTTCATGCGGGGTTGTGAGGCCGCGTCGTTCCTGTTCTGAAAGCAAGTGATAATAAGACTAGCTACTCAATGCATGATATTATTAATGATCTCCGCGAAATCGATCGATCCCTGCTCGTATTTCAGCTCTGTTGAGAATAAAGGAGGCTCCACCCTCCATGAAGACAAAGTACGTCACGTGGCAATGGTTTACAAAAAGTAATGAAATATGCCTTTCGAAGAGATTTGAACGTGTTTCGCTCTATGAAGAAACTAAGAACGTTTATGCCATTCCAAATCTCAGAATTCCCAGAGCCAACTGTCTCAGTCTCCGATATGTGATAAAAGACTTAGATCGTGGATATGAAAAGCCTCAGGATGTTATCGTTTGCGTTTCTTTTACATTAGGACGCGAGTACCTGACCGAATTTGTGAGAATTGAAACGCCTACGATCGAATCGATTTTTCTCACACAAAATAATCGAGAATACTGCCAGAATCGATTTGTTATTTGGTGAAAATTACAATCTTAGTTACTATTCGAGAGAGTCATTTGGCTTCGAAGAAGCTGGCCGAGAAACATTCATTAAGCTGGTGAAACTTCTCCAACTCGACATAAAAGGCACAAGCAGTTTTACATGAGAGATGTCACCGTGTATCGGGTGACCTAACCAATCTTGAGATACTCTCATACTTCGTCTGTGGGGAAAGAGGTCGGTTCAAGAGTTGAAGCAGCTGGGACCCACTCGGATGCCTTCAGCGGGAGTTTGCATGAGTTCGTAATATGCAGTATCTCGAACATGATGTTGAAGACGCGAGGCTTATCTAATCTATTCGTGAAGGAAGCGATTCACGTATTAATCTTGGACTGTTGATCGGGTTATGAATTTTCTCCGTGAAGGTGACCATCAATTCAATCTCCTCCAGTCATCTTACAACCTCCGAAGAAGATTGAAATCTCTTGTTATCCATGGATATGGGGCCAAAACTAATTCCATCCTGGTTTTATAATCATGGCTGTAAGGAAAATCCAATTGAGCATAACCCTGAACAGGTTGTAGAAAAATGTGGATTCATTGCCACCCTTTGGACAACTTCCCTTGCTGGAAAGAGTTTGGAAATGTAAGCGGTCTTGAAAAGGGATATCTTCCATATATCCCTGATGTTATAATAACGGGTTTTGAAGGGCCATTTTTTTCAGTCATTGAAGAAGTTGAGCTTCAAGGACATGGGTGCCTTGGAGAAGTGTTTGTACAAAACGGATGTGTAATGAGAACCGGGCGCCAGCCATTCCCCTGCCTCCCGCCAGCATAATCGAGATGAACTGCCCACCAAACTGAAAGGAATGGTGCCCTCTTTAGGGCCTTCCGTCCCCTACAGTCAAAATTAATATTTGAATAGGCTGTGATGGGGGAATGTTATCAAATGTCTCGCCAGGCCTTACTTCGGTAACCAAGATGGAAATTAGCAGAATACCGGGAGCTTGTTCACTTTGAGGGGAGTTTTGGCAACCTCTTGGGTCGCACCTGGAAGAGATGAAGAATTGTAGGAGTGTCATCAATTTAAGTCCTTCCGTAGAAAGGGGATGGAGGGAAACGAAGTTCCACCAAATCTACAGGTTCTTGATAATGAGATCAATGTGGAGAAGTTAGATGAAGCAGGTCTGATGATATTATGTGGGCTTACATCTCTTAGTGAGATATAATGTTGCTCGATTGTGAGAATGCTGTGTTCCTTCCCTAGTAATGGATTGCCTGCTTCGTTTAAGAATATTGGACGCTTAAGGGTTGCCTAAGTCTGTCGCAAGTCACAGCTAATTAAGCATCAGGGGCCCTAATCTGGATTATCTCGAGGGGTAGCTTAGGTCTATGTAATCTGGAGGGGACTCGTGTTCGATTACGGAATTAGTCTGGTGTTTGGTAGTACCCCCTCCCTCTCTCGGTCCCTCTGCGGAAATTGGAAATTTCGGCATTCGCAGATGCCTCACGACTTTGACGGACAGTTTGCAACACCTATCAGCACTCTCCGATCTTAATCTCAGGGATTGCCCCCAGCATTAAGAGATGGAGATATTCCCTTCACTCCCTTACAACTTGTCCTTCCCTTTTACCTTGTCAGATGACCAAAGGTGAAGTATTTGCCCTCATGACATGGCACCACCATTCCACCTCCCTCAAATCACTATCTATTTATGTAATGCCAAGGCATACAGAGAGGTCCTGTGCCTCCCAACCTGGAAATCTCTTTCGATTGGAACTTTTCGAAATCTGAATCAACGAATTGAGAGGAGTGGGGTTGAGGGGTTTCAGCCCCTTACGAAAATTGAGAATCGGGGGAGAGATGGAAGTGTGTGGATGGGATGGAGTGGTTTTCCCACCTCTTCCACTGATGATGAATGGAGGACTGGAGTCGCCATCCTCCCTTCATCCCTCCCGTCAGTTTGACTATTGGGAACATGAAGAAGTTGGAGAGGGTGGGTGGGGGACCCTCAGACCACCACCTTACCTCCCATTCGATATTTGTTTATTGATGAGTGTTGGAGAAGGCTGAGGTGTTTTACTCCAGACGACGGCCTCCCTGACTCCCTGGTAATGGTTCTCTACATTTTAGTTGGATGTACGGAGGAGTTTGAGGGAGAAATTGCAAGGAAGGGGAAAGGGCGAAATATTGGCATTACCCTCCCAACCTCCGACTCATTCCATATGTTGATATTAAGTAAAATGTTGTGTAAGATTTTTGATATTATTAATGTGTGTTTTTGTTTCTACTTTTGTTCCACTCTGTTTTAAGATAATAATTATATAACTCCATGATTCACCCGCTTGATCCTCACGACCCCAGTAAATTAATTTTGATTTTGATAAAATCCAAAAACATGATTTGTAACGTATATCAAATAAATTTTATTTACATTCCAAAATGTAAATAATTTATATCCTTTTCAATTAATTCCGTGTTCTTTTTTCCAGATCCTCACGGAAACTTGTAGAAGAATCTTCGAGTTCGGTAAGTTTAGATTATCACTATTTTTTTATTTTATGGATGGATATATTAGGAAATAATTAAAAAGATAATGAAATATATAAATTAATAAGAAGGGGTTGAATGAAAGTGTAATTTTTACTTTAAACTGAGGCTAGAAAACTTTTCCCAATTTCGTCCTCTTGGGGCTGGAAAAAAACCATCTCACTCTACATAAGTAGGGCTTGCTTATCCATTTTTTCCTGATAAGTAGCTTGTTTAACTTTCTTTTTGTCCATAACTTGATATGATGAAAAAAATTGGAAGCAAATGACAAGGAGATGATTATAAGCATGTACGTACGAAATATTTCACAAAAATGTAACATTCCCATTTAAAAAATGTACGTCGAAATTAATTCGAATTTTAGGATAAATTAATACAAACTTCCCATTTAAAAAAAAAAATTGTTTTTCCCATGATGTCCACTTTCTAACCATCCACAGACAACACCAAATTCTAGAAATCCGAAGATTATAATAAAAATAATGTAACAAATCAACAGTCACGAAAAAACATATATAAATAAATACCCCTGTCCTATGCACACAAAATGTTTGGAACGAATTTTGTACAATGCCATAGTTGATGATTCACCGAAAATCTTCTGGAAGAGCATGAAGAACACCGGGGACAGAACATCGTCATTAAGAGCTTCACTATGCCAAGTAGCCGAGCATTATAGAGGATTTGCAGGTAGTTCGGAAAAGAAATTGGTCAAATACTATCATAATTTGAGAATTTCTCAATTTATTAGTCTCTCTTAGTCTTAAGTATCAGTTCATAACATTGGCCATCAATTTACTTTTGGAGATGTTGTTCTTAGCCGCGACAAAAGTAAAATATTTCCTAAATTTTAAAACTCCCGGTTTTGAACCACGACAATTAGAAGAAGTCGGGAATTAAAAAACGAATACTTCAAATACCTTTTTTTTTTTCAAAAAACGCAGTTTCCAACAATAATGTTAAGATGCTAAGGTCCATCAAATCAATAGGGCCTCCCATAGCCCGAGTATCTACGCGCTAGCCTTTTTGTTGCAAGGGGATGATGTATATAGAGTTTTCTATGAACATAGAGTTAGTTTTAAAAAAATTACGAAATACAGTTTCAGTTTCATAAAATACGGTTTTACCGTCGAAATGCGGTTTCGAAACCCGCCCCTTCTTTTCATACAAGGAACCAGCATGAGGACACGGTCTCAAAATGGCCCTCATGCAGGGGCTGGTTTTTTCCAACACCTGGAGAAATTCTCTAAGTGTTGGGGGCCCTTTCGGGGAATACACAAGGGACGGGTTTTGAAAACTCGCTCCTCCTAAAAATAGACAAAGGGTGGGTAGGAACATACAAGGGGCAGGTTTTCAAAACCCGCCCCTTCAAACACTTGGCCAATTTCGCGAAGGGGGACGGACTAAGGGTCTGACGGGGGACGGGTTTTGAAAACCCACCCCTCCTGGGAATACACATCCGCCCCTTCCTTAAGCCAACCCGCTCCTTACCCGACATAAGTCGGGTCCTCCTCCCTCCCAACTTCACTTCGTGCGAAGAAAACCACCTTCCGACCTCCGATTTCCGACCCCGACCTCCGACGCCCGTCCTTCCTCCTCCTCCGACGCCCTCCGATGACCACCAACGCCCCACTTCCTCCTCGAACGCCCACCCTCCCCCATGCCTCCTCAAGTCCCTGCCCCCTCCGACGTCCGACCTTCCACCCGCTCACCGTCGTCGTCACGTTCCTTTGTCTTCACGGTGATTATTTTACGATTAGGTGATTGTTGGCGCTAATTAAGATAATTTTAGGGTTTGTGTTACATTTGGGTCGATTTAGGGTTTTTGATTGAAATTATGGTAAATTAGTATAATTGGTTGGAAATAGGTTAAATGACTCGTTTTGATTGAGATTAGGTCAAATTTCGAGGATTGATTGAAATTAGCCAATTTATGATTAGGCTGTCTAAATTAGGATTAAGTTGAAATTATGTCAATTTAGGATTTAGTTGATGAGTTGAGTTTATTTGAAATGGTTGAAATTAGTTTAGTAATGATAGTTTGACGTTTTATAATTAATGGTTTGTGCTTTAAATTATTGCAGGTATTTGAAAGTTTGAAGAAGTTATTCACGAAATCGTAAGTTTTATCTTACGTTTCAATATCGCAAGTTCATTTGTTGTTGGATAGAAATGGGAAGGTTATTCATGGTAGTCAAGGAATAGGTTATAATAGGGATCCAGTGAAACTTATAAAGGTACCTGTTGAATGATTTGAAAGGGTCATTGCTAATACAATGAGATTAAAAGAAGGCAGTAGGCTAGAAATATGTCTTAGATATCCATTTCCTTCGTATGGTCCTTCTGGCATAAATTTTGTGCTAGTACCTATTGGTGATGATGAGGATGTTAGGTTGTTGTGTGAGTTTGCGATGTCAAATGGTGATCGCATTCAAGAAGTGTATGTGATATCAGTTTCTAGGAATTCTAGCAATAAAGGAAAGCCCCCCAAATTCAAGAAGTAAGCATAGTAGTAACATGCAGGCCATATGAGTAAATGTGGATGAGGGGTTAAATGTCGTGAAAGAGAGAATGGAAAATTTTGAAGTTAGTAGAAATATTTGTCAATTGGTACCGGTGAATGAAGGGTGTAGCGGTTATGGTGGTAATGTGGGGAATGAGGAAGATGGTGGAAATGAGGATGATGGTGGTAATGATTATGAAGAGGGTGACCCATTTGAAGATTTAGAACATGATATGGGCGATGAAGTAGTTCTAAACGAAACTATATATCGGCGATATGAGAATAATGTCATTGATTCAATAGTGAATTCCGATAATGACGCCAATATTGATGATGAAATGTTCAACGGTGTTGATTTAAGGAACGAGGAAAATGTTAGGAATGTAGGGGTTAATGATGTTGGTCCTTCTAGGAAGAAATGGTTGAGAAACCTCTACCGTTCTATCTAGACAATGGCGATATTGGGAATGTGATTTTCAAGGAGGATGAGGATGTTAGGATTGCGGGCGATCCGGACGCTGTGGTTGAATTTCGTAAAGGGATGCGGTTCAAACATAAGAACCATCACATTCATGCGGTGAATAAGTTCCACATCAAGAACCATTATGATTAAGAAATTGTGGAGTCAGATAAGACGACGTGGTATGTGTTTTGTTTCTGAGTTTGGATATGGTTACAAGTGGATATTACGCGCGATTCAACGTGCTTGTGATGATGAGTTTGAAATAACGATTGTTGGTGAGTCGCATTCATGTTTAAATGCAGTGCTTTCCCAAGATCATGATCAACTTGACTGTAACTTTATGGTTCCCTACTTCCGTACTTTTGTTAGAAAAATATCATGAAGTGAAAATGTCGTTCCAATGAAATATAATAAAGGAGAGATTTGGGTAATAAGTAACTAGGAGACGAGTATGGGATGACAAAGGAAAGAGTATAGTTTGTCTCTTATAAAGCACAATGCAGTTTTGCGCACATTAAGGTTTATGAAACGTATTACAGAGCTGTTATGCTCTATTGTCTTTCGGCTCATTATAGGCATAAGGTTACAGAAAGATGAGGACCAACCGAAAATAACATCATTCAGATCACATTCAATGATGTTATTTTCGGCTACACCACCACATTGACCTATTGACGTTAGTGTTGCTGGCGCTTGTGATCATGGTTGTTCAACACCGTTAAATGGTGTAACGACGGCAATGATTCAGTGCTAGTAGCATGGATGGTCGGGGTTGTTTTTGAGATATTGTCTCGTATATTGTGTTTTTGAAATGGCCATATTGTACATCCTGATAGTTATTTTCAAAACTAAAATGTTTTTAAAAGCTTTGTAATTAATCATGGCCCAAGTGGGAGAATGTTAGAATTTTATTTTACTTTTTATTATTTTATTTTGTTTTGTCATAAACCAATTTTTTCTACAAAAATCACAAAAAATTACTAAAAATTTGAAAATCTTCAGAAAACACTAAAAAAATTGTAAATCTTCCAAAAATCAATAAAAATCATAGAAAATAATCAAAGATCAACAAAAATCCACGAAATCGAGAAAAATTATAAAAAGGATTTGATAAAAATAATAAATAGAGACACGCATAGGGACGGAGAAACAAGCACGAAGGAAGAAAAAAAAAAGGCTTCGTCGTCAAAGGTGGTATTCTCTTCTTGGCTTTCTCGGTAGGAAATGCATCAGTTTATATCCCAGCCGACCGAGCCTTCTTCGACGCGGCAGTAACTTCATATTATTCGTCGGCGACGTTAGATAACTCCTCCATCAAGACGTTTTCAATACCCGGTAGTTTCTTTCCTTTGTTTCCGATTGATTCTATGAATTTATCTACTTTTGATTCATTTTGTATTTTTTCGACCTGCAATAGGGGCTCGCCTCCATTAAACCCGACATGGAAACCGTTATGCCTCGGCATGCAACAATTTGGAAAGGTTTAGAAATCAGTGGCTGATTTTGAAAAACTTTATCTAGAAAAGAGCGGAGCAAATCTGCCATACTCGCTACGTCTAATCAAGGACACGAAAAGGTTTTGAAGTCTCAGCTTTTCATGAATCAATACTCCGAGAAGCAACAGTTTACGTTCTTGGATTACATCTCCAGCGGATTTGAGCTCAACTTCATAGTTGCCATAGATTTCACTGCATCCAACGGAAATCCTCGAACTCCAGATTCGTTGCATCACATCAACACCATTCAGATATAGCTCCCTAAGCTCCTTGAAATTACCGACAAGCGTCTTCAGGTTTGGGCTTCTGAGTGTCAGCTGAGCCGAGCCGGGAAAACCAGGGACGACAGATCAAGGGTGACTAACCTTGTCAGGTATGACAAGTCCAGCAGAACCTGTCCCTAGAACCCGGCATTTGACAAGTTCAGGTACTGAAGTTGATAAAGCCTGGAAGAGCTATTGATGGCTCCAGATAATGACTCATTGCTGAGATCAAGGCCGACCACGAATCCGCCTTCGCTAACCAGAGTCCGACAATGAAGACAGCGAAACCTCCTTCAATTTCCAGCCGCAACACCCGTTTCCCCTTCCCAGACACAAGTGATGCAGAAACAACCGTTAATCTTTCCAAGATGGTCTCTACATGCGTGGAGGGAATGGATCTGCGTGCCCTGAGCATCTGTCTGGTTGCTGTTGTTTGCTCCTCCGAGCAGCCAACACTTCGTCATCTGGGAAGCCTGGCTGGAGACGGTGCATCAGTGGTCCTAAAGGCCGTCCTGGACAGGGCCACTGACCTTCTGACGGGTCCCCATACCCAGAGCAACTGTATGCTGCCAAACCGTAGGCTGTGGCAGGCTTCTTTCAACAAGTTCTTCTCGCTGCTCACGAAATACTGCCTCACCAAGTACGAGACCATCGTCCAGTCTCTGATGTCGCAGAACCAATTAAGCCCATCGGATCGGAAACCTCGAAGGCAATCGCCCGAGAGATACCCGTGGAACTCCTGAGGGCCAGCCTTCCTCATACGGACGAGTCCCAGCACCGGCCGTCTCTACCTCTCAGTCCGTCTCGTCCCTGACTTCCAAGCTCTCGATGGAAGCCTCGGCCCTTCGTCTTGAAACCCCCACCTGCACCCGTAAGAGGTAAAGTTTTTTTTCTATTTTGACGTTTCCTTTCCCATTTTCTTTCTTACGATTGTTGTGGGTCTGTTTATTTTTTTTTCTTTCTTGTGTTATGCTTTGTTTTGATTATCATTTTATATAAAATTTTAATCGTTAACATGGCTAAAAGAGAATTCCTCGTTCTCATATAAAAAAATTTACATTAGTCACGTAAATGTTATTTATTCATACTTTCAAAATTTTAGTCGTATAGTCTTATTACCATCTTCGATATCTGTTCATAATATGTTTTGTCTAATTATACTTATTCGAGACAATATGGAAAGATTATAAATGAATTCAAATTATAAACTTTCACGCTTTTTTCGAACAGTGTTTTAGCTTTTTATGCAGACATCTACGGGGCGTGCCTTGCGGACAACCAAGGCACGCACCCCACTCAACGCGTTCAAGACAACGGAAGTTACGAAGTATTCGAGGGATTATTTGGATTCTCGAAGATCAAGACCCTCTGAAGACGGTTTCGCACTCACCAACGTTACGGCATCAGCGGCTCGCCAGGTTCACCGTAAACCTATTCTAAAAACGGCACCGTAAGGTACAAATGCTAACGGGAGCATTCTATAGAGCGAGAAATGGTACAACACCCGGTTCTCCCTTAAATTTATTTTTTGGCTTAGAAACCGTTAAGGGCATTAATAAATCTATGATTGTTTGCATTTTTGCCCCAAAATCAACTTTCATGAAGTGTTTTTCTAAAAAATGATTCACGTAGATATTTTAAGCATTATTGAGGTCGAGATCATTTTTTATATATATCAATCAATTTCTTTTTCTAAAACCGAGCTCAAATATAAATCGGACATCGGAAACACACGATAAAAGCCTCCATTTTCTTTGTGATGTATGGGATTTAGTAATCCCTAATTCCCGAACCTTAACGAATCTTTATAGTTTTTCTAACTTGAACTTAAAATAAATTAGTGGCGACTCCAATACGTTTTCTAAATCCGAAGCCTCATCGTCAAGGGAGGATATTCATTTTAAATGGAACAGGAAACGGGATCACCCGCGACATGTTTTATAAAAATTCTGTTGAGCTATAATCAATTACTGATTTAAGTATTCGAAAACCGGGCTGTGTTACGATATACGAGACAATGCATGATAGCTCGTTCAGTTTGGGTGATTTTTTATTTGAGCTGTTGTGGCATCTCGGTTTGTTATTGATGTGGGCTGGACGGCATTCGGTGTAGGTCCAGTGTGTTGACGTAAGCTCATGATGGAATGGCCTGTCACACCTTATATGTAAGTCTCCTCTCCCACATGCAATAACCCTAACAGTGGTGCTCCATCGGCCATCGGCAAGTCAAGGAGAGGAAGACTCAGATCACCGATTTTGCCCTGTGTTTTGCAGATTTCGTCGGACAACGCTAGAGATTACGTTACAGGCTTAATAATCGAGTTATTATAAAGGTATTTTAGCGCCAGGTACGTAACTTATTTTCTGCACGTTTCGTATCCTAAATTCGATTAAAATGATTCTAGATTGGATTGATTTTCTTGCATAATTTGCAATGTTAAAAAAAAAGTTTCATGAGCAGAGTCGGAGGCTACCATTATGTAATCATTAACATATTACGACTTCCTGGGTGACAGTTGATGCATGTGATCCAGGTCGAACTGAGAATAAACTCTCACAAACACATTGGGATGATTGAATCATTATCGACGTGATTTTTACCTATATTTCAGGTATTTATCTTAGTGGTCATTAGAAGTGTTATGTGTTGAGGCCGTTTTCACCATATATTAACAAATCTATTTGGAAAGAGGAATGTAGTCCGATAAAAGTTGCTTAAAATCATCAAAAATTCTCTTTGCATTTAAAAATCTTAGTCTGACTCGAAGTAAAATTCCGACCTGGATATCGAGGTCGCCACCCTTGGACTTTGGACAATCTTACGAGTAGTTTTTCCCTGTATGGTTGTGGCCCCCTGACCCGGTAGTTAAAACATAGTACAGTAATTTCAGAGATTAGAAACGTATGAGGCCGCCAGCTTGGCACAGAAGCCTCGAACCTGGTCTGTGCCTCCTTGTTATACCTTCTTCTTCTCACCGAGCCTTTGGACTAGATGTATACATTCCTACTATGGAGGATTGAGATGGACTCGGACGAACATCTCCTAGAGGCTTCCTTTAGGCGAGGTGAGCGATGAACCACTGTTTCATCCTCGGCCGACGTCCCAAGCTTCTGCAAGTACCGCTTCCCTAGAAACCACCTATTTTTGTTCCTTGTTTTTAAGCAAAAGACTCTATTCTAATTTTGTTTGTTTAATTAATTCAAAGGGAGGGTTGTTGGTTTTATAAATAATATTAAGAAAGTTGTCGGCCACGTGAACACGTCACACTGTAAGATTGATTGATTCCAACCAAAAGGATTCAAAGAATATATTTATTTATTGGATGCAATTATTATTTGAGATCCAATCTTAAAAAAAAAAGATGAAAGATATATTTGTAATATCTAATAAAAACAAATGTCATCATCGTCAATATCAATACTCGTGGGAATGGGGAAAAGTCTTTGGGTCAGTTGGTTTAATAATAATATGCCTCTGTGAAGGAAGACAAACCATTCCAAAAGAGAGGGAGAGAATATGGATTTCATCTCCCCCGTCCTCAAACTGGTCGGCTCTCAACTCATCGCCGAGTATGCCCGGATTCATGGCATCTCCGACAAGCTCAACTCGTGGGTTGAGAGGCTGCCCTGGATCCAAGACGTGCTGGATTCTGCCGAGGAAAAGCAGATGTACGACGATGACCGTGCTACTGTCCGGTGGCTCGCTGACCTCAGGGACGTGGCCTACGACATGGAGGACCTGCTCGACGAAATTAATGTTATTTATTTCTAACAAATATGGAAAGAGAAGTTAATCCAATCATATAAGATTTTATTTCTTGTTATTCATTTCGAATTAATATGAAAATGGAAATTAATTCACTCATATTCTTATAGGATTCAATAAGTTAGATTTTGTATTTAACAACTAAACTTTATAGGTTTCAAAATGTCTCATTTCATTGGGCTGAAAATCAACCTCCCATGAAGTTGTTAAGAGACTGATTGGTTTGGCATCCTCCAAACAAATGACATGAGATTCATACCGTCCAAGCTCAACGATATGATGAAACAGTCAAGGTAGAGCTAGATTTGGCCATTCTGCAGAATTTCCCGGCAAAATGGGACACGATTGTCCATTTCGACACTTTCGAGCTGGCCTCAACTTATGAGGAACATTGCAATCGAGCATGTTTTTTTTCCATAGTTCGGACATCCTTCCTCTTGTTGGGAGAGAATCGAAATCGGTGCATAGTAAATAATTTGAGGTATTACAACCGAAGATGACAATCTTTTGTTTCATGATTATTCTTTCTGTAGATGCGGCATCCTGCTTTTGCTTCTCCATGACAGCTTCTATGCAGACCTTCTGGTAATACTTCTGCATAGCCTCTGCCTCTGCCACGAGACTTGCCTCCACGTCCTCTGCCGTAGGACCTTTTGTTGTTTCTAGAATGTTTTTCTCTTCTGCTCAGAGACATTCAACTTCACTTGAAATGATTGCTCCACCGGGGCTGTGTACTTCCTGATCCGCTTCTCATGGGCTTCTAGAGAACCCATCAACTCAGAGATGGAAACTTTTACGAGATCTTTCATTTCTTCAACCACGGTTACCATATACACAAACTTTACGACAAGCTTTTGAGGATTTTCTCAACGATTTTTCGATATGGAACAACTTATCCATAACTCGTCTATTGATTCAGGATTTCCACAATCCTTGAGAAGTAGTCTTTGACGGTTTCTGCGTCTTTTTTCATGGCTAAATTGTCAAAGTCTCTCCAAAGATTCTGTAACTTTATAGATATCACTTTCTTTGACCCTTTGAACTCCTTCTTTAGGACCTCCATGCTTCATTCACCTTCTTTAGGCAGAATATCCTTGGGTAGATGGTCTTCCTCACAAATTATTCCATGGCATTCTTCGTGACGTTCTCGTTGTACGCCATCTATGGGGTTAATTACCCCTTCTGTGGAAGTGTTGTCACCTTCTGGGAGAGAGTTTCCTTCTGAAACTTCTTCGTATCCTTCCTCCACAAGTTTTCATAGATCTTGCAAAAGGTAAATGGTCTCCATTTGAGAACTCCAATAGTCGAAGTGCTCATAAGCAAAGATAGGGATTTGGTTGGTAGAAAAGGTGAAGAACATGTTACCAGCGAATTCAGACATGGCCTTCCGCGCTATTATGATACCAAACTTGTTGGTTGTTACGTGCGTAGGATTGGATAGGACTGGAGAAGGTGCCAGCAGAATGCAGGTTCTATACTGCCGACGACTTTATGTAGGATATAGAAAACCGATGAATGTATATTGGAGTGCTTTAGCTATGAAAATGATTTTTCTCAAACTTTCTCTTACATGAAATGTCTACACGTTCTTTTATATATAAAGATGAGTAAGAAACTCAAATGACAATAGAAACTGCTACCTTAAATGACATATTTAATGATCTACTTAAATGTTCTCTTAATGATCCACTTAATCGTATTCACTTGAATCATAAATTACCTTCAACACATGAGACCTTTTATACTGTAATATCATTGTACTATTAATATCACCATATAATTATCGCTAAAAAGTTCATATTTGCATTATTTCTTGAAGGAAACTAACAATCTTTTAAAAAAATTTATACTTTATTCTACAAAGATTGTAACTTGAAAGGAATTTGTAAAATAATTGTGTGTTTTATTGGCATCTTAATATAACATTTCCTACATTCGTAGGAATTTTCTTAGCTATGTCATTTTTAAATATTACTTATTATGTCTAACAAAGTTATCACTTTTTAAATAAACTAAAAATCTTTTATTAGGAATTTTACTTATTTTTCTCAGTCCGCATACAAAGCATGAATGCCGTCAATGTCATCTCGGTCAAGATGCCTCTTAATTAGCCCATAGCGATGTGTAGGAAACATCACCGCACTCGGCTTGTCACTGTGTTCGAGCCCGAGAATGTGCCCAATCTCGTGCACCGCAATCGATTCTAGGTCGAGGATATCGGCGGCTTGGACCGTGCCCCAATTCTCGTCCACATCAAAGTGGAGAATTCCTACCGTTGGAGGGAAGGAATGAGCAACTACACCACCGCGACCATCGAAGGGGTGTCCATCCCCGTGATCACCTCTATAGAATCCTATGCGTATTTCTGCCGGTTTAGAAACATTTCTCTCCCCTTTAAAAGTGAATCTAGATACGGCTGACCATGTCGAGAACGCGCTCGATATGGCCGCACTTACTTTTCTGGATGAGATAGGTGGGACGGTTAGGAAGGTGTACTTGAGTTTCTTCATGGATTTCGGCCAAGTGGGATTTCCTGGATAGAAAGCATACTTGGGCGTGATGTTATGGACATCATCCGTCGAGGGACGGTCGGGGACACCGCAACGAGGCCGACTCATCATCATCAACGTGTCGGGATCTATTCTTCCCGAGACATTCAATCCAAAGAAAGTTTGGTACTTCCTCAGGGCAGACACCAAGGCCTCGTCATAGGTGTCGTCGTCGGTCGACCTGTAATCCCCCGACAAGTAGCCAAAGGCCTTGAGGTGATTCTTTGCAAACCTCTTGACATTATCTGATTCGAGACTAGGGCTTGTCGACAACAAGAGCAGGAAAATGATCGAAAGGATGATGGAGTTTGGGGCCATTGTGTTTGATAGTTAGTATTAACTAATGGAGAGACACCTCCATGATAGTCAGTTCATATAGACAGTTAAGTATTAATTATCAAGAGTATAATTAATTTGGAATTCAGATCCGCATGTTACAAAATCTAACTTATAATTAATTTGGAAATACAAGTTAATTCACTCGGATTCTTCACCAAAAAAAATAGAATCATTTGTATATCAAATATGTTCTTAATTAATTATCTTTGATATAACGAACTAATGGATGATAAATTATATCAAACTATATGTTTTCGGGTACTAAAAACTCAAGACACATGACTTATTTCCTAAGAACATGGTTTGATTAATCTCAACTTCTTAATTTAAATGTAACATTAATATAATAATGCTTTACTTGTAGTTTGTTTCTATACCAGGTCAGGTAGGTGCTTCACTTAGGTCAATCCACTTAAATACTTGATAAGAAATAAAATTAGCATAAAGAACAGTTAATAAACCATTCCAATCAAATTTATTGTTTACATAAACATATTTTGGGGTTGTAACAACCTTCCTGGGAGCTCGAGGCCCCACGGTAGTCGGCTCGGTCTGACTCATCCGGAGAAGTGGCAGCGACCCAAACGCCCCCGCACCTGGCCACGCGACTCTGGTTAACGAGGAGTTATAGGAGGATGCTCGGGTGGATGGAACTACAGGTGAGGAAGGAGGACGTCGCTCGTGGAGGGAAACCCTGTGAAGAGTGGACGGAGACCAAGGAAGATCCAACTTGATATGACAACCATCAAGAATGCAGCTCCCATCCCATAAGTTCTGGAGGCCGCTACGTTGTGCTACAAGTGCAAGCCTATATCAGGACACAAAATCGTTATATCCCAAACGTGTTCGAGCTACTGCATTAGTTATTGACAGTCGTCGTGTCCCCCGTTGGGGACATTAGACCACACATACATTCAGACAACAAAATCCTTTGGTAGTAACAACAGTGGTCATGGAGGCTTAGCCTACTAAATATATTTGAGATTATACTAAACTTTGCTTAACTTGTTCTTATAAGGCAACTGAACAGTAGTCATATTCCTAACAAAATATTTTCAGTTTATTTAAATAAATGTGATAAAATAACAACAAATATGAATATATCACCTTTTTCTTTTACTGTTTCGTCTCAATTTTTATATGTTTTGTTTTCTCTTTGATGAGTCAATAATTAATTTATTACCAAAATTGTCACCATCGATTTATTATAACACAAAAATTAAATTATTACCAAAATTTTCATTAGTTTATTTTTATATCTGAGAAAAAAACGGTCAAATAGCTACTAGAAAAAAATGGTCAAATAGCTGAGCATGTTGGCCATGTCAGAACAGTTCTGGATATTCTGCGTCAGAATACATTGTTTGCTAAAATGTCCAAATGTGTTTTTGGAGTGAAGGAAGTGGAGTATCTTTGGTCACATTATCTTAGGAGAAGGTGTCAAAACTGACCCAGGAAAGGTGCAGGCTATGTTGGATTGGCCAGAATCAACGACTGTTAAAGAGTTGCGCGGATTCTTGGGCCTCACTGGTTACTACAGGAGATTCATCAAAAACTATGGCGTAATTAGCAAACCTCTCACTCGCTTGTTAAAAAAGAATGCTTTTGGACAGAATGAGGCTGCTAGAGTTGCTTTTAACAAGCTTAAAGAGCTGATGTCTACCGCACCTGTGTTGGCCTTGCCCAATTTTACAGACACATTTGCTATAGAAACAGATGCTTCGGATACAGGAATGGGAACTGTTTTGACTCAAAATGGTCATCCCATTGCCAACATCAGTAAGGCATTCTCTCATAGGATAAAGGGTTATTCTACATATGAAAAGATGTTATTGGTTGTAGTATTTGTAGTGGAAAAGTGGAAGCCTTATGTGACTGGTCGGCATTTCCAAATAAAAACAGATCACGTCAGCTTGAAATACTTATTGGAGCATAAGATTACAATAGCTTTCTAGAGTAAATGTTTGCCTAAGCTTCTTGGGCTGGATTATGAAGTTTTGTATAAGAAAGGCAAAGAGAATGTTGTTGCTGATGCTTTTTCTAGAATGTGTGGCCATGAGTTGATGACTTTGGTACTTTCTCAAGTTAGCACTAACCTTAAAAGTCAAATACAGCAATCTTGGCAGCAGGATTCTCAAATACAACAGTTAATTGCATCTTTGCAGCAAGGACAGCGAAAACTGCATTATTCTTGGAAGAATGATGAGCTGAGAAAAGGGCGTTTGGTAGTGGGGAATAATATTGAACTACGGCAGAAAAAATTATCTCCCTCTTGCATGATACTCCAACAAAGGGGCATTCGGGAATGCAGGCAACACTTAAGCGGATTACTAACCTTTTTTACTAGAAAAAGTTGAAGAAGGATGTTAGAACAAACATTAAGGCCTGTGGAATCTGCCAGCAATGTAAACATCTATTGGACAAACCAACGGGGTTACTACAGCCTCTCTTGATTCCTGAACTAGTTTGGACTGACATCTCTATGGATTTTATTGAAGGGTTGCCTAAGTCAAAAGGGAAAGACACTATATTGGTGGTGGTCGACCGATTGAGCAAGTATGCCCATTTTCTTCCTCTTTGTCACCGTTTTATTGCAGTTTCAGTGGCACAGCTCTTTTTGGATCAGGTTTTTAGACTTCATGGGATGCCCAAAACCATTGTTTCTGACAGAGACAAAGTGTTTCTTAGAACTTTTTTGAAAGAATTGTTCAGATTACAGCAAGTTGATCTATTGATGTCTACTAGTTATCACCCACAAACAGATGGACAATCTGAAGTTGTCAACAAGTGTTTGGAGACATACTTTGCGGTGTATGACTGGAGAACGACCAAAGGAATGGGCCCAATGGATTCCCTTACGGAATGGTGGTACAATACTACCTATCATTCATCAACACAAGCTACACCCTATGAAATTGTCTATGGATAGTCACCAGCAGTTCACTTACCATATGTGATTGGGGATAGCAGTGTGGAGGAGGTTGATCGAAGTTTGTCAGCAAGGGAGGATTGTTTGCAAATGTTGAAGTTTCATCTTAAACGTGCACAGGATAGAATGAAGAGCCAGTCGAATAAAAGACGGGTGGATAGGGAATTTGACATTGGTGATCTAGTTTACGTTAAATTGCAACCCTACAGACAGAAAAGTACAGCATCCAGAGCTTCTGCCAAGCTATCACCTAGGTATTTTGGACCATTCTCTATTCTGGAACGTATTGGAGCTGTTGCATATAAATTACAGCTGCCTCAGGACGCCAAGATCCATCCGATGTTTCATGTTTCTTTACTAAAAAAACATACAGGGCTGCCACCTGTCGTTTACTCCATTCCGGAGATAGATAATCAACAACAGTTAGTAGTTCGTCCAATTGCCATATTAGATCGGAAGATGGTGCAACAAGGAGGCCGAGCTGTTACATATGTTTTGATTCAATGGTCCAATGTTGATGGAGCTGATGCTACATGGGAATTGTACGACGACATTATTAGGCGTTATCCGGAGTTGGAGTGATTGATGTTCTATTGCTATAGTCGCTTGGGGACAAGCTTTAATGTAAGGGGGGAGGAGTGTAGGGATGATGCAGCAAGGATATGCTGAAATTGTGGAATGAAGGGGGGTGATGCAAATAGCTTGGGGACAAGCTATATTGTAAGGGGGATGGATTGTCATGTGACTGTTATGAGGCGTAAAAGGAGTATGAAAAGGGAAGGAAGAAGCGGGAAGTGAAGTAACAGAAAGAGAAGATTGAAGAGTTAGTTACGGGTTGTTAGTGTTAAAGTGTACGGTTGTATAAAATAGGGGGAAGAGGGAACAGAGGGAGTTGTTGGTTGTTGTAATCTGTTCTTGTACATTGGTTCTTGGATTGTTGAACACGATTGGGTTCTCGGGGTTATCAATCCATTCTCACTCTCTTGAGTTCTTCGGATTTGCAATTCCTAGAACTCCATTACACCTGGGTTTCTCATACATTGCTCTTCCCATCGACCACCTCTACGAGCTGAGTAGGCAATGAACATGCATATCACAGATGAAACTCTGAATGAATCCATCGTCAATAGGAAAAATGCTGAAGCTGAAGGATGTTAGGATGGTGGAGGCCACACATTCTCCTTTTTATACTAAGAAATCTGCTTGTTCTACGTACCATATGTGTTCCCGAACCATCATTTAAAATGAGTCGGATGCTGATAAAGGTGCCGGAAATAAATGGGGGATGACGATGGGATGATTTGATTTCAATTGAATGAATGGAGTTGTTAAGCAACCGAGTTGGACATACGAGAGAGATGAGCAGAAATGATCCAACCAAGGCTATGAATGGCTGCCATGTCTAGTTTAGGAGCTAATAGGAGAAGGTTATTGGTTAGTAGTCTTTAGGGATTGACCGTGACACTTTTAGTTAATCTTCATATGCTAAATATATTGAAGAAGTACTATTAATTTTTTTTTTTTTTACGGTCTTGTTTTAGTTAATATTTTAGTTTTTTTTCCTTTTATTATGTTTTTGGATATCTGATTTCTTACTTAAATTCTTTTGGACACAGCCATAAACAAATGAATTTTTCTTTCTTTTAAATTATTAATTTTTGTAAGTAATTAATAAGCAATGGCTTCGGATGTTCCAAGCATCCCGGAACATGTCGTCGATCGGCCTCTTTCCCGTAAACATCTCCAGCAGAAGAATTCCAAAACTGTAAACATCACCTTCCATCGACACTTGCCTTCCCATTCCGTACTCTACAACAATTCTCATTAAACGGCCTATATTACTGAGTACGAGCTAACAAATATCTAAAACCACATTTACATTAAAATTTACGCACCTAGAGGACTGTAATCGACCGTCCCTCTCACTCCTGTCGAGCTTACTTGCACAACAACATCACCGGCAGAGAGAATTCTCGTAAGTCCGACATCACCGACCTTTGCTGTCATCTCCACATCCAGGAGAACATTGCTCGGCTTCAAATCACAGTGAATCACCGGCACGTCACACTCGTGATGCAGATGCTCCACAGCACATGCAATGTCTACGGCAATACTAAGCCTGTGCCTTAAACTTAGCTTCCGGAACACACCCTCGTGTGTAACATTAGGATGCAGCCAATCTTCTAGGTTTCCATTTTCCATGTACTTATACACAAGCGCCTTAAAATCAATACCTCGGAAGTCGATGGTCGAGCAGACAGTAGAAATCTTAACGAGATTTCGTTGTCTAATCTTCTCCAATACCTCACAATCTGCCACAAAACTCTTCAAAGCTGCTCGAGTTTGGAGGTTGAGAACCTTAATGGCTACAACATTATCAGAATTTCCAAGGATCCCCTTATACACGGAACGAAAACCACCGACACTGATCAAGTTATTTTGATTGAGTCCTCTGTTCTTGTGGTCGGGTATGTTTTTGCTGCTCACGTCGACCATTTTTCCCACCTCGAGGAGAGCTTCTCTCACCATCTTTAGGAAACCCTTTATAACTTCTTCCCTTGTTACTGTATAACGCTTCTTCTTCATTTTTTAAAGTCACGCCCACCAACTGTTTTGTCAGTGTCTCCTGATTAGCTAGCAAATTTTCTAAATCCTCTAATGACGGCGGCGCGGGCCATCCTCGTACCACTGTAATAAATCCCTTATATTCTTGCCTAAAGCCATGGATAATAATCCTCCTCATTCTATCATCGCTAATCCTGGATCCTTGGTCTAACTCTGATATCTCCCAGCGGATAGATTTTACTTTTGTAAAGAACCAATTAATTCCTAAATCTCTTTGTTTATCTGTCAGCAAGTCATTCTCTAGAAACTGTAGTCTCATATCATTCTTCTTTGATAATCTAGTCGCTAGTATATCCCAGGCATCCTTTGGAGTAGTGGCGTACCTGATATGCTCAAGCATTTCCTCCTCTATCGTAGTCTTACTGGCGAACATGGCCTTCCCTGCCTTAATCCGCCATTTTCTCAAAGCGGCAGCATCCTCCTCCGGTAGGGTTGTCTCGCTTCCACCAATAATTTCCCAAAGACCTTGCAGATATGACTCCATGCACGTCTTCCACGTGCTGTAATTCTGGTTGTTTAATTTCTTTAGCATACCGACAGTATTAAATTCCGTCATACCGAATTTTACTTCTGGAAGCGTAGCCTGGTCCCCGACCTATGCCCGACGCAATCCCGGATTGCAGCTTTCTCGTCAGAACTTCGACAGTATTTCGGCAGAACCTCCGTTGTACGTCTGCAGAACCTCCACGGGACTTTGGCTGAACCTCCACTGAACTTCGGCTGATTCTCCACTGGACTTCGGCAAAATCTCCACTGCACTCTGGCGCAGTGGAGTTGAAGATTGTAAAATATTATTACTATTTATGTTTTGTGTCTTTATGAATTCAACCACGTGTTTTTGCTCCATACTTTTGTAAGATTTAGTCTACGCCCTTTTTGAGAAATAATTTGTAGAAAAATATTCCACAAGCACGCATTTGCTCGAATGAGATCGGATCTCTCTTATAAAGTCTCGAATTGGCCATGGCTTGATGGGTCACGGCTAAAACCCCGTGTCCGGAGCTCCCACGAGTTCGGACATGTAAACGCTGAAAACCATCGACATTGACAATTGTTTAGACATGTCGTTTTACTAGTTAGACATGCGCGTGTTTTTTTCCTACGTGTCGTTTTACAGTGTGGACATGTCTACCTGCTTTTATATTATGTCCGAACTCACGGAAGTCTCGAACAACGGATTTTAGCCTTGACCTTAATGACCCGGTTGACCTGGTTTTGATGATGAACTTAAGCGACATGTTACTGGTGGTCAGTAATAATGTTTCACAAGTTATGTTGTTCATTCTTAGTGATGAGCTTGAGCAATACGTTGCTGAACCACAGCTAGTAGCAGTTATATATTATTGTGTTCCAGTACACTGTTACTGTGATTTTACGCATAGAAGTTGAAAATATGAAAACATATTTTTAATAATCACGATTTATTTTAAGATTTATTTTAATCTATCTCAGATTATTTATCTGAACGTCTAGGTTCGTTTAATGTAACCTAATGACCTTATCTTAAGTACTTAGGCAACTAAATATATTAAGATTAACTTTCCAAGTTTTACTTTTGGAAACAAAATATCTTTCTGATTTTCTGCAGCAAAGATACGCTGTAGTAGAAGATATTATCAAATTGAATATATTTGCTGATCGTAATTGTTAAGATAAGATTATGATCAGATAATTATGTTTGGAAATCAATTATCTGATTAATATATGTGAAGGAAATTACCGTTGAGATTTTCCTTCTATGGCACAGCGAGCCGTTGAGCAGACTGTTGCTGAGTCCTGTCTGCCAGTTTTGGCAACAAATCTTCATAATTGTCTGGACGTATTCGGTGCCTCTTTTTCCTTTATAACCAGACTATGGACGACATTTTCTCTTGCCTTTGTGCATCTGTGTAGTCTGTGTGGTCTGTGTGGTCTGTGTGAGCTTTGTGCGTCGACGGAGAGCGGAAGGTGCTAAGTGTCTCCTGGTTCTTTCTCTTGCAAGCTGCGTGTGAGAGTGTCAAGGGGCTGAGATCAGATCCCTTGAATCGTCTGAGAGGGACTAGGTGTCCTCGGTGCGTTCAACGAGCAACCGGCGAATCGTCTGAGGGAAGCTAAGTGAATACCTGCTTTGAATTCAGTAACCGGTTGCTGACCCATCGGCAAGAAGCCGTTCTTTTCGTGTCTTTTCGCAGGGAAGTCTCGAGCCTACGGAGTTTGAGCAGTTAGACACGCACTTGCGGGTGCGCGCCAGAAGTCTCGTGCCTGCAGGGTAGAGCAGGAGTTGGGAACGCCGCCAGAGTGGAAAGAGTTCATCCCGAGCACAGGGGTGTTGTGCAGAAGTCTTGAACGCCTGATACAGAGGGTTAGTAAAGCAGGTTGCGTGGAAGCCAACGGATCGGAAAATTCCACCCTAGGCACTGGGTGTGCAGTGCAGTGAGTCACGGCTGTGGTAACCGTGCACGTCCGAACTGAGTGTAGGACGGATACCTTCTAAGTGGCTTTGTGGTTTTCTTTGTGATCTTTGTGGTTCCTATCTTCGTGATCTTTGTGGTTCAACTTTGTGGTTGTCTCTTAAGCAAGTGCAGGCTTATCTTAAGGAGAGACAAGATCTGTGTGGAAATCCTCTGCTGAACGATAAAGTGCTGAAGCAATCCTTTGCTGTGAAGCAGAAACGAGCTGCTCTCTGATAATACATTCTTCACCGTAAGGAGTTATCTGTGAGGATTTATACTCTAACATAACGTTGTCTGTGTTCTTTGATAAGTCAGGTTCATATTAAACGACAACGAGCTGTGTGGAATCCATTGAGCTACCAATTGCTGAGGATAAGCATCATTCTGCTGGAAACGAGAAGACGTTCACTGTGTGAGAAGCTGACCGTTGCCAGGAGTGATCATCTATTGTACGGGATTCTAAATCTCACTTTGTGAGCGGAACATACGCCTAGTGCAAGGGCTTTTTGCACCCATTATTTTATATAGTGGAATCACCTTGTTGGTGGAAAGTGGACGTAGGTCAATTAAGGCCGAACCACTATAAATCACTGTGTGTATTACGATCGCGCAACACTCGTACGAAAACCTACTCGACAAAATCGTAACAGTTACAGTAAGGTATTTCTCATTCTGAGAAACGCTCTGCTGTGATACAGTACGCTTCCGCTTACACCGAGAAAGGGCGAAAAAGTGATAAACACTAATTCACCCCCCTCTTAGTGTACATAAACGATCCAACAATTGGTATCAGAGCGGGTTTGCTGGAAAGCTTTCTGTGTGATTGCTAGTACAGAACTCTGTTGCTGAACCAAAACAGCTTGTTGCTGACAGTCTTACATTAAGCACAGTAAGGTGCTGCTGAGTACTGAACAGAATGTCAATGCTCTTGACTGATGGTCATTCGACCGAACGTCCACCGCTCTTTGCTGGACAACATTTCTCATATTGGAAAATGAGAATGGAGTTGTTCATAGGAGCAAAAGATGCCGATTGCTGGCAGATTATAATGGAAGGAGATCTTGTAATTCCTCCATCAAATCCCAGCGACTCTCGACATGAATTTGAAAGAAAGAGAATTATCTCGCTGAACACTAAAGCAAAGCACTATTTAGTGTGCGCTCTTGCTGGAAATGAGTTCAATCGCGTCTCTACTTGTAAGACAGCGAAAGAAATGTGGGATAGACTTGCTTTGATCTATGAAGGAACAGAACAAGTCAAGGAGTCCAAAATAAATGCTTTAGTAACTCAATACGAAGCATTCAAGATGAAAAAGGATGAGTCAATAAATCAAATGTTTGATAGACTCGCCGAAATTACTAATGTCATGGAATCACTTGGCAAAACAATTTCTAATTCTTAGTTGGTCAGAAAGATACTTCGCTCATTGCCTAAAACTTGGGAAGCCAAGAAGACGGCAATTGAAGAAGCTAATGATTTGACAAACTTAAGTCTTCAACAGTTGCTTGGTTCTCTCGTTGCGTACGAAAATGAGAACAAGGTTGTTGATGATAAGAAGATCAATGCTGTTGCATTCAAGGGAAGTACCGAAATGTCCGATGAATCTGAGGATGAATCTTCATCTGATTCTGAGGATGAAGTTTCCTTGATGGCAAAGAAATTCAAAAGGTATCTTCGCAAAAATCGCTTTAAGGGAAAGCGAGATATTAAAAAGAAGAATACTAAACCACACCAAAGTAAAAGTGGTTTATGCTATGAGTGCAACAAACCTGGTCATATGCGACCAGATTGCCCACTTTTGAATGAGAAGGGCAAATCTTCAAAATACAAGAAAAATGCCATGATGGCATCTTGGAGTGATAGTGACGAAGAATCAGATCAGGATGACGAAACAGCAAACATCTGCTATATGGCGCAAACTGATGCTGATACTGAGAAGGTAAATGCTTTCTCACCTTCTGATCTGTCTGCTGAAGATATTGAGAATCTTTTCTCTGAACTTTATGATAAAATTGAGTCTTTGTCCGCAAACAATAAGGCTCTTAAGAAGGAGAATAAATTCTTGAGTGCTGAGAACGATTCTCTAAAGGAAGAGTTATCAGCAAAGGCTAAGAAAGCGACAAAGAAACTTTCTCAATCCAAATTAATGATTGAGGAGCTGCAGCAGCAACTTGATGCTGTAAACAACAAAACAGAATTATGTATGCATGAGAAGCATGATTCTGGAAATGAGAAACATTCACGACATGGGAAATATGTTCCCCCTCATGTTAGGAATGGCGAATCTCATTTTATTATTCAAAGGTTACCTAGGCTTTGTTACTATTGTAGAAAGCCGGATCATTTCATTAAAAATTGCCATGTGCGGCGAAATGACATGCTTGGCATTACTTCTAAAGTTGATGGTTCTATTGTTAAATGGAAGCAACGACTTACTTAAATTCTTTCTCTATTTCAGGGATGCTTCAAGTCCATCACTAAGGACCATGTATGGTACTTAGATAGTGGCTGTTCGAGGCATATGTCAGGAGATGTCTCCTTATTCTCCACACTGGTTTTCCAGGATGGTGGTGCTGTCACTTTTGGTGATAATGGAAAAGGGATGGTTAAAGGAACAGGAACCATTTGCTGTTCTAACTCCCTAACCATTGAAGGAGTTCTTTATGTTAAAGGCCTCCAACACAATTTAATTAGTATCAGCCAATTGTGCGATAAAGGTTACAATGTTTCTTTCAATGAGAGAACATGTAACGTTTCAAGGGATGGTGTCACTTGCTTCGTTGGTGAACGCAAGAAAAACATCTATATCCTGTCCTTTAAGAACATCTCCGCTGGAGAAAATTGTCTCTTGTCTGTTAAGGACGAAGCTACTCTGTGGCATAGAAAGTTGGGACATGCTAACTACGACTTGCTGTCCAAACTTGTCAAAAAGGACATCATTAAGGGATTGCCTAAAATCAAGTTTGACAATGATCAGGTTTGCAAAGCTTGTTCTATTGGCAAACAAACAAAGGTATCCTTTAAAAGTAAAAATATGATTTCAAGCAAAGCTCCGCTTGATTTACTTCATATGGACTTATTTGGTCCAACAAGGACTCAAAGTCTTGGAGGTAAACGTTATGGATTAGTTGTGGTAGATGACTTTTCCAGATTCACTTGGGTTAAATTCTTAGCTCACAAAAGTGATGCGTTTGCAATCTTTGAAACTTTAGTCAAACAACTTCAAAATGAGAAAGGTGTTTCTCTAAGAAGCATAAGAACGGATCATGGTACCGAATTTGAAAACCATGACTTTACTTCTTTTTGTGAAGAATATGGTATAAACCATAATTTCTCTGCTCCATATACTCCACAGCAAAATGGAGTTGTAGAGCGAAAGAATCGAACCTTACAAGACATGGCGAGAACTATGTTGCTGGAAAGTGAGGTTGCTAAAAATCTTTGGGCTGAAGCTGTAAGTACAGCATGCTACATCTCAAATCGTATTCATTTGAGGCACTCTTTAGGTAAAACGCCTTATGAGTTATATAAAGGCAGAAAGCCTAATATCTCATACTTTCATCCATTTGAAAGTAAGTGTTATATCTTGAGACCCATTAAAGATGGTGTCGGAAAGTTTGATGCTCGATCTGATGAGGGCATATTCTTAGGATACTCCCTAACGAGCAAAGCATATAGAGTTTTTAATAAAAGAACTCTAACTGTTGAAGAGTCTATCAATGTTAAAATTGATGACTCTCCTACACAGGAGGAAGTTGCTGTGGAAGCAGTAGCACAATCCTCAACAACAACATCAAATGAAACCTCCCAACAAATGATTGCTGACAATAATCCAAACGGAAACACTGTAGCAGATGTACAACAAGTGCCTGCTGCACACACTGAAAATGCTTCTGGTGATTTCCAGGATATTTAAATTGAGAATCGGGTTCCTTCTTTATATAAGAAAAGACATCCTATTGATCAAGTAATAGGTTCTTTGCACACAGGAGTGCGAACCCGCAATACAGCAAGTTTGTACTGTGAACACTCTGCTTTTATCTCTCAAGATGAACCTCAAGGCATTGATGATGCGCTTGATGATCCTAATTGGATTCTTGCTATGCAAGAGGAATTGAACCAATTTGAGAGAAACAAAGTTTGGAGTTTAGTACCTAGACCCAATGATCGTTCCATTATTGGAACAAAATGGGTTTATCGAAATAAACTTGACGAGTCTGGAAATGTTGTAAGAAACAAAGCTAGACTTGTAGCAAAAGGTTACTCACAAGAAGAAGGCATCGATTATGATGAAACGTTCGCCCCAGTGGCGCGTCTAGAAGCAATACGCTTACTCCTAGCGTATGCTTGCTATAATAACTTTAAGTTATTTCAAATGGATGTGAAAAGTGCTTTCCTAAATGGTGATATAAAAGAGGAAGTCTATGTTGAACAACCTCCTGGATTCACCGATCCAAAGTATCAAAATCATGTTTATAAGCTCTCTAAAGCTTTGTATGGGCTTAAGCAAGCTCCGCGAGCATGGTACGAAAAGCTTAGTTCCTTTCTTATAGCAAAGGGATATAGGCGTGGAAAAATTGATACAACATTGTTTCTTAAGAAACAGGATGCTGATCTTTTATTTGCACAAATATATGTCGATGACATTATATTTGGTTCAACTAATGAAAAATTATGTAATGAATTCTCTGATCTTATGAAAGGAGAATTTGAAATGAGTCTCATGGGAGAACTTACTTTCTTCCTCGGACTTCAAATTAAACAAACGGAAGATGGAATTTTCATCCATCAAGAAAAGTACAGCAAACAGTTGCTCAAGAAATTTGATCTTGAGAATGCTAAACCTTTGTCAACTCCAATTGGTAGTAATACCAAAATTGATAAAGACGAAAGTGGAAAGGAAATTGATTCCAAGCTATACAGAAGTATGATAGGATCATTGCTATATCTTACTGCTTCACGACCAGATATTATGTTCAGCGTATGCTTATGCGCTAGATATCAGTCTGCTCCAAAAGAGTCACACCTTGCTGCAGTTAAGAGGATCTTTCGATACCTCGCAGGAACTGTTAGCTTAGGTCTGTGGTATCCGAGAGAATCGTTGCTGGATCCTAGAGGATATTCAGATGCTGACTATGCTGGATGTCGTATTGATAGGAAAAGCACGTCTGGTACTTGCCAACTATTGGGAAATATGCTTATTTCCTGGTTCTCTAAGAAGCAGACAACTGTCGCTCTATCCACAGCTGAGGCTGAATACGTATCAGCAGCTAGTTGTTGTGCGCAGTTACTATGGATGCGACAACAACTCGAAGATTATGATCTTCATTTTGATTCTATTCCAATAATGTGTGATAACACAAGTGCAATTAATTTATCACGAAATCCTGTCTATCACTCAAGATCTAAGCATATTGAGTTAAGACATCATTTTCTACGTGATAATGTACAAAGCGGTAAAGTTGATATTCAGTATGTAAATACTGAGCAACAGCTTGCTGATATCCTTACTAAACCGCTTGACAAAGAAAGGTTTGAACATTTACGAAGTGAGTTAGGGATATGTAATCCAAATCTCTGAGATGATAATATTGTCATCTAATTATTTTGAGAAAGTTTTGATAGGAAAATAAAAATATTCCTATGGTGCCATTTCATTCCCATTTTTTTTATTTCCTTCTTTATTCTACAAAACATTTTATAAAAAGAAAACCACTTACGGTTTCTTTTCAAATCCCTAACTTCCCTCGTTTCTTCTTCAACCTCAACCCTCTTCCTTCTTCTCCATTTCTCCTCCTACAATGGCACCCAAATCTGCGAAATCTGGAAAGGGCAAGGGAACTCCCAAGAAACGATCACAGGTTGTGGCTGCTTCTGCCCAGCAACTACCTGTTGTGGAGCCTCCGTCAGTTACTGAGGGGGAGCCCTCAATGATGCAAACCCCTGCTCCGGTGGTCACTGAGACCAAGGAGACACCTGCTCCGGTTCCTGCCAAGGACAATGTGGCTTCGACTGGTGATGCCACCACTTTTGGTGAACCTGAGGGTGCTACGGAGAAAACCCTCGATGTTGAGGAGGAAACCGCTCCACCGGAGGCGGTTACCAAGTCTACTTCTGCGTCTCCCAAAGCAGCAAACTCCCCTGCTTCTGATGAGGAGACTCAAGCCGAAAAAGGCAAGAAAAGCGCTGAGGATCCTGAGGATTTCCAGAGCGCTGATGAACAGGACTCTTTGGCTGAAGAGACTCCTGACGAGGATGAGAACATGGAGGTGATCGACTCTGTTCAGAATCCTCCGATTCGCTCTTCTCTTGGTGTTGCCTCTCGCACTAGGATGAAGCGACCTTATGCTGGTATAAGGGATGGTATGCATTCTGGCTCTCCTATTCACAAGAAAGTGAGAAATGCAGATTCTTCTGTTTTTATTCCTGCGGTTGATCAGTATGTTTCTCTGGCTGAATTAAATCGGATTCTTGCTGATGATACTATGCCGAATAGAAACATGACCAAGCGCAACATTGCTGCATGCAAGCGTGTAGACTTTGATTGGTTTACTCAACATGAGCTCTGCTTTGCTGAGATGTTTGAAAGGTTGACCTGGCGATCCTTTTGTGAATATGATGGCATCAGTTCCATCTCAAAGGTCAAGGAATTCTATGCCAATATTACCTTTCATAAGGAAGATTCTCTCATTAAATTCATCAAGGTGTTGGTAGATGAGAAAACCTTTGTTTTCTCTGTGTTTGATGTCTGCCGCCTCTTTGAATCTGATCTTGTTAACAACCTGAGGGTGATCAGTGAAGGAAAGCTGGAAGCTTATCAGACCATCAACGATGGTGAGATGGTTGCTGTCAGCGGATATCTGCAGAACACCGGGCTGAGTTTCAGCAACCGGATGTTTCACAAGGCAGTAATGTCTTGCTTGGCCCCTCGGATTGGCAGCATCGACACTGTCATGCCAAGAGATTGGAATCTGATGGTTCATCTTAAAAGAGGTATTCCTGTGAACTTGAGAAGTGTGATATTTGGCCATATGGCATCTTGTGTTCAGGACGAAAACAGAGCACTTCCAGTTGCACATGTTATCACTGCATTGCTGCAGTTCTATGGGGAGCAAATTGTTCCTGTGAATCAAATGGACACCTGGAGTACTCAGGTTATTGGAGCTAACTCTGTAGCAAGTATGGGCTACCAGTATGTGGATGGTGTTTTTGTCAAGAAACCAACGAAGCAACAGATCGCTGCTTCTGTCCGTGGCAAGTCCACAGTTGCACTTGGCAAGCAACGCTATGCTGAACGTGAGAAGGCGGCTTCTTCATCCAAGGATGAGTCCCCTTCTTCTTCCAAGCTTCAGAAAGTCCTCTGCGAGGAACTAAGCTACACCAGGCGCTCAATTCTTGAGAGGCTGGATGGATTTGCTGAGAGGCTGACCCGCCTGGAAAATATGGTCCAGACCTTGCTTGATGATGCTGAGGATTGAGCTATGCTCTCCGTTTAGGATTGAGCTACTCTCCTTTATCTTTAGGTGTCTGCTTTGTTGTTCTAGAATGAGCTATGCTCTTCTATTTCTGAACTGGTTTAATAACTGTTTCATTTTGATGCATCGCAGCAAGTGTTGGCTGCTGACTTTGTCCTTTGGGTGCTAGCATATTCTTGCTGCACTAGTAATAAAACTATCCTTTGTTATCCTCTTTTCTTTTTCTTTTTGATATGACAAAAAGGGGAGAAGAATAAGTTCAGGGGGAGTTAAGGATTTAAGGGGGAGTTGATACAAGCTCGATCCCTAAGTCCATATTTTGTCATCATCAAAAAGGGGGAGAATGTTGACCTGGTTTTGATGATGAACTTAAGTGACATGTTACTGGTGGTAAGCGACATGTTACTGGTGGTCAGTAATAATGTTTCACAAGTTATGTGTTCATTCTTAGTGATGAGCTTGAGCAATACGTTGCTGAACCACAGCTAGTAGCAGTTATATATTATTGCGTTCCAGTACACTGTTACTGTGATATTACGCATAGAAGTTGAAAATATGAAAACATATTTTTAATAATCACGATTTATTTTAAGATTTATTTTAATCTATCTCAGATTATTTATCTGAACGTCTAGGTTCGTTTAATGTAACCTAATGACCTTATCTTAAGTACTTAGGCAACTAAATATATTAAGATTAACTTTCCAAGTTTTACTTTTGGAAACAAAATATCTTTCTGATTTTCTGCAGCAAAGATACGCTGTAGTAGAAGATATTATCAGATTGAATATATTTGCTGATCGTAATTGTTAAGATAAGATTATGATCAGATAATTATGTTTGGAAATCAATTATCTGATTAATATATGTGAAGGAAATTACCGTTGAGATTTTCCTTCTATGGCACAGCGAGCCGTTGAGCAGACTGTTGCTGAGTCCTGTCTGCCAGTTTTGGCAACAAATCTTCATAATTGTCTGGACGTATTCTGTGCCTCTTTCTCCTTTATAACCAGACTATGGATGACATTTCTTGTGCCTTTGTGCATCTGTGTGATCTGTGTGGTCTGTGTGGTCTGTGTGAGCTTTGTGCGTCGACGGAGAGCGGAAGGTGCTAAGTGTCTCCTGGTTCTTTCTCTTGCAAGCTGCGTGTGAGAGTGTCAAGGGGCTGAGGTCAGATCCCTTGAATCGTCTGAGAGGGACTAGGTGTCCTCGGTGCGTTCAACGAGCAGCCGGCGAATCGTCTGAGGGAAGCTAAGTGAATACCTGCTCTGAATTCAGTAACCGGTTGCTGACCCATCGGCAAGAAGCCGTTCTTGTCGTGTCTTTTCGCAGGGAAGTCTCGAGCCTACGGAGTTTGAGCAGTTAGACACGCACTTGCGGGTGCGCGCCAGAAGTCTCGTGCCTGCAGGGTAGAGCAGGAGGTGGGAACGCCGCCAGAGTGGAAAGAGTTCCTCCCGAGCACAGGGTGCTGTGCAGAAGTCTTGAACGCCTGATACAGAGGGTTAGTAAAGCAGGTTGCGTGGAAGCCAACGGATCGGAAAATTCCACCCTAGGCACTGGGTGTGCAGTGCAGTGAGTCACGGCTGTGGTAACCGTGCACGTCCGAACTGAGTGTAGGACGGATACCTTCTAAGTGGCTTTGTGGTTTTCTTTGTGATCTTTGTGGTTCCTATCTTCGTGATCTTTGTGGTTCAATTTTGTGGTTGTCTCTTAAGCAAGTGCAGGCTTATCTTAAGGAGAGACAAGATCTGTGTGGAAATCCTCTGCTGAACGATAAAGTGCTGAAGCAATCCTTCGCTGTGAAGCAGAAACGAGCTGCTCTCTGAGAATACATTCTTCACCGTAAGGAGTTATCTGCGAGGATTTATACTCTAACATAATGTTGTCTGTGTTATTTGATAAGTCAGGATTATATTAAGCGACAACGAGCTGTGTGGAATCCATTGAGCTACCAACTACTGAGGATAAGCATCATTCTGCTGGAAACGAGAAGACGTCCACTGTGTGAGGAGCTGATCTATTGTACGGGATTCTAAATCTCACTTTGTGAGAGGAACATACGCCTAGTGCAAGGGTTCTTTGCACCCATTTTTTTATATAGTGGAATCACCTTGTCGGTGGAAAGTGGACGTAGGTCAATTAAGGCCGAACCACTCTAAATCACTGTGTCCATTACGATCGCGCAACACTCGTACGAAAACCTACTCGACAAAATCGTAACAGTTACAGTAAGGTATTTCTCATTCTGAGAAACGCTCTGCTGTGATACAGTACGCTTCCGCTTACATCGAGAAAGGGCGAAAAAGTGATGAACACTAATTCACCCCCCTCTTAGTGTACATAAACGATCCAACAGACCCGGTTGAACATATCCGATGCATATATGGAATGAGTCCAAATTCTTGATACTTGGGACATCCTCAACCATTTCGATGCAATTTTTTTAACGATCTAATCATCGGAAGAGGTCTTGGACCACGTCCACTGTCTTGTTTCCTTTTCTGCCATCTCGAAGAGGAACTAGGAGAACACCTAAACAATTCGAGGTGTCCCCTTAAAAAACCACCTATCACATTTTAAGTCTTTGTCTAAAAGAAATGAACACTCAAAGTTGGATGTGGACAGAGATATGCAAAGTTCAGCCATAAGCCGGATCATGTTTACGAAATTAACGAACTTGCGTACGAACTTTTCGAAACTTATTGCTTATGTCAGTTCACTGTAATTTTTTTTTTTTTTTTTTTTTTGCAGTAGACCATAGTCAATAAAAAATAAAAAATAAAAAATAAAAATATATCCGTTTCCACGGAAAGGTTAGCGCTTCCCATAAAATTAGGACCAAACAATAGCCGTGATAAATTTCCATTTATTGTTAATTTTGACTGAAATAAACTGAAAAATTTTATGAAGAATTTGACTACTGTTCAGTCCGCATACAGTGCCCGAATGCCATCAATATCATCTTGGTCAAGTTCCCTCCTAATTCGCCCATAGCCAAATGCCTTATACATCAGGCACTCCGCCCGTCGCTGTGCGCAAGCCCGAGAAGGTGTCCAATCTCGTGCAACGCAACCGATTCTAGGTCAAGGATATTGGGAGCTTGGACCGTGCCCCACTCCTCGTCCGCGTCAAAGTGCATGATTCCCGCTGTCGGCTTGGAGGAATGGGCAAAGTCACCGCCGCGGCCATTGGAGGGGTACGGATCCCCGTGTTCGCCCCTGTAGAATCCTATCTTTATTTGCGCAATTCTGAAAACAGCCGACACCTCTTTGAAAGTGAAGTCTGTCACGGCTGACCATATCGAGAATGCCCTCGATATGGCCTCGCTTACGTTTTTGGACGAGATAGGCTTGTTGGTAGTGAAGGTGTACTTGAGTCTCCTCTTGAATTTTGGCCATTTGGGATTTCCTGAAAAGAAAGCATACTGCGGCGTGATGTTGTCTGCCGAGGAATGGTCGGGGACACCGCCACGAGTCCGACTCATCATCATCAACGTGTGGGGCTCTATTCTTCCCGAGACATTCAATCCATAGAAAGTTTGGTACTTCCTCAGGGCAGACGCCAATGCCTCGTCATAGGCATCGTCGTCGATGGAGGTATAATTCTCCGGCAAGTAACCAAAGGCCTTGAGGTGATTCTTCGCAAACCTCATCACATCATCAGATTCGAGACTGGGGCTTATCGACAACAATAGAAGGAAGAGGACCGAAAGGATGATGAAGTATGAGGCCATTGTCTTTTATGTGTATTGACTGATGGATAGATACTTAGTTTATATAATAACAAATTCCATTCATCAATATTTTGCTTTAGAGTATAATTAAATTGGATAACATTGTTAGTTTGTTCATCGGTTTGGAAAGGCAAGTTAATCCATTAAGATTCTTCACAGGCTACAAAATCCAACTTAAAACCATAATTAATTTGAGAACAGAAGTTAATTCACTCAGATTCTTCACACATTCTTCATTAAAAATGTAGAATCAATTCGGATTTGTATATCAAAGATGTCCTTAATTAATGTTCTTTGATATTATGAACTAATGGATGATAATTTATATTAAGAAATGGATCCAATTTATATCAAGCTGCTTTGAATTTTGTTTTTCTAGTTCATTGTCCTTATGCATTTTTGGGTGATATTTCTTCGAGTATTTGCCATTTATCTTAAGGGAATAACTCGTTCCATCTAACTCGCTTAACTTATAAACGTTTTCTTTTCATACACTTCTTTGGCGGTCATTACAATATTACATGTGGTTTTAGCCTCGACCCTTAAGGATTTGTTATCGTGAACTTGGCCTAGCGTGTGGTTATGTTCGGTGCTATGAAATAATGTTACCAAGTTGTGGGTGTTAACAATAGGTTGTGGCTAAAGTCCGATGCACGGAAGTCCCGTGACATCGTACGTGTCATGGGCAACGTCAGTGCAATGTGTTCACACAATGTCAGTGCACTACTAGTACATGTGAGTGCCTATTCATACAATACATAGTGAGTGTTATTACACTTAGGATGTCTTGACAATCACAACAAAAATTTGATTATGATGATTGTTAGAGTATTAACTTCTATTTCAAAACTAATTAGAAGCAAACAACATTCACTTTAATTTCAAACTTAGTTACATTATAATAAGGAAAATAAGTTAAATCATTCACTTTAATTTCAAACTTAATTATATAATAATAAGGAAAATAAGTTAGATTATAATCTGGATGGATAAACTTCAATTTTTTAAATTAATTACAAAATTAATTATTTTCTAAAGCAAATTATTGTTGAATACCAACCAATCAAATAGTTCCGACAACCATTTGTTCTCTATATAAACTAACTGTTATGGTGTAGTTAATATACTATCATACACAATGCCTTCAAACTCCATCATCTTTTCAATCTTTTCCTTCTCTTGTTTACGATATGCCCCAGTCTCAAATCTCATGACGTCATGAGGTACGCGAAGAATCACCTCATCGACTACTTGTCGGAGCATTATAATTCAACTGATGACACCTCCTATGATGTGCCTTGATTTCTGCCTTGAGGAAGTACCAAACTTTCTTTAGCTGAATGTCCCCGGAAGAATAGAGCCCGACACGTTGATGCTGATGAGTCGGCCTCGTTGCGGTGTCCTTGACCCTCCCTCAATAGGCAACACAAGGCTACAATATGCTTTCCTTCCCCAAATGGCCAAAATCCATGAGGAAACTCAAGTACAATTTCAATACCAAGATGCCTCTCTCGTCCAAAACCTTAAGCAAGGCCATATCAAGCGTGTTCTCGACATGGTCAACCATATCAGGATTCAATTTCAAGAAGGGGTCATGTCTGTTTGGAGTAAATAGCACATTGAGATAACAACATGAAGTAGTAAGGAAATAAAATGTGGTCGCAATAAACTTAAAAGAAACAGAAATGAATGACGGAAGTACAGGAAAAATCACACCATGAACAAACTTATTTCTAGCATTGCAGATTATAGCTAAGTACAGGAAGACAATCAAGCAGCTCTTTGGAGTCTCAGAATGATAGCCGCGTCTTATTACAAGGAAGATGGCGATGGATATAGAGGCAATCATGGTGATGGATGTCATAGCTCATGCCATCCTTTGACAAGCAGAATGTTACACTTTGACTCGGGAAGTAATGGGACACGGTCCAAGCTGCCAATATCCTCGACCTACGGTCAGGACACGACGCACGAGATTGGGCATCTTCTCGCGCTTGATCACAGCAACAATGAGAGCGCCGTGATGTTTCCTTTATTTAACTACTGGCAAATTAAGAGGGAACTTGACCAAGATATTGATGGCATTCCGGCTGTGAACACTAGTCAAATTCCTCATAAAATATTTTCAGTTTATTTAAATAAATGTAATAAAGTAACAATAAATGTGAATTTATCACATTTTTCTTTTACTGTTTTGACTCAATTTTTATATGTTTTATTTTCTCTTTGTCATGAGTCGATAGTTGTCATAATTATTTATTATAACACAAAAAGTAATTTATTACCAAAATAGTCATTAATTTATTTAGGTCAACTATCTACCAACAAAAATTATACTAAAATCGTGATAAATAGGCAAAGCTAAGAAAATATGGAAATGTTTTATTATGATGCCAATAAAATTTAAGAGAGTATAAATGTTTTTTTATTAAGATTGTTAGTTTCCTTCGAGAAATAATGTAAATACGAACTTTTCTATGATAATTATATACGATGAGATTGTATTCCGGGATGTTGCAGTCTTGACTAAATTCAGTCTTAGTAGGATGTGTTCGCTATGGAAGTGATCGTGGACAAGCCGGATCGTGGACAAAAACTCTGGCACCACGAGCAACTGGTATCCGGAGATTCGTTGAAAAATAAGATGGCTACAAACTGGCATTGGAAAAACGAGATCTAGGATGGCAGGACCATATCGACATTGGAGCGCCATGGGTACGAACATCAGGAGGATCGTTGCTGTCGCTGGAATGACAACGCCGATAGGATCTCTGTGGTTGCAGGAATGGGACTGGATCAGGAATTCGGAGATGATAAACTCACATTTATTGTTACTCATCTCAAGTTCATTTTCAAGGGAAGAAGATGAGAATCATCCTTTTGTAATACTAAAACATAAGATGCATTTATTGAAATTCCGGAAACTCTTACTACTTTTCAGTCCACATACAAAGCTCGAATACGATCAATGTCATCTTGTTATCCGGTCAGCGACACCGCAACGATGTCGACTCATCAACTGTACGCGCGCCTTTTCGGCCTAGCAGCGCGCGCTGGCGGTTCGGGTAAGGGAGCTGCGCATGAACGAAACAGTTAGAGTAAAAAGAGAGCATTCTTACAACACTTGCGAGAGGCTTGAGTTGGTTCTCCATCAACGGTAGGAAGGTGGAGTCGGCTGGACCGTCTACGAGGGGGGGGGGGGGGGGGGGGGGGGGGGGGGGGGGGGGGGCTTCATTGCAGCTGCAGGGAAGCATCTTCCATCGCAAGTCACCGCTGCTGGAGATGAGATCGCCTCCAAGCCTGATGTCGATGTCCTGGTATCCAGAGGGGTCGATAACCACTGCGGCTTTAGGTATGGCGTTATCCTTCATGTCACTGTGGTCTGGTTGTTCAGGTTGGTCGTTGGGGGTTTCCAGTGATGCCTTCTTCCTCTTACCTTGGTGAGGAGGTTGCAGAAGGGCTGGGACGACGAGAGGCAGCTACCGAGGTTCCCTGGTTGTTGAAAGAAGTTAGGAAGGAAAGGAGAAAGACGATGGCTTCGTCGATCCCCCTGCTCCCTCTGGAAATAGAATTTTTCCACCCCCCCGAATGGTGAGTTTTTTAGCGTTTTTATTCCCCCTCATGAAATGAAAATGTAGAAGCCCCCTTATCTTTCGTCTTCCCTTCTTCCTATAGGGGATTCTGGGCGTCATCCGATCCCCCGTGGCACTCGCTTCAAGGGGCAAGGCCACTGATAATCCTTGAAGGGATCATTGTGGCTACGACCGGGCTATCCCTTGCTTACAATCGACTTTCCCATTTTGTATCTCCTCATGTCTTGTGTCTGACATCTTTCCTTTCAGCAACTGCAGGGATCGGGCGGTGGGACGGCATACAAGTGGGGATCAAGTGGGATAAGGTGACGAGACTGTTGCTTGAGTCTCCTGTGTGCGGGTGGGATGGCGGGCGCTATAAACGACTTCTGCTCTGTCTTCTCCGTCTGATTTCCTCCTTTTCTTCTCTGCAGGTAGGTGTTAGGCAAGTGGGAATCAGGCACAGGTGGGAGGCTCCCTTCCTAATGCACGTGGGCTTCTTGGGCTGCGACCCCTCCTCCCTGCAGAAGCCCGCTCTCCCCTTTTTGTTCCTTTTGTAAAATTTCAAATTAAATGTACGAATTTTCGCATCTTTCAAATTAGTCTGATTTGGACAATTGCGAATTGGTCCTCTCGTCTTTGAGATAAATCTCAAATAGGTTCGAACTAAATATCGACCGATCCTACGCACAGTTTGGGGGATCTACATCAACATCAGCATGTCAGGCTCTATTCTTCCCGAGACATTCAATCCAAAGAAAGTTTGGTACTCCCTCAGGGCAGATACCAGGGCATCTTCATGGGAGGTGTCGTCATTCAAGGTATAATCCCTCGGCAAGTAGCCAAATGTCTTGAGGTGATTCCTTGCAAACCTCATGACATCAACTTTGAGACTAGGGCTTATCGGCAGCAAGAGACGAAGAAAGTCGGAAAGCATGATGGAGTTTGGGGCCATTGCCTTTGATAGCAGTACTTGTTCCCCCATGATAGTTTATTTAGAAAAACAAATGGCTGTCGGCACTATTCATCAATATTTTGCTTTAGAATATAATTAAATTCACTGAAGTAAGATATATCTTATTTGCATTAATAAATTATGAGGCTGGATTTCTGTTTACATAAAATGGATTTTGCTGTTAATATTTACACTTTGGGTTTTAATCATAATATTCGGATATTGTTTTCTAATTTTAGTTTTGAAATTGTTGAGCTCATAAAACAATAAGTTTCAAATTTTAAAAAGAAAACCTGGAAAAGAAAATTGAGCATGGGATGATTTTTCTTTATTTTCTCTTTTTTTGTCATATAAGAATGCTAAAAGAATGGCAATTACGATTCTTTTTGGAAATGTATAATCAAATATTTTATTCAATTTTACCTAAAATAAATAAATTATTTATTTTATTACGTTCAACACAAATTTTAGGGATTTATTACTAACTTACTAAACAATTGGAAATCAATTTTCTTTCCTGGATTAATTCTTCAAATGAACTTACATACATGTTTTTGAAATTAAAGAAAAAATTCTTTAAAAATTCTTCAAATATACCGTGACACAAATAAATATATTTGAGAAGATTAGGAAATGCTAATTTTTTCATTTTATTGTTAATTTAATGAAATAAAGTCATCATTGAGATACCCCTGGTATATTAAAGATAAATATATCACCGGATCTCGATTTTTCATATATAAATGTAACTAATGTATCTCCTTCGTAAAAGATTTCTCCATAATCAGTTGCTCCTATCTGAAATAGGATTGAATATATATTCAATCCATAGTACTCGATTTCATAACATAAAACCGCATGATTTTTCTGATCTAAATCAAGCAGGTTTTCCATGAAGAAGATTTGCGACTCCGCGTGTTGTGTCGACCTAAAGTCTAACAAACATCTCTTATTAAACTGCTTCCTTGTTGACCTTAGAGGATGGCAGTCTTTGAATTGCATCCACGTCATCTTCGTTTTCTGTCAAATAAATAACAGGAACAAGCAGAGACAAATACTTTGGATTTGAGTTATTTCCGCTACCACCGGCAAACAAGCAATCGATCAGGGATACAATCCTTCAGGCTGGCATTCGGGATTCGGAGCATCACCCCGCCAGAGATTTGATGGATCGTAGTTTCACTGCAGCCTCGCAGATGTCCATCCTTTCTCACGGCGACTCACTACAACATGCCACTCCGATTTCGAACACCTTCGCCAGACATTCTAGATTCCTTCGCGGAGCGCGGAGGCTCGATCCTACTCCAAACTCATTTAGAAACATGCAAGGGTCTGCTACTTCTCCCACTCTTTCCGGCAACCCGGCCTCGCAATGGCTTCGGATGTTCCAAGCATCCAGGAACATGTCGTCGGTCGGCCTCTTTCCCGTAAACATCTCCAGGAGAAGAATTCCAAAACTGTAAACATCACCTTCTCTCGACACTTGTCTTCCCATTCCGTACTCTACAACAATTATCGTTAAACGGCCTATATTACTGAGTACGAGCTAAAAAATATCTAAAACCACATTTACATTAAAATCCATGCACCTGGAGGACTGTAGCTGACCGTCCCTCTCACTCCTGTCGAGCTTACTTGCACAACATCATCGGCAGAGAGAATTCTCGTGAATCCGAAATCACCGACCTTTGCTGTCATATCCACATCCAGGAGAACATTGCTCGGCTTCAAATCACAGTGAATTACCAACACGTCACAATCGTGATGCAAATACTCCACAGCACATGCAATGTCCACGGCAATACTAAGCCTGTGCCTTAAACTTAACTTCCGGCACACACCTTCGTGTGTAACTTTAGGATGCAGCCAATCTTCTAGGTTTCCATTTTCCATGTACTCATACACAAGGGCCATAAAATCATTACCTCGGAAGTCGATGGTTGAGCAGACAGTAGAAATCTTAACGAGATTTCGGTGTCTGATCTTCTTCAATACCTCACACTCTGCCACAAAACTCTTCGAAGCTACTCGAGTTTGGAGGTCGAGAACCTTAATACCTACAACATTATCAAAATTTCCTAGGATCCCCTTATACACGGAACCAAAACGACCGACACCGATCAAGTTATTTTGATTGAGCCCACTGGTCGCCTTGATTATATCCTTGTACGAAATTTGTGGAAATGTGCCTTTGGGAACCAACCTAGACTGCGACCTCAAGTTTCTCCTCCTTTTTCTGTTCATGCAACGATGCGATGCAAGCAGCAAAAGCAGAACGAACAGGAAAGTAATCCCACTGGCAATCGCAATAAGGACCTTCGACAACATTTTTTTCCTTCCGCACTTCAGTTTAGAAGTAGGACAGAATGGTAAGTTCAATGCTGGAATCCCCCCACAGAGTCTGTAATTTCCCATTATTGAGACCCCCGTGGCATTTAGGAAGACTCCTCTATTCGGAACTTCTCCCTCGAAGTGGTTGAATGATAGGTTGAGGTATGTGAGTTGGAAGTCTCCTAAGAATTTCGGTACCCGGCCAGAGAACTGATTCTGTGACAAGTCTAGTCGTTGAAGTCCTTTCAGAGGAGATAGAAATACGGAGATGTTGCCTTCAAACATATTATTCCCAATGTCCAATAACACCAAGCTGGTGCATCTGCCGAGAGTGCTCGGAAATGGGCCAGACAGTCTGTTGCCGTGCACATGTAATATTGCTAGGTTCTTCAGGTGGCCAACTTCATCTGGTAAGGCGCCTGTTAATTTATTCTGAGATAAATCGAGAACGTATGATAAGGAAGAAATACCCAAGACTTGCGATGGTATAGACCCACTCAGGTTGTTTCTAGATAGATCCAAAGCGATCAAATTTTGGCAATTTCCTAGGCTTGCTGGTATACTCCCACTGAATCCGCTCCCTTGCAACGTCAATTTCGTCAACATAGTCAAATTACCAAGAGAAGATGGGATTTCCCCAATGAATTTGTTGTACTGTGCTCGTAGGCTCTCCAACTTGTGGAGATTACCGATTTCCTTTGGGAGCATACCATTCAACGGGTTACAGCTAATACGTAGAACTTCCAGGTTGTGAAGATTCCCGATGCCTGAAGGGAGGGTCCCCGTCAGCTGATTGGACCAGAATGACAACACGTTCAAGTTGGAAGATGAGTTCCCTATTGACCGAGGCAATGTATCTCCGAAATTGTTTAAACTGAATTCCAGTTTACTTAGCTTGGTGGAATTGAGGGACTCGATGAATTTCAAGTCCCCCGACGTGATGTTTCCCAATTGATTAACTGCAATAGCAAGCCACCTCAACCGATTGAGATTTTTGAGATCAAGTACCGATCCGTTGAAATTGTTCTGGGTCAACTGTAGGCTCTGTAAGTTTGTTGCGTTCGCTATTGAAGGGGGAATAGGTCCGGTCAACTGACTACCACCGAAACTGATGATCTGGAGATTGGGAAGAGTGATTCCGAGATCCAGAGGGAGACCTCCCTGGAGTTTATTGTCCGAGAACTCTATTACCATCAGAGAGGTTATGTTGAAAATCGAGGCGGGTACCGAACTGGAAAAGTAGTTTCCTGCGAGACTAATCCCTCGCAACCTTCGCAATCGCCCAAGAGATGCTGGGATGGGCCCGCTGAAACCATTATCATTTCCGTCAATGGTCTCCAGAGACGAGAAGTTGCCGAAGAAATCAGGGAAATTCCCCGTGAACTTGTTTTTGGTGACCTTGAAGAATTGAAGCTTTGACAGAGCAGATAATCCACGAGGTATTTCTCCAACAAGCTGGTTGTTCCCCAGAAGGATAACTTGTAGGTTTGTGCAACCAGAGATGTTCTCTGGAAGCTGACCCGAAAACGAGTTATTATCCAGGCCCAACAATGCCAGACGAGGCAAGTTCCCGATTTCAGGGGGGATTTCGCCAGCAAAACTGTTGTTCCTGATGTTGATTATCCTGAGGAAGCTGAGATTCCCAATGTAGGGTGACAAGGAGCCCCCAAGTTTGGAGCCCCGGAGCACCAATTTGGTGATGCGGGGACGTCTCCTGCTGCAAGTTACGCCCGGCCAATAACAGAACTGGACGGTGTCATTCCACGAGGTGAACACACCATCGGGGTCATCGGGTATGCGGCCCCTGAACTCGAGCAGTGCAGCCCGGTCGGTTTCGTTGGTCTTAGCCACCGCTGCTGCCTGGACAAAAAAAGAAAGCATGAGGGAAGTGAATAATATCATGAAAGCAGAGCATGAACCCATTATTATTTTTGATGACTAGTAGTCGCGAGTAACCCAACTCTACTGTTTGGTGGCATCTTTTATAACCCTCCCTTTTCACGACTTTTTAATAAACCCATAATTTTCTAACTCGAAAATTACTTTCGAGTCAAACTCCGACAATATTCTCCGACAAACTTTTCGATGACTTGTAAGCGACTTTGACTTTTGACGGCCTTCACAATATCACTTGCTCTTTACGGGCTAAACTTTTTCTGTAATCACAATCTCACCCTTCTTTTTTTCGTAGGTTCATATGATGGACGTGACTTCTTGAGCAATGTGGATCTACGTTTTCCAATATCAGGAGGACACGTTCAAAAGCGTGTTAGGATAACCAAATGAAGACGCGTCCCTTACTTATGAATGAATACGCCAATTAAAATGCTTTCATGCCCGATCGAGGGAGCAGTATCCCGCTGGGTACTTTCTTTCTTACTTTAGCAAAGAGGGTCCCGCACCTCCGAGCGTAGAACACAAAACTTCAAATAGCAGTGAATCACAGGCGCATCACACTCATCATGCAGATACTCCACGGCACAAGCTAATACTCAGCCTACGCCTCAAACTTAACTCCCGGCGCACTCCCTCGGATATATCTTTTGGATGCAGCCAATCTTCCAGGCTTCCCTTTACCATGTACGCACACAAGCGCCTTAAAATCATTACCTCGGAAGTTGATGGCCCAGCAGATAGTAGAAACCTTAACGAGATTTTCGGTGTTCGGTGTCGAATTTTCTTTAATACCTCACACTCTGCTATAAAACTCTTCAAAGCTGCTCGATTTCGGAGGTCGAGTACATTAATGGCTACAACATTATCAGAATTACCAATGATCACCTTATACGCGGAACCTAAACCATCGACACCAATACAATTATCTTGATTGAGCCCACCGGTCGCCTCGAGTATATCCTCATAAGAAATTTGGGAACCAACCCAGATTGCGACTTCACGTTTCTTCTTTTTTTGTCCATGCAGCTATGCGATGCAATCAACAAAAGCAGTACAAACAGGAAAGCAATCCCGCTGGCGACTGCGATAACGGTCTTCAATAAGGTTTATCTTCCTCGCTTCTATTTAGAAGTAAGACAGCTTGGTAAGTTCAATGCCACAGTGTTTGTAGTTTCAGATCCCTGTGGCATTTAGGAAGATTCCTTCATTTGGAACTTCTCCTAGGAATTTTGGCATCAAACCGGAGAAGTTATAATGTGTTGATAAGATTTTGATGATGAGTCAAACAGTAGGTTTGATGTACTATGAGTTTACAGAAGCTGTAACCTTTAGATATGCTTCCTAATAAAGGAAAAATATAACAATAATATTTTCTACTTCCCCAATGATCATTTTAGAATTGATTAGAAAATATTTTCCCAAAATAGATATTTCAATAATTAATTAATTGTTAATTAATTATTGATTATCTTAATTATTTTATTAATTCAAAAGGAAATATTCTTAGTAATATTATTTAAATTAATATTTAATTGTTATATGGTAAAACAAAAGTTTGAGAGTCAAAAACGAAATATTTCATAATCAAGGAAATTATTTTGTTTCATTTGGCAACTTCTACCTAACATTCTATAATGAAAAGGTTATTTAGAAATCATTCTCAAACATTATTTTTAGAATAATTTCGTCCAGATACATTGTAAATATTATCGGGAATGAATTAAGTAAATTTGAAAGTAATTGATTAATTATTTCCTTGTATAGAAGGTTAACTTGCGGCCGAACCTTCTATAGTACATTATCTGGGGATTTATTTATCGACAAAATTAAATCTGGAAGTCTATTTATACAACCCCATCATCATAATTCCCAAGTTGGAAAATAAAATAATTTTCTTTTCCAACTATAAAAAGTTGTTGACGAAATGTGGGCTCCACCTTCAATAACTTAATATCCGATGATTAGATGATCTGATTGACAAAAAATCAGGTAAATTACATTTCCAATCAAAAGGAATAAATCTGGTCACATTTTATTTATGGTAAAATAAGTTTCCTTAATTACAGGAGGACGGAACTATTATAATTATGTCAGGCCAATGACAGAAGTGGACGGTGTCATTCCACGAGGGGAGTACCCCGTCGGGGTCGTCAGGTATGCGGCCCCTGAACTCGAGCAACGCAGCTAGGTGGGTTTCGTTGGTCTTACGGGCTGCTGCTGAGAGAGAAAACAGGAGACAAGTGGATAATAATATCAGAAAAGCAGAGGAGGAGGAGGAAGCCATAATTATATTTGATAACTAACTCTGCCCGACTGTCCACTTTGCTCCTTGTTATATCCCACAAATCTTCCCCATTGCATGACTTTTTCAAAGTAGGCAAGCGAAGACTGACTGACTTTGGAGTCAAAAGGAGGAGATTGCCGTGAAAAATACTTCCCTTTGACTCTCATTATTATGTAAATTATCAATAATTTCCCAACACCAACGTTGTCTCCGGGGGCAAACTTAATTTGATCTAAGACTCCATGAATTTTTGGACTCTAAGACGAACAACAACTCATATACAAATTCTGCTTTTATCTTTTTCTATGGTCCGTAACCCTCCAACCTCAGTGTTGTCGATTCTGTCCGCATTGTTGATACACCTCCGCCCATCCTCAGTGCTGTTGATTCTGTCCGGCACTGTTGACCTGCTATCACTTCGAATCCGCTTTCCACCCTCAGTGCCATCACATTAAATTCCGGTGTCGTTGACTACCGACCGCCGCTCCACAAGGGTGAATTCCATTAAAGGAGTTTGCCTCGACCGACATTCATCTGCCGCCGTCCGTCGTGAAGCGTCACCAAGTCTTTTCTATTGTTTTTAGTTCAAGTCATATATGTAAGTGTAATGTTGTAAACTCAATACTGTTGCATTTAATTCCAGTATTGTATTTCCTTTTTGTACTTGCACTTGTTCACTTTGCGGTGACAACACTAAACACTATAAATTCAATACGGTCGTATTAAATTCTGGTATTGTGTTTACTTTCAATTTACGGCGACCACACTATCATGTAAAATTTGATACGTGTTGCGAGGAATGCAAATTTCCCACCAACAGAGTCCTACGAATAAATATTCGCATCCATCAAAGTATTCAGTTGAGTTTTGATACATATATAATGTACATAAATAACGCATATCGATCGCACGATATATTCGTACGCCATGGACGCGTCATCACGCATCAAACCTGTTAAATATTTCATTAGACCTAAATGGAAGGGAGAGAGTGGAACAAGAAAAGCAACGTGAATTATATGACTGAACATTGACTATTTGGAAACCCGATGATTTTAGAATAAGACTTCTAACCAAGAAGAATTCAGAACAAAACAACACATATATTACCACCACCATCATATTATATATATATTATATATTATATTTAGAAGATCAGAAGAATTCAAATTGATACCTTTGCTTTTTTTATTCTTACTTGTTGAAAATAGAGTGCTCGCCTGAGTTCAACTACAAGAATTAGATCTGAGTTAAGTCTTACTGTTCTAGCGAGGGATAATAAAATGATAGCTTAAGCCGTCCACCTATAAAATTCTAGAACAAATAAATGAAAATAAAATATAAAAAAATAATATGATTAAAAGTGATTTCAAAATTTTTGAAAATTAAAATTAGTTCACTTAAAACCAACTATCTCTTTGAATTCTTGGCGTAAAGAAGAAATGACGATGATTCTTTCGAGAAAGAACAAAAGAAAGGCTATGACGGAGAAGCTAAAAGTGATTGACAACTGTTTTGGAAAAGTCTCTTTCCCCGTTTCATGACTTTTTCATAAACCCGACGTTAGGATATGTTAAACTATAAAATATAAACCAGGTATTTACCTAACAGATTAAGCTTTTAGATCAAACGATAAGGTTTCTACGGGCTAAATATTATTCCAAAGATAAAAAGAAAATAAATAAAATGGACCGCAGTTAAGATAGCAGTGGATGTATGTTGTTTAAGAAGAAATACAATTTTTTTTTCAATTTGTATATTAAAAAGATAAATTTATAATATAGTTTACTAAAAAAACAAAGGAAATTATATATACGGGCAAAAAAAGCATGGTTCGGTTAAACAGGAGAACAAAATTTGGCAGATGTACATGTCGAGGTGGAAGCAGGAAGCGCCGAAGAGAGGAGAGAGAGAGGACGAATGGCTGGGAGGAGGGGATGCTCCCTGGCGGCAGTCGTCTTCGAGTGCTGCTTCTTCCTCGGCGCACTCCTCTTCAATGATGCCTTGAGCCTGAGGACAGCTGAGGAGTGGGTTTGGCTATTAGCGGCTCTCCTTTGAATGTGGCTGAGTGTATTATGATTGTAAGAACTAATTCTTGTCCATCTTCCTTTAATCACTTGAGCAGGATTATGACTGTACAGTGGAATTTGTAATATGTTCTGGCATGAGCCTATGAACATACGCAAGGCCTTAGAACAAGATATTGCTTAATCTCGCTGGTCTCGGTTCCTTTGTCCGGAAGGGAATGAACTTGACTCAACCAACAAGGTTGAGGAGATACCCAATGCCAAAACCGACCAATCCATACGGCATTAGAATTCGCAAACACATCACTGCAGAATGGTATTGTCTGCACACTTCCAATAATTATTTAAGGATATTCAGCTTGTATAAACGTTTTCCAAGTGGCTGTTATTGTGAGAATATTAGTGTATGCTTCAGGGAGTCGTCGAAAATAGCAATCTTCTAGTCACCATCCTCACAGCAATAGGAATCCTGACCGAATGAAGTCCGTCTCTCCACGTCATGCTCCCAAAGTAGTACCCTGCATCCGTCTTCTCCATGGCCGTAGCGGTCACCTCTACCTCGAACCTCTGCTTGCTGATCCCCGGTCCAAAAACCAGGACACCAGGCCTTACCAAAACCGTGGTACCTAGTGGCGGCTGAACCTCTACCTGGTACACCGATTTTGGATGTCCGACATTCTGACGGTTCTCCTCACTGTCGTGACATTCTCCAGGCCTGGGATTGTGATCGACGGAAGGTTCATGTCCAGGATCGTTGGCTTTGTCCTCGGGCATTGGGCCTCGTGTATGAACCGGGACAAGGAAGAGTTTTCATAGCCCATTGCACATAAATATTGAATATAATCGGTCAAGCTCATGTCGTAGATCAGGCCGGGATCTGCGGCGGCCCTGGGGTCGACGATCCCACCGCCCATGTCAAATGGATCAACACGCTTCTGCGGAGATGCGCCAGGCTACTGGAAGGTAAAACTCTGACAATAACGACTACAGGCAATCAAATTACCTGTTGTAACCATGGCTGACCTAATGGCCCCTGGGGACCAATCTGCATGCAGGGACTTGAGGATGGCGACGATCCCTGCTACATGCGGGTGGACATTGATGTCCCCGATAATATAGCATACCTGTTATCAGCTTTGTCCAAAATAGAAGGAACTGCAGCTAAAATGTTCACTCCTGGAGCTGTGATGTCGGGCTGTGCAGGAAGATTGAATCAAACAAAAATGAAATGAATCTTCTGTAATGCGTGTTCAATTGATGGGGGGCAGGTCTCACCTTAAGGATTGCCGGGGCAACATAGTTCGGCCCCCTAGAAGAGAAAAAAGCTACCCTGGGAGCGATGGATTTGCCGATGAGCGTCCGGCTTGCGCTAAGCTTCACGGTCGGGTACCTTTCAGATCGTATGTAGTGTAGGATGCGGGCTCCGATCTCATAGTCCACTTGAATGAAGGGAAAGTCATGGAAAAAGGTGTCCAAGTCATCTTCAGGATCCTTGGCAACTATGACGCCGAGACCATGACAGGACTTGACCTTCTTTCCAACTAAAATGGCAGAAATTAGATTGCAGGGGGTGGGGTTTATGGAGGAGAATACCACTTTTCCAGCAATCCAGCGAAACTCCTCCACATCGCAACCTCTGAAAGAAAATGGAATTGCGGATATGAGAAGGAACTCAAAAAATTTCAGATAATGACTTTTTGCTTATTTACCGAGCAGAGGTGGAGTCATTTTCATATGCCAAGAAGTCTGGCATGAAGGTCAAGCTCTCAAAGCCGATCGGCTTTCCAGTGTAAATGGCTTGTCCCTTCAAACGATTGAATTGTGTCAGCTTTACACAATTCATAAAAGGAATATTAAAACAAAGCTATCTGACTTACCCAAACAGTTTCATTGTTTCCGAGAGTAATGGGTGCCTGGAATGCTCTGTCCATAGTACCTGCGGCAACCGTGATGATCCAGGGGGCCGTGTTCGTAACAGACTGAGGGGACGGTCCAGAGTTCCCTGCGGCGCAGACAACAGTTATTCCCTCCATGACGGCATGCAAGGAACCGACTGCAATTCCGTCTAATTCCTCAGTTTCAATTATATTTTGCCCTGGCCCAAGTGAGAACGATAAGACATGGACTCCGTCGTGGATCGGGTCGTCAAAGGCCTTCAGGACGTCAACAGTTGTGCATAGTCCTCCTCCACCGAACATCTTCCAGCAGACCTCGTAGATGGCTAGTCTAGCCAGTGTGGCACCTCCACGTGCATTTCCTGTGCCGACTCCTTCAAAGGTCACATTGCTCACCACCGAACCTGCTGCTGTGCTCGCGGTATGTGTCCCGTGTCCTACAGCGTCTCTAGGGGAAAAGAACTCGGATGTGTTTGAAGGTGGGCCGAACTCTGCAAGGAGTCCGTTGATGTACCAACGGGATCCGATAATTTTCTTATTGCAGAGATTTGAAGAGCCAGATTCGCTGCCCCAATCGCAAGAACCTCTCCACCTTGTTGGGACTGGTCCTAGCACTTCGTCATTGAACGATCTCGACTCTGGCCATATACCCGTGTCGAGAATGCCAATGATAACTCCATCTCCGAGGTTGCTCTGGTTTAGGCTGCTTGAAGGGGCATGAAGGTCGGGTATGCCAAGAAAGTCCCAACTCCGCGTCGTCTGCATCCTATGCATTGTGTTCGGCAGGACTTTGATGACCTTGGGTAATTCTGAAATGATGAAAGCAGACACCACATAACATGTAGTGTTGCTCGGGCTTGCTGCCCCTCCCCCCCCCCCCCCCCCCCCCCCCGAAAAAAAATATTCTTGGACTGAAGCAGGTAAAAATAAGGAATTACCCGAAAGCCTTTGCGCTTGTTCTTCGGTAATCTTGGCTGCAAATCCTAAGAACCCCCATTTGTAGCTATACACAATCGCCTCATCCGCCTTCTCGTTGCTTCAAACAAGATATGTTGATGAACATTTTGCTGGTGATTTCCAAGGTTCAATCCAGTGTGTACCAAAACCCAAGCAAAACGATCATGTAATTACCTTCCTAAAACTGACGTGAGTAGTTTGCGAAGCAATTCCTTCTCGGTACCATCCGTACGTTGCCTGCCTCCCAAATAGATTAAATGGACCTGCCAGGAATCAAAACGCGAGGCTCTACATCAAGAAACATAACCGCTGCACCTAACGAAACAAATATAATATTACTAACATCAAGAAGAAAGGGGAGCCTGGGTTTCTCATACATTGCTCTTTCCACCGACCACCTCTACGAGCATGGAGCAGGCAATGAACACGCACATCACGAACGAAACTCTGGATGAATCCATCGTCAATGGGAAAAATGCGAAAGCAGAAGGATGTTAGGATGATAAAAGCAACACACATTCCCCTTTTTATACTCAGAAATCGACTTGTTCTACGTATCATATGTGTTTCCGAACCAACATTTAAGATGTGTAAATGAGTCGGATGCTAATAAAGGTGTCGGAAATAAATGGGGGTGACGATGGGATGATTCGATTCCAATTGAAAGAATGGAGTTTGTTAAGCAACCGAGTTGGACATACGAGAGAGATGAGCAGAAATGATCCAACCAAGGCCGTGAATGGCTGCCATGTTTAGTTTAGGAGTTAATAGGAGAAGGTTATTGGTTAGTAGTCTTTAGGGATTGACCGTGACACTTTTAGTTAATCTTCAATATGCTAAATATATTGAAGAAGTACCATTAATATTTTTTATTTTTACTGTGTTGTTTTAGTTAATATTTTCCTTTTATTATGTTTTTTATTATTATTAAAATTCGTTAAATGCCAACCGTGGAGTATACATGTTTTTATTTAACAAATATCTTGCCTTAGCATAAAAATTGAATATCTTTTCTTTTCATTTTTATCTTATTATTATTATTCGTTTTATTTAAAATGTCGCGTGATCTATTGACCATTGTTTTGGAAAATCAATATCGGAGGGTGTTTGTAGCGTCTACTTTTGATATTTTTTAAGTAAGATGTTGCGTAAGATTTGATATTAGGTGGGTATTAATATTATTCTTTTTCCCAAACTACTTTTTTCTTTTTCTTTTTTTCTTTAAGATTTGTCATTTTATCCTCACCAAACTTATGGAAGAATCTTCGTTCGGTAGTTAGTTTATCACTAGTTTCTTATTTTATGGATGGATATATTGGGATAAAATATATAAATTATAATAAGGGTGGAAGTGTAATTTTACTTTAAACCGATGCCAAAAAACTTTCCGATGAGGCAGAGGAACCCAACATGAGGGCGCGGTTTCAAAACGGCCTAGGGGCTAATTTTCAAAACCTGCCCCTCAAACACTTGAAGAAATTGGGGGCCCTTCGGGGAATACACAATGGACGAGTTTTGAAAACATGTCCCTCCTGGGAATAAAAAAGGGGCGGATACAAAATCTAAGTTCTATTCGCACATTCTCCCTTCCCTTCCATCCTTTCACACAACCCCCAACATGACATGTTTTTTCTCATTACTAGAACCTACATTCTATTCGTAAATTCTCCATTCATATTCAATCCTTTCACATATAAGTCTCAACATGACATGTTTTTTTTCATTCATGTTATTATCATATATATCATCAGAACACAAATTACCACACCGCATGGAGTAGTCCATTAGGTATGGAGATGAAACGCAGAGGTACTTGGAAGGGGAAGGTTGAGTCGCCCCGGAACGGAGCGTATGGCGTTGGTTAAACGGAGCGTATGGCGTTGGTTAAACGGAGCGTGGCATCCCTCCGACGTCGCCATGAGCTTGGGAATGGGAAACAGACAGCATGATGACTTCTCATTCCACCGTGGAAAATCTATTTACAGGAAGAGTTGTTAGCCATCTACTAGATTTATTAATTCAAATAAATAATTATCAGTGAAATTATGAATTAAAGAACGATTTGGATTAATTATATATAGGAAAATTATCGATATTTGGCCTGAATTATATGCCAACTTCCTTTTGTGGCATATCGTTTAAAAAGTTTTAGATGTGACCTTATTTCGATTTTAGTTTTTGATTTGGTCTTAAACCTGACGTCCGTTACGACTATCAGACGTGTCGTCGACGGCCATTAATGTCCGACATGTCTTAAACTTACTCCACTGTGTATGTGACGTGACAAAATTGTCTTCCAGCTTGACGTTTTCATTGCGCACTTGGGTTGTAATAAAAGAAATGAAAGAAAAGAAAATGGGGATTAGGGTTTGTGTATGCAAGTGATTGTAATAAGATTCGTCCTCCTTTCCTGGGTTGTTCTAGGCCTTGGTTCATCAGGTTCCTCGCTAAAGAAACAAGAACAACAACTACTAATTCATTCGCTAAAATATTTCCGAAAAAGCGAAAACTAAGGGGTTGTTGTGTAACAAGTGCATAATGTCCACTCGAACGCCCGTTATTTTATCTACAGGGGGTAGGGGCCGGGTTATTGATGTGAGATGGATTCAGAAAGAGGGAGGTTCCAGTTTCAAACATAGGATTCCTGCTCCTCAATTTAGCTCCTTCTTGCCTTGGTTCATGAGGTTCCTCTTCAACAGATCACTTCCTTAGTCTTGTTCTTTCCTGCTTCCTGTATGGGTTTCTGGGTCGAGTTTATGGGTCGGGTATTCTGAATGGATGTTTGTATGGTATTGGGTTTATGATTCCGAATTGTTTTTCAATTATTTTGTTAAATGTAGAGGTTGATAAGTATGAGTTGTATCGAGGGTACGGAATCTGCAAATTCCAGCTCTGTAACTTGTGAAATGAGGTGCAAACATGGGATGCGAGCTGTATTGTACATCTCTTGGAGTAGAAGCAATCCGGGGAGACGTTTCTTTCGTTGTCCAGTGTGGAAAGTGATGTTTGTGTCTGTGAATCTTTTGTTGTCTCTGATTTATGTGTTCTGAATTTTATTGTGTGTTCTGATTATGTCAACAAGATGATGATTGTGGCTTTTTCAGCTGGTATGACGATGTGATACCCCATCGACAAAAAGAAATAATATCTCACCTTGTTGAGACTAAGAAGTTGTTAGAAAGTAAGGTCGAGCTGATGCAGAAGAGGGAATTTGTAAGGGAAGATGTAATCAAGCATCTCGTGGCTCAGGTGATAAAGCATAAGATGTTCCAGTCATCCCATCAGCTAAAACAACATGCAAATCAAGCGATGATGAAAAAATTAGATAGAGATTTCAAGTTGATGACCTTTGTTCTATTAGTTTCAATAAGTGTTGTTGTATATGTAGCCCAGACAAAGTTATTGTGTATGTAGCCGTGACTGGTTATAATTAGTGGTGATTAAAACAGATGGTGTTTGAATCAGATAGTTTATTATTCATTTGAGTTGACAGAAAATGGCAGAAGCTCCAAACAATATATAAGCTCCATAATATACATAAGTTCCAAACAATATATAAGCTCCAATACACCATAAGATCCATACATAAGCTCCATACATAAGCTCCATACATCAGCTCCATACACCATAAGATCCATACAACATAAGTTCTGACAGGATCATACGCCATAAGCTCCAGAAATGTTTTAGCCATAATCTCAGAAAATGTCCCTAAACCAAAAGCTCAGAAATATGAAAAGTTATTCAGCTTTGCCCAAGCTCAGGGATCATGTGTCATGTTTCAGTTGCTATACTCGGACCCGAACCATCGACAGCCCTTGTCTTGATGCAAGTCATCTTGTTATGCCCTTCCTTGCCACATAACTTGCACATCACTCTCCAGTGATGTCCAGAACCTATAATACCACCTATAGTCAATTTTTTGATATTAAGAATTTCAAAATATGTAATAAGGGACATCATTCCATACCATAATCACGATAGTTTAGTGATTCTTCTGTAGGTTCTGTGGCTTCTACAGGTTCTGTGGCTTCTGCATGTTCTGTGGTCTGCGAATTGCCAGGCTGTGAAGATGGTTGAGATGGTGATGGCTGTGAAGAAGGTTGTCTTCTGCAGGTTATCCTGTTGTGTCCGAAGTTGCCACACAGTTTGCATGTCATCTGGAGGCCCTTCCTATTCAACTGAGTTTTTGGGTCCTCCCTCCACCACATCCATAAATTCTGGTTTTCACCCTCTACCACAAACCATGCAATTGGGTACATGTCATCATTCCCATCCCGTCCTACAGCAGACCATAAGATCCTCCAACTTTAGTTTTTATGAAGGTTCCATCGAATCCCACAACACGTCTGCACCCTAGAAGGAACCCCTTGATCAAAGCCTCAAATCTTATGTATAATCTCCTAAAAGTGGTGTGTAGTCCAGTGGATAATGTCAAATCAGTTGACAGCTCAAAACAACTCCCTGGATATCTGTTCCTCAGAGCAGCTAAATACGATTGCAGCTTCTTGAAGTTATCATCAACTGAACCAACTATCATGCCATCTGCAATCCAGCATGCCTTGTAACACTTCATCAATTCGACTTCGGTCGTGTACTTCTTCATTACCTCCTCTTGAATTTCTTTTGCGGTGGCACCGGCCCTTCTTATATTACCATCCACCAACTGTTGAGCCAACCATTTGGTAGTAGCTTGCCTATTTCGCATGTTACGAGCACATGTGTGACTGCTGAACACATTTTTAATAGCAAATGATCCTTCCTTCTTCAACCATGACCCATAAATTCTCCAAGGGCAGCCAGATTCGCATACGGCCTCCTAATTCAATTTGGAACTTCGCATCTACCGTAAATTGAATCCATTAGCAATGGCATACCTCTGTATAGCATTATGCATCTGGCTTGGGGACTCAAAACACATTCCAGGTATGAACTTTATCACCTTATGATCACAACGTGGATCATAGATACTCAGTAGAGATTTCAAGTGCTTTCTCTTGTATCCTATTGTGGATGTATCATCGTCTGGAATTATATCCTCGTCTGACTTCTCATGTTCAGATTCTTCGACTTCATCAACTTCATCCACATTACTAACATCCCCTTCTACTTCCACAGTAACAGCACCACTAACATCTGCAATTTCATGATACACTCCACCCACCCTCTCCTGGACATCTACCTCGTGCATATCTAAGTCATGCTCTGCCTCTGAACTATACACATCACTATTGGAAAAACTTAAAGAAATATCAAGACTAGTATCCTCATTGTCAGATTTATTCTCTATCGTAGTACCTTCATAATAAACCTTCACAGTAGAACCATCTGGACATAAATCGCACATTTCTACCACTTCCTTGTCACTTAAAATTTCCTTAACACTGTTAGACCCAAGACCATACCACATCTTCCTCACACTGCAACCAGAATCTTGAGCGAAGGCTACCAAGGTGAAATATCCCATCAGATCGCAGTCTACGTCATTATATTTCAACACATTACCACCAACATACTCAAATTTATTCTCCTCATACGCTAGACCACCTATACGCATGTCGAACGGAAGCCACTTCATTCTGACCTGTCTACCTATATGCGCAAGAATCCCTTACATCAACCCGTACAAACCCAGGTATGAACCACGCCGGGACGAATCAAAATAAGGAAATAAACAAACACAATCAACTTACCTGGATGAAGCACAACGAATGAATCGACGAATGACAACAGGATCAGCCTGGAATTGCCGAAGAAATCAATTCCCCCAAATCAGAACAACTCAGGTCAGAAACACAACAAAGTAAAAAACAAACACAATCAACTTACCTGGAGGATGCACAAGGAATTAATCAAGCAATGCGGACCAACTCCTCCTCAAATCGCAGTTCATTCGATTTATCCCAAATCGGAACTGTCGAAGAACCTTAATCCTAAACCCCCTTTCATGATTTATTTCGTCCGAAGACAATTTTGCCACGTCACATACACAGTGGAGTAATTTTAAGACTCGAACATTAACATTGGCCGTCAATGACACGTCTGACAGTCGTAACGGACATCAGGTTTAAGGCCAAATCGAAAAATAAAATCTAAATAAAGCCACAACTAAAACTTTTTAAACGATATACCACTAAAGAAAGTTGGCATATAGTTCAGGCCAAATATCGATAATATGCCTCATATATAGAATTTATACTTTCATGTTGTAATTTTTTAAATATTATTTAAAATTTATCTTGTGTTAATAATATTATCTCTGTTTTGGCATTGTATGCTATGTAAATATTGAAGACCATGTGAACCTGTAATCAGAATATGAGGGCAATCATACTGACTGTTCCAAAGGTTCATGGACCATTTCGGACGGGACTACGCGCGGACCCGTCCGAACACCTCGTCCAAGCTCTTGACAGCCGAACCGCCCGGGGTCACGGCCTCTTCAACGAGTCTCTTCCACTCCATCGCTCTCTTCTTCAGTTTCATCCCCCTTTCGCTGCCCAACAACTCCCTTACCACCCCCTCGATCTTATCCCTCCTTGCGTTTTCCCAGCCTGCTTCTAGACCGACCTTCCATTCAGCGCAGTACCTCGCATTGGTCTGCTGGTCCATCAAGCTCGGCCAGCAGATCACCGGCACCTCGCATTGGTCTGTCGAGTTCCACTCGTTGTGCATCAAGAACCCCCCGACTGATGGGTGATTCAGGACTTTCTCCTGCGGGCACCACCCTGAGAAGAAACCATCAAGCATGCAACAATAATCCTAATGGGCCTATAGCATGCTCATCCACATCCAATTATTTAGATCAAAGGGACGGGGAAGGGCGGTGACTACGGGCCCATACAGTTGGCCCATAGCCCATTACAAGTGGAAATTTAAAATGTTTCGTGGAAGCCCGCATCTCCCCTTCGTACCTTAAAATACGGTTGCGGCCGATTGAAATTTTCGGACCCATGGTTTTTCGGCCGTAGTAGATCCAACCAAATGCTGTTTGTTACACGTGCCTTGGAGTAATCTTCGAAAATTTGAGGTTGAATCTCTCAAAATTGCAAGTGTGAGGTAAAGGGAATGTAAATACATGAGAGAAACAAGGGAATATTCGCGTAAGAATCACAAAATCAATCCAAAACTCGGTCAAAACACGTTGAAATATCATAAAATTAGTGTTCAAATTCTCGTGATTTAAAGACGAAGGCGACTGTGTGAATTCTTTGGTCACATATTTGCCTTGAAATTTTAGGATTTGAGATCCCCGGGACGGCAGTGAGCTGCCGGATGAAGCTGGAAACAGTTTGCACGGTCGCCGAAAAACTCATCCGAATCCAGATCAAAACACGTCGAAAAATTATAAAACCAGCTCCAAAATCTCCGGAATTTAAAGGGTGACATGTCTCTGCAAACCATTTGGGCATACAGTTGACAGAAAGTTTTGGGAATTAGATTTTTCGGGACAGCAGTGTGCTGCATGGCAGAGCAGGAGGCTGCTCGCGCATTTGTCGAAAAAACCGATCCACAACACGTCCAAAAATTACGAAATCATCGTCGAAATCTCCAGAAAGAGGGAGATAGAAGACGACAAATTGAAGTCATATTCTCGTCATCATCAGTACAACCATCTATAATTTGTCTTCTAAACACACGGCAAGCACAAATAATAATACGGAATAATAATGATAATTATAATAACAATTAGGCATCTATCGATGTGACTTTCCCCCACCACCCCACATGAACAATTGAACATTAGAGACACTTTTATGGTTTAGTTTGTGTTGACAAGATTTTGATGATGAGTCAAATAGCAGGTTTGACCTGCTATGACTTTACAGAAGCTGAAACCTCCTGTAACGAAGATACGCTTCCTAAGAGAGGAAAATATCATGAAAATATTTTCTTCACCCTCCAAGGATCATTTCAGATAAAGAGACGTGATTAGAGAATATTTCCATAAATAGATATTTCAATAATAAATTATTTATTAATTAATTATTGATTATCTTAATTAAATTATTAATTCAAAAATAGAATATTCTTAGGAATATTATTTGGATCAATATTTCGTCCAGATACAATGTTTTACTTGTCTGGAACGAATCAATTATTTTGGGAATAAATCGTTGATTATTTCCTTATATAGAAGGTCAAGTTGCTGTTACTGGCCGAACCTTCTGTAATGCATTATCTGGGGATTTAATTGTCAAAATAAGACAAAATTAAATCTGGAGGTTCCAACCAGATATTTGCACGACCCCATCATCATATTTCTCAAGTTGGAAATAAAATGTTCTTTCTTTCCAACTATAGAAGGTTGCTGACCGATTTAGGCTCTAACCTTCTGTAAGATGAGATCTCGTGATTAGATGATTCGATTGATCTAAAATCAATCAAATATTGTCCCTAAATGATTTTTACACGTTGGGGATGAATCTGGTCACTTTACGTTTTTGGCAAAATAAGTTTCCTTATTTACAGGAGGACAGAACCTCTATATAAAAGAAAAACCTAAAAACATTAAAAATATAGATCAGAGGTAAGTCTTGGCATTTGGCAACGTTAGCGGGTGGTTAACGTGTGTGCAGGTGTGCAGGACGGATTCTCCAGGCGAGAGTTCTCGCAGGAGGTAACTACAGCGGGTTGAGCGTGGGTGAAGCCGCTCCGATGACTTCGTTGCGTACGAATCTGAAGGACTCGACCGGAACTTTGTCGGTGACGTCGGACTGCGTGCATCAGGGCCTGGGGAAGGGTTCGGTGGTGGCGAGTAGGCGTACAGAGTGGGTCGGAGAGAAGGAGTCCGTAGCAGGGGTTCAGTGGTGAGGGATCTCCAACCTTCTGTAGTTGGTTATTTTGTTATCTGTGCGTTTGCAGCAGGTGTGCTTTGGTGAAGCCACTCCGTAGGCGTCGTTGGCTGCAAAACCGAAGGACTTGGCCAGGAGTGCTGTCAGTGAAGCCGGGTGGGCGTACAGCAGGTCGAAGAGAAGGTTGTTGCAGCAGGCGTAAGTGGTGAGGGACTGAAACCTACTGTAGTCGTGTTATCTTTATTTGTTTTGCAGATTAAACCAAAAAGACAAAAAGAGAAGCATATCAGAGGCATCCAAACACTTGGAGAAAGCGTCATCGGATCTGTTCGCTGATCCACAGAAGGAATAGCCCGCTACAAAGTCACAGAAGGCTGAAGCTTCCAGCCAACGTTCTGTGCTTGCTCAAGTCTGGTTGATTTCCTTGTGATTCGACCTAGACACATCCTAAACACAGCAATAGTGTTTCTTGCATTGGTAAAGCTTGTCTTACCGTCCCGTGGTCAAAGAAATTGTTTTCTTACACCACAGAAGGTTTTACCTTCTACACTGTAATCTCTATACGAGTTATTAGTGAAAAGTGACCGAAAGTGGACGTAGGTGATTTCACCGAACCACTATAAAATCCTTTGTGTTCTGCGACTCATTTCGGAGTCAAATTCACACGTTCCATAATTACAGAAGCTTGAAGGCTCTGTAAATTACAGTAAGTTACTTCCGCTGTGAGGGTTGTGAAAAAGCGTTCAAGAATTCCTTAATTGGACTTAACACTAATTCACCCCCCTCTTAGTATAATCTTTGGGCCAACAGTTTGTAAGTCGGATAATCACGCACATCTTTACTTTTTTTGTTATGTGTTTTCAAAAGTAAATTCGAAGTAAAGATGTTTAAATCAAAGAACCTCAATATAGTTTAATGTAGACTAGTAATCCGACTATATGATCCACTTCTCTCGTTGTCTAATACATGAATTTAAAAAAAAAAAAAATTATTATTGTAGTTATAAATTGACTATGAAATGGAAATTCAAATAGAAAATAGACAAGAATTTTTCTTAACAATATTTTTCGATACGAAATTAGTTTAAAGTTATACACAATTTATTGAATGGGTTGCCGATTGCACTAAAATACTTTAAAAAATAATTAATTTGAAATACTAGTTGTTTCTTTATTAACATACTGACTTAAAAACAAAAGATCTTTTTTTTAAAATTTAATTGGTGATGTTGATCACAAAGTTTATTGATGTTTTTATTGAAAATTTTTAGAGAGATAAATTCCCCCGTTACACATGAAAAACACTCCCATTTGTCTGGTAACACCATCAATCACACCTTATTAATAGTATGTCGCACGCGGGGACATCGGGCCCGAGGGGAACACGCGTCACATTGTCAGTGGCTCGGCGATCACGGAACGAATGTACTCCTCCTTGAGGTTGGTCTTGGAATTGGTGAAGTTATCTTGGTCCTCGTACATCATGTGGATCACGCTTGTGTAGTTCAGGATCAGAGTGAGAAGCGGCATGGCAATCGGGAAGATAGAAGATGACAACTCCTCATCATCAGTACAACCATCATCTATAATTTGTCTTCTAATCACATGGCAAGCACAAATAGTAATGTTGAATAATGATAATTATAATAACATCTATTCATATGACTTTCCCTTCCACCTCCATAACTGATTGATAGTTCTATTTGTAAAATATGGTTCGAGTTTTTAAAATTACCTAAATTCCGCTCCAAAGTCACTGTGCCACACGGTGACTTTGAATTTGCAAAGTCTGATCGTTAACATGGGCAAAGTCGATATGATTTCAAATATTGTTGATTTTCAGAAAGATTTATTGCTTCATCAGAGCACAAGATACCACACCGCATGGAGTAATCCATTAGGTATGGAGATGAAACGCGGAGGTACTTGGAGGGGGAAGGTTGAGTCCCCCGGAACGGAGCATATGGCGTTGGTGGAACGGAGCGTGGCATCCCTCCGACGTCGCCATGATCTTGGGAATGAGATACAACATGATGACTTCTCATTCCTGCAACTGATGTCCTTTTACTCCTTTGAAGGGCACCGTGGAAAATCTATTTGCAGGAAGAGTTGTTAGCCATCTACTAAATTTATTAATTCAAATAAATAATTATCAGTGAAATTATGAATTAAACGAATGATTTGAATTTATTATATATATAATTTATACTTTCATGTTGTAATTTTTAATTAATATTTATCTTGTATTAATAATATTATCTCTGGCATTGTATGCTATGTAAATGTTGAAGACCATGTGAACCTTTAATCAGAATATGAGGGCAATCATACTGACTATTCCAGAGGTTCATGGACCATTTCGGTCGGGACTACTCGCGGACTCGTCCGAACACCTCATCCAAGCTCTTGACAGACGAACCGCCCGGGCTCACGGCCTCTTCAGCGAGTTTCTTCCACTCCATCGCTCTCTTTTTCAGTGCCCTCCCCTTTTCGCTGCCCAACAACTCCCTTACCACCCCCTCGATCTTATCCCTCCTTGCGTTTTCCCAGCCTGCTTCTAGACCGACCTTCCATTCAGCGCAGACGTACCTTGCATTGGTCTGCTGGTCCATCAGGCTCGGCCAGCAGATCATCGGCACCCCAATGCTCAGGCTCTCGAATGTCGAGTTCCACCCGTTGTGCGTCAAGAACCCCCCGACTGACGGGTGGTTCAGGACTTTCTCCTGTGGGCACCACCCTGAGAGGAAACCTCGATCCTTGGTCTCCTCGATGAACTCCGAAGGAAGGATTGCAGTCTCACCATTCACGAGATCCGACCGAAGAACCCAAAGGAATGGATGCTTGCTGTTTGCCACCCCCATCGCGAGCTCGATCAGTTGCTCGTGCGTTAGGAATGCTACGCTTCCAAAGTTCACATAGAGCACGGACTCTGGTTCCTTCTTGTTGAGCCACTCGAGACACTCGACATGCTCCTTCCATAAGTTACCATGAATGTGCTTTGAGACAGATTCGTCTTGGGGGATCCTCTCGAGAAGCACATGGAGAGGGCCAATCCCACAGATATTTGGAATCATGCGTGAAAGCGCACGCAATGCATCCGACTCTAGCTTCTCGAAGGTAAGGAGCATTGTTGCATCGGCTTTTCCGGTTTGATCCATTATATCCATGACAAAATGCAAGAAGGTATCGTCTTCCTCGTTCATGGCTCCAAAAAAGTAAGGCATGTCGCAAGGCCTCATGTTCTTCATTCCTGGGATCCAATCGATCGTCCCATCCGACCCATAGTAACCGATCTTATTGGATTCACCTGCATCGAATAACCATTAGATTTTCATAAATCAACCTAAACAAAAACAGTGTATGCACGTCGACTAACACATGCCATTCATTGGTTTGATGCATTTTTCCAAGAACTGCCGATGATGCTTCAAGGCCAGGAGGGAACAAGCCGATATAGTGAAAAGATGAATCAGGGGAATCCCAAATTTCTCGGCAGCAGGACTGGTAACGAAGTTTGAGAAACCATCCGAAACAATATGAGATACCCGAGGAGACTCCAGCGTATCCTTGTTCAACCCGGCGATGAGGTCCGTGAATGGACCAGACATGAAATTCCGGGAGGAATCACACATGGCAGGGATGTTCTGGGTCGCGTCGGCATCCGTGAGAGGGAGGCCGTCGGGTATCGAGGCGAAACGCCAGCCGGGGATGTCCTCGAGGGAGGTGAGGCCGCCGGAACGGAGGAGGCGGCGGTGGTTGAACTCAGTGTTGACGAAGGTGATGAAGAAGCCCCTATGGTGGAGTATCTTGGCTACCTTCAGCATCCCTCCGATGTGGCTTTGAGCTTGGAAAGGGACACAAACAGCATGTTGATTCCTCATTCTTTCACTCTTACTTTTGTGAGTTGCACATCTTTTGGACAATCGGTGGAATTTATAGGCAATGCAGCAACCAAGCACGAGTGAGTTACACCATGTTAATATATTTTTTAAATAAAAATAATTATGTAATAAATTAAAAAAATTATATATATTTTTCATGAATAATTTCACCAGTTTTTTTCTAGTTAAATTAAAATGCACAAACACATCCACAAAATACATATTTTAAGTAATGTTTGAAATACACATTTCCCTAATATTTTAAGTAAATTCGACTTTCTATCGCATTTTTTTAGGTTCGATGTTACTAAAACCTAAATAAGGACATTATTGGCGAAACTGAGATAAGTTCGTTATTTGACGAATTTGAAAAATTTTCACCATATATCAAAAAGAAAAAATTTGAATCAATCATTAAAAAATTTCTCGTTATTCACCTCAGTATTGGCAATTGTAGAGATACTTGTTGTTGGAGAAAGCATATTATCACCTAACTATATAAAATAAAAATATCGAAGGTAAGGAGGAGAAAAGAAAGGTAAGGTATCATTTTTTTCATTCATAACAATGTATAATGTTTTTCATTAAATTTCTTGAATATCATGCTACCGCGTCAAATTCGTGTTTAAATCACAAAATCCTATTGTATCCAGACGAGTTACATCATACTTCTGCTAACTAGAAACATAAATTACATTTCCTTTTTAACCATGTATAGTTACATTGATGGGTTAGTTTTTGGGTTTGGCCGGCTCGAGTGAATTGAGATTCCGATGGACAAAGCATGCCGAGTCCAAAAATGCTGGCTCACCGGATTATTACATCTCCCCGTATGACTAGGAAAGATTTCCAATAAACTAATCAGTGGGAGAAAGACAGATGGTTAGTTACAAAAATGGAAGAGTCTTCAGAGTTCGGAAGATCCTCAAAGATCGGCTTTACTGCCAAATGAATACTAACACGATGTTTGGGACAGGGAGATGTCGCCACAGCAACTACACACAGGGCCTTTTGTCCAGATCCTCGATTGGCAAGGCTGGTTGGGCGTCCAAGTAGCGAGCAGAAGAGGGACACTGCTAGTTCGAGTCGGGGAGACCTTTCTTATCTGTCCCTTGAGCTCGGCCGGCGTGTCTCCCCATTCACCATGTTCGAACCTGTTCGCCCACAGAGCCTCAGGTTCGTGTCACTCACGAGAGATTCGAATCGGGCTATTCATATGATGGTAGCCAATAAAGCATGTCACTGAAACATTTTCTGAGTTGCCTAAATGGCTCGCATCGGATCACGGAGTTACCCTTGCAACAACCGTAACACCTCGTAAGATGGAAACCATTGCTTCAGAGATGAGTGCGCCTACATTGAATGCACCGGTGATGAAGTTGTAATGAACGAAGAAGATTTTCGAATGCTACACGAGATCTATTGTGAATAACTTGTTCAAATTCTTGGTTGACGGGCTCACAGCCTCATCAGCGTCCATTGCCCTCCTCTTCGGATCCTTCACCTTTCACCGGCATATAACTCCTTCACTAGCCTCTCCACCTTGTCCCTCTTCATGCCGTGGCCTACTTCCCACCCGACCTCATCTCGGGAATAGAGCGATTGACCCATTGACCTGGTTTGGGAGGCATTTCCTTTCCAATGCAGGACTTGGGGGATTTGGGTTTGTAAACTTCCCCTCAAAACCATACTCCGAACTCTAATACTATATAGAAAATATCGGGTCGGCCACTCCTCAAACTCAGTATATAAGCCCAACGGGGTTCACTCTAAAATAAATTAACAATATAAAGATTGACCATTGACCTTATATACTAATTTGAGAGGCATTTTGTTTATGTGAGGTGGTTTGGGTTTGTAAACCTTTTCAACGGTTTGAACCGCCAGCATATCATTGGCACCCAGAGCTAAGGCTCTCAAGCATCGAGTAACACCCGCAATGAATTCCCATTTATATAGATTAAATAATTAAATTTTAGTTATATTAATTTTGATTTCAGACTAAGCTTTAACATTATTCAAATTTCCAGAGAAAAATCAATATATCATCATCTAAAATTCAATTTTTATTCGATAATCGCAAATGCGTAAGTATAGGTGATGCTATTTGCACACCATATATTTAATAAAAACAGTTATAAAATTCTATTATAACCTTAAATATTTGAGAATAATTTCTTAATCTTTTTATCTTTGTCCATTCACTTTAATAGAATGCATTTTGACTTATTTTAAATTTTTTAAAATTAATATAATTAATTGAAATATTGAATTAAACTTGAGAATTCGTATTGATTAGATTTTGCTTTTAGAAGAGGATGAAAAATTTTAAAAACATCAAATTAAGTTGAGAAGGGAGGAGATGATTTCTTTCTAATTTAAAACTAATGTACATGATTAATGAGTGTAAAAAATAATTTTGGGGTACAAACATCATATTTGTCCCAAGATAATGTTGATTAGAAAAATATTTGACGGACAATAACTTTTAAAATTCATCAACTAATGTCACAAATTCAGTGTTAAAAATAGATTCGTGAAGGATTCGGTATTCGTTTGGGAAAGTAGGAAGAATCGGTATTTGAAACATCGAGTTTAATCCTCTTAGAAAAATCTCAATATTTTTAAGACCGATTTAATGACATTATTCGACGATTTTAAAAGTTAATTAAAAAGTGGGACTCATTTGTTAGGACAATGAAAATATGAGGACCCAAAAAGGTGGGTTGAGCCGACAGTTCTGACTTCTTTGCTAGGATCAAGGTTGTTAAATCGAGATTGGAGATGCAATATCTTAAATTGACAAGATCACGATTAAAATGAGATCGTAAAATTCATCGGAATCGTGACTAACGTAATTAAAGGCGTCATGAACCTTCTTATCATCGTGTATCAGAATCGCGATTTTGACGACCTAATGTCGGGAGCTGGAACCGTACCCTCCCTCAACCGTACTTTTCCCACTTGGAGTTTGATGTAAACGAATATCGGGAGGAGGCTTTCCCAGTTCCGGGGAGAAAGCCCCATTGCTTCCTGTTGCTGCCAGCGAGGTGTTTGATGAATTGTCGCAGCGATGGGAAGCTGGATGAGGATTTGATTGAACGTTGGTTGGTGTTGTTGTTGGTGTGGGTAGTGGGTTTTGTTTCCTGTGTTCTGGGTCATTGATAAATTGGGTTGGGATGTTCAAAAGGAACAATCTTGCCGCGAGGGTTTTCGAGCGGCAGATTGTTTCCCCTGCTCCTGGGACTAGTGTATGTTAAAAAGATTCTTCTCCTCTGCTTGGTTCATTGAGTTTGAGTTTTCTTATGTGAAGTGCTTGATCTTGTAACCTTTGGCTTAGTGTTTTTTTTTCGCGGTTGTTCCATGTCTTTGGTCCGTTAGGGTTTTCGATATTTTGTTCTTGCTATCTTGTTCGTGTCTGGTGGTTTCGTAGTACCTCTGCACTTTTGGCGGTGCGTGTAGTCTGCAGTAAATACAGGATGCCTTCAGGGAAGGAAGTTAGTTTCTTCGTGTTCGTGTGGAGTTTTTTGTTTGGGGCATGTTTCGTTCTGAAAGGTCATGCACTGGCTTGTCTCTAGAGAATTCATGTGTGCCATGAGTTCTTGATTTCCAATAATCTAGAGAAGGAAAACTTTGTTATTAGATTGCTTATCTGGTTGGACTTAGTTAATAGTCTTCGCTGCATAAACATCTCCGGCATTGGCTGGTAATATTCCTCAATTAACGTTATGAATCTGCTGATGCTCACTAGCTATCTCTTTCTTGTAAATATGATGATTGCCAGGTGATGGTGATTGTACCTTATTGTTTCCCTTTAAGATTGAATCTGCTGTCCAGTTAACATTCATTCTCAAAATGATGAAAAATATGTCTTGTGTGCAGGTACATTGTGCCAGACGCTTTTATGAGAATTTGGTCCCTAGCACCACTATATACGATATCAATTGCCCTGACAATTCATTTCGCAAGATCACTGAAGATGGTCATTTTCTCATAACTTTTAGTCGAAACAACCAAGATCTGATAGTTTATAGGCCAAGATGGCCATCATTCTCCTATAAGGACGAAGATTATTCTCCTGAAGTCCACCAAAACGCGAAGAGGTTTGACAGCTTCTTCACCGAACAGTACTCCGTTTCACTTGCCTCAAGCAATGAGAGAGTATGCAAGGACTTCTTTATTTTCATGGAAAGTTACCAATTTGGACTGTTTGCTACTTCTACCATCCCGCTTCAAGATACGCCCGCAATGGGTGAAGCAATCCAAGGAATTCCTGCTGTGGAAAAGATAACTTTCCACCTGTTACGGTGGGTTGTTTTGGCTCTCAACTGTGAGTTTCTTATCTACTGGAAAATAGTTAGAGAGAAGGCTTTTCTCGTGCTTTTCTTAAAAAATTTCCTCTGCTATAATTAGATTGGAAGATGGAGATGTGTTGGATAAGAAGGTGTTTCACAATGACTTTATAAATTTAAGCTATAATATGGGAGTCTTCTTGTATGAAGATTTGTTGGCCATTGTGTCGCTTCGCTTTCAAAGAATACACGTCCTCCAAGTTCGTGAATCGGGGAACTTAGTCGATGTGCGTGCTGTGGGAACATATTGTCGTGAAGATGATGAACTCTTTCTCAACTCATACTCTCAGGTCAGTAGGAATCCTCCATACTTAAGTTCTGGACTTCTTCCTTACCCTTCATTTTTTCATTAATTGACCGTCAGGAACCAAAGATCGATTTACTCTTTTTCCATGCGCAGACTGTGTGGAAACATGCTGATACTTATGATATTTTGATGATTTATCGGTGATTCGCCCTCTTTTCCGTGTTAGGGGTATAATTAATTCAATATTTTCTTCTGTAATTCTGCCAATAACTGATTGTTCAAGCAGACAAAATGAAAGCATCTCTTGTAGCACCTTATTTTGGTGTTAGGCTGGTGGTAGGCTACTCAGTGTTAAACTCGAGACTGTGTCTTTTGTCATATCTTTGACAGTACTTGTTCCCCCTCTTGTGTGAACAAATTTTTTGTTACCGTACTTTAAAAAAAAATTGTTTGTCATGGGTACATGAATATGCATGACTATTCCTTCGCCACGCTTTTTTTCATTACTTTTATTATCATATATATCAGAATGGAAACAACACGGATACCACACCAAACCAAAATCCATCTCATGGCAGTTCCTTCTTAAGTGGCCTCAAACAGCGGTTGCTCTCTTTTGTTTTCCGAAGAACATGGAATGAAGAAGCTGACAATGCCATGGTGAGAACCTATTTGCCATCATATGATTTCTTGTCGCTTGAAATTTTCCGTTCTACTTCTACTTAGGTTGCTGGGATTGTTTATTGATTTGCAGAACGCTCACTGTAGTCTTTTCTACTCCTTTTCAGAGAGTCCAGATACTGAAAAAGAAGTTTTATTATCACTTCCAAGATTATGTTGACCTGATCATCTGGAAGGTAGGTAATGGGACTCGGAATTTATGATCAAGTCCGCTCTGATGGTTTTTGAGGAGGATAGATTGACCTGTCATCGTTAAATCAGAAGTTTGAACACCATTTCTCGTGCCCTGTTTTGTAACATCTTGTTATTGGAATTCTATTTTTTTATAGGTACAATTCTTGGACAGGCGCCATCTGCTGATTAAGTTTGGAAGTGTGGATGGAGGGGTATGATTATGTTTGGTTTCTCTATAATTATTTCAATTTCCTTAAAACCTGGAGTGTTAATGGTAGAATTGTCTGCATGATTAATTTCTAACTTTGAACCGTTTATTGAAGCTTCAATTATCAAGAAACATTGATCACCATCCAGCCTTCTTCGCTGTGTATAACATGGAGACAACGGAAATGGTTTCCTTTTATCCGGTAAATGCCTTGTCTGATGATCTCCCAGTCATTTTTTCAATGTCAAGGTGTGTTTTTTAATGAAAAGTCTGCTTACTGCTCATAGAATTCAGCAGAGGAGCTTTACGTTTTGTTCGAGCAATTCTGTGATCATTTCCATCTGGGATCCAGAAGTTCCCTGCATACTAGTTTCATCTCGTCCCATTCAAACAATGTCCATGCATGGGAGCAACTAAAGTTCATCAAAAGGAAAGCAACTGGTCAATCACAGGTTACTTTCTCTGACAATTCTTCTCCATAGAAATCGGTTTTGACATTTCACGGAAGTTTTCCTGGTTGCGAATCCGTAGCAAGTGTCCTAGCAAACTCTGAATTTTCACAATGCTGGTTCAAAACATTGATCGAAGGTTGACTTCATCGATATTTTTTTTTTCAGTTTGTGAAGAAGATGTTAGCATCTTTACCTTTCAGTTGCCAGTCACAGAGCCCTTCCCCCTTTTTCGATCTCTCACTCTTCCATTATGATGAGAAGGTATGAGCTCTTTCATCAATCACAATAACCGGAGAGATCGTTTACTGCTTTTCTGATGTTATTTATTGGAGAAGGGGATTCACTTGAGAGTATACTCTTAGTAGTAAAATTTCACTCATGGACTTCAATGTCAGCTATCAATGATACACTGCCTACCTGCTTAGTCATTTCCTCGTAACAATGCAGTTGATTTCTGCTGTCGACCGTCATCGGCCAGCAGCGGACCATCCCATCAAATTCGTCTTGAGAAGACACCCATATACCCTCAAGTTCAAGATCAAACCAGGTTCGGCATTTGTATTAAAATTTCATCAGAGGCTTACTGCACCTTTATCTTAATTCGTAATCGATGAACTCTGACTTAGCCCGGCTTCTTCTGCTTAGGTCCGGATGCCGGGAGCACGGACGGCCGGATGAACAAGAGGTTCTGCAGCTTCATCTTCCATCCATTTCTGCCCCTCGCCCTCTCCATCCAACAGACGTCTCAGTTCTCACAACCATCTGTTAATATACACTTGCGAATATGATAACACGAGGCGAGATCATCCCCTCATAGCGGGAAACGAACCCCTGTTCTTACGTCGAGATATAATCTAGGCAATCTGTTGTAGGATTTACTCGCATATCCTGTACATGTTTCATTTGCTTATATTCATTCAGTGATCTCGTGGCTTGAGCTGCAATTCGAAGCCGGTCATGTAAGAACAAAAACAGGCTCGGGGTGCGAACTCAATCTTTCCCGAAGAGTCCTCAATGAGCTTAGCTCGCTGGAATTGATGATAGGAGTTTCGTCAAGGCTCCAGGAGTAAATTTAATACATGGACAGGGGAAACACCATTGCTGTCGGAAAACGAGTAAAATCTCCCGTTCTCATTTCTCCTTCCCTCTCGTCTCTCTGTCGGAAGGTCCTCTCTTCCCCCTGCAGACATGGCGTCAGCATCATCGTCGTCGTTGCTTCTTCCCCACTCGGCCCTTCGCTTCACCGACATCCTCCGGAACGATACCCGGCGGTTCCGGATCCCAAGGAGCCTCTTGGCTCTGTAGTCGTCGGCATGCTGCGGCGCGCGCTTTCGACCCACCTCGCTAAATCCCCGTGGTCTTCCCACTTCCCCTGTTGGGTAATTTTCATCAGAGTTGCGAGATTTGCTTGCCTTGTGCGAGTTTTCTGGGATGTCGGAGGAGTTGGAATTTGAATCCTGGGTTTCGTGTGTGCCTTTTGGGTTGTCATAGGTTGGGTCAGAGAGTGCAGAGGTGGACGTGGGGTGAGAAGGGAAGGAGAAAGAAGGGTGGAATCGCAGGTTGCTCCACAGTTGGGTCGCTTACCTTGCGGAATGTGAGTGGGTCTCCACCGTCTCATCTGCGTGAGTACAGTGGGGCTTTGTGTAGTGATTTTGCTGATAATATATTGAAACCGTTATTGCTTTGAGGAAATCGTCGAACTTAACTATGACAGCAGGATTTTGGGCTTGTTACTATGAGGAATATAGTGGTGATGCATTTGATGGTTCAATCTTTAGTGTTGTCTGCTTTCTGGAGTTGGTTTTCATTGTCTTTTAGTAATTCATGGGTGGACTTTAATCCAGGAGGATTAATTGTGGCACAATTCGCACATCATGAGGAAAGTGAATTTTATTTTGTCAATTATGATAATGTTTGATGTGGGATTTCGCTGTCTACTCAAGTGTGTGCGAAAATATTTAGTCGTTAATTTATACTTTCCCAGCTTTAACTGAAGTTTCCATTAATCTCACTTGAATCAAATTGTCGGGATATGGCTGTAAGGGGACTTGGTTTTGTCTGTTTTGGCAGGGTTTTGATACTTGCTAAGGGCATTACTGTTCAGAAGTCCTTCCTCGTGCCTATGCTTGCCCTGCAGGCACCATCTACCATCATCACGTGGACGAAGTAAGATTTGTTTTATTTGCCATCATTTACAAGGAAAAAAGTATTGGTGGAATGGTGTTTCTCTGAACTGGTTACTGTTATAAACCACATCAAGATAGTTGTGATTAGATGCGCACACTTTGCAGGGGTGAATATGGTGCTTGGGCTGCTTTCTTAGCACTTTTTATTCGGCTTTTCTTCTATATTCCTCGTATTATCCATGCCTTTATTAACTCTTGCATAGAATGGCCTGTTTTAGTAAACCCTAATTTGAACATCTCATCTAGGTGAACTAGAGTTGCCGTTTATGGTGCTCCTTTTAGCAATTGTGGCCCCTCATCTGGTCATAAGACTAAGGTAAGAAAAATATTTTCCGTGAGGTTGGCCAGCACTTTAGTTACATTCTGATGTTGCACATCTGCTATGTTGACAGAGGAACCCAGGAAAGTGCTACCCTAACTGTATTGATAGCAGTATATCTGGCTTACCAGCACTTTTCTGGCACCAGCTTGCAGAGAGCATTTGACCAAGGTTCAGCGGTTGCCACAGTAGCCGTCATCTGTATAACGGCTGCCTCTCTTTTGCTTGTCTTGTAGACTCTTTTCGAAATTCTATACGCAATATTGTAAACCAACTTAGTGTTTGATACGTAGAAATGAAAACAGTTGGAATAGAATGTAAACCAAACGTGACGCTCGGTAAATGGTAACGGAAACAGTTGGAATAGGATTGTAAGTAAAGTAGAATCGGAATTTTAAGAATAGAAATGAAATTCCTGTTATACCATTTGGTATTATTTAGAAATAGATTCTAATTAATGATAGTTTCAAATAATTTTAAAAATAATAATTAAAAAGATAAAATACCCTCAAAATAAAATAGAAACAAGTTATAAAAATGATGAATGAGAAATTACCGCGTAGGTGGGATTGGAAATGATTTCCCAATCTTATTAGGTGGAATTACTTGTTTTCACTATAGAATTGCATTTCCTATTAGAATTCTTTTCCCAATTACAAGTTATAAACAAAAAAAAAAACTATCACCAGAATTAGGAAATTTCATTCCAATTTCACCTGATTCTGTATACCATACCAAACATAACATAACTGTACATAACTGAAGCAAGATAAAGGTGGGTCTGGAGAATGATATGGTCTGGTAAGTTTTTGTCTTCTAATAATCCTTCATCCACTTACTAGATAAAACCAAGAACGGGGCGATGCATGTGATCTCTATTCATTTCTTTTCTCTTGTGTTCTCAAACTTGAACAGCAACATATCTCACGTGATTTTGGCTATTTTATTCAACCTCTCAAAATCCTGGGCTGAAACAAGAAGTCCATGTTAGCTTTGTTTTTAGTTGCGATTTTATGTCATCAAATGTTGATAGGAATATATCCAGAATGTTATGTCATGCTCTCTGTTGAAATTCCTGGTAGATCATCAGAGGAACGAGTGACTATCCTGCATGATGATGAGTAAGGGTATTTTCATGTTTCCTCATCCATATGGAAGGTGTGCATTCTAGATTGCTCTTGATGTGGTGCATTCATTCTGTCTCGGCATCTCTTTAACATGAGGTAAGGTATGGAACTATCAAAAGTGAAGCAGGGCCTTTGACATAAAGAGTATATGATTTCTTGTTGTACTAAATCAGGAATCTAGGTTGTCATATAGAGGGAATCAACTATCTCTAGCCTGTCTAATCCTAAACCTACTATCAGATAAACTTCTTGTATCTTCATGTCACTGAGGAAGAAGCTCTCTTATCTGCATAATACTTCCATGTACCATGTCAAAATGCCTCCTTCAGATCTTTTTTATTTTGTCGTTGTGGTCCATGAGATGAGCAAAGGATGCAAATTGTACACCTTCTCTTTGAGGGGAACACCATGGTGTGGAACTTCTTCGAGTCTAGTTAGAAGCCATAGCCAATAACCATTGACCCTATCAAACAAGTCATGATCAGGACAATAAGAGTGCTACTCCTGATAGAGATAGCTGAGCTTGGACTTCCTGTTGGTTCCGCAACACCATATATTGTTGGTGAACCGGGTACAGTTGTAGTCGGGGTGTAGTAAACTGGAGGAGGGGGTGAAACAATCATTGGTGATGGAGTCACGACCACAGGTGATGGGGTGACGGTGGCAGGTGGGGTTGTCGTCGTACTGTGTCGTCATATGATTTTTTACATTAGTTCCCTAGATGGCATAATTTCAGCAAGGATTTAGGAGTTTGGTTAAGAGTGATTTACCTGGTAGTAGTTGCAAAGTGACAATTGCCATGGCCTGGAAAGAAGTAAAGGAAAAGAACAGAAGTATGGTGTGAGCAAATCACGGGCATGTGAACTGTTGATCATATTTCTCCTTGCAGGGATATTTTAGTAGAATTAGGATTTTTCTGTGTGTGACTAGGCCGAAGTATCATCAGAAAATGAGGGAATGAGTCTTTACTTGGATCTGAATATGCAAGCTGAGCCACGCCTCCGAAAACACAGCTCGTTGGGATGGGATTTTTCTGATAGTAGTCATTAAATGCATAAGAAGCATGGTCTTGAACGGTGTTGGGGTCGTAGCAACTAGCCCCAGGTTGTATAGCGGAGCAGTCCGCACCTCCATAACCACAGGCATAATCCAGAGCGACCTGTAAAGTGGTTGGAGAAGCTGAAGGGATGGCAATACACCACGCCCCTCCTGTTCCTGTTGTAGGGGTAGTCACTTGGTTTATTGGGGTTGACATCAGTGCGGTCGGTGGGGAAGGTGATGCAAAAGCTACCGGCGGCGTGGTTGTAGTCGGAGTCGTCGGATTTACTATTGGAATAGCATCCCTTTGGGCATCAAACACGGATGACATCTGCACTTCCTCTGTCTCCAGGTTAGCTAATACTCTCTCCTCCTGCTTTACTGCTCCTGATATCGAAGATAGATGTGACAGCATTAGACAACGGCGTAGTTATATCGGATCAGTCATTGCCTATATGGTCTGACAGACAAACAGCTCATACCTGAACTCATACAGAGACACAAGAACATGAAGAGGGCACAGAATGGAGGGCCTCTGTGAATCATTTTTAACCAGGGACTAACTGGTTTCTTGTGATTTGTTTTCCTTCGGCTGAAACTTTGAAGGAGAAGCCAGGGGCTGTTAAATAAGAGGCGAGATGGCTCCAGGCTCAAGGTATTCTTTGCTCTGTCGTTGGCCGCCCTAAAACTGTAGGATGTGAATCGAAAGTTGGTGGGGAATCAAAGCTTTCCTTGGATTGAAACAGAGTTTGGATAACAAAGGATGGAAAAAAGTTGGGGAGAGAAGAATGTATAGGAAGCTTGAGAGAGCGGGCATGTGAGATTGGTGGGTTCTTCAAGCAAGTTAACAAAAAGGTAGATCTGATATCTTCCTTTGTCTGAGGTTTTGATGGATTGATGGTTAAGGTTTCAGTTCCAGTCTGTCTGATCCAGCGGGTGATAAAATTTTCTGCTAATCTTTCACACTTCTCTCGGTTGCCATCAGACATTCTAGTTACGTGAAACGTTCGTAAAAACTTGCGACGGTAGGGAGACGATCAACGGACGCATAACCTTGACGCATGTGTTTCATTTCCAATGGATGTGTTCTTTCTTGCAACACATGATCCTCATTTGCTCCCACATTTCTTACGAATGCAATAAGCAACACTGTCATGGGACTTTTAGTTGGTGCCCGTGCCTTTCGGAACAGCTCCTGATGCATCGGCATCGAGCAAGCCAGTAACACCCCCGGTTCATCGCGGACTTAAAGATCAACTCGAGCTAGCAAAGCATTGGATGGTGACAACAAGCTTAGTCAGAAAAAACATTCTTGGGCTAAACCTAGTCCTGGATGTTTGGGCCAAGATCTAATCCTCCAATTAATGTAATCCTTACTAATTCACTGCATATCAAAGTTTCGAAATTACTTGATTATAGCAATAAATACAATTGAATTGCCAAAAAAGTTAATTTTTTTAATACAAACTCGTCTTTATTAACAATAATGGCCAAATTCTTTCAAAAATCATGTACCAAAACTCATAACTTTTGGCAATTTCTTTGCAATTCTAATATCTGGGAATACTTGTAAGTTGACCCGAATTCTAGCTCAGGTCGGTCTTCATTGGCAATTTCGACCCCATTACTCGAATTCAATGCCCAAATTGTGTTCTAAATCACTACAATGTTTTACTAAGCTAAATAAAGATAAAGTATTATATACGCAGAGTTATATTCCTAATTACCGTTAATTGTGAAAATATTGCGTAATTAGGGTAACTATCCACGTTCGAAATTCCTGAAATAATGTTCCGAACTCGAGTTTTTAATAGGAGAGTACTCTTTATTATAAAACTCAATTAAAAAAATAAATATCTTGAAATGCGAAATTTTTTTACCAGTAACTATTAATTTGAAACAAAAGCTCTTGTATAAATGTGTGTGTCCCACGTTCGGACAGGGTACAAATCTTCATCTAATCTCATCCCATGTCACGTCAAAGTATTTTGCTTTAGTTTAGTTTAAACGACGAGGTCGAGAGGGGGAGAGAACACAAAAAACACAAGGGTTGAATTCTGGTTTCCTTTACAAAGAGGCCACGAACGAACAACAGGGAAACCAAAAAAAAAAAAAGGAAAAGAAAAAAAAAATATCCTCCCCACTACCCAGACTCGAAACCGGCGGAAAAATCCAGACTTTCGGTTCCCTGGGATCTAAAGGATTGATTTGGTTCCGTGGGTCGTCCTTGTTTTTTCCTGGGTCTGCTGTTTCTGGTGGTGGGTGTGTGTTTCGAGTGATGATGGGGAGTAAGGGGGGCGGCGGCGGAGGTGGAGGGAGTAACGGGGTGCCTGCCGTGATTCCGGCGGGGGCGAGGAAGATTGTCCAGAGCTTGAAGGAGATTGTCAACTGCCCAGAACAGGAGATCTACGCCGCCCTTAAGGAGTGTAACATGGACCCTAACGAGGCCGTCAATCGGCTCCTCTCCCAAGGTAGCTGTTGATTTTTTTGTTTTTTTCTTTGAACTGCTAGGGTTTTGGGCCGTCGGCAGTGACCGAAAGTTTTGATCTTTAGGGTTTTTCAGCAGGGGGGGTAGGAGATTTTTCCGAGGAATTTCGCTGAGGGTTTGGGGTTGTCAGTGCTTTTTTTGGCTGGTTGGATTGATTTGAGTGTTTATGTGCCGGTTTTGGCCAGTGCTTCCAAGTCATTTCTGGGATTTGAATGCCTTTTTTTGGCTAAAAAGTGTTCCACTTTTCTTTTTCTTGCAGTTTGTGGTGTGCAATCTGAAGGTTTGAACGGCGTTCCCTTTGCTATAAAAGCTGGTCACTGTATGGTCATTAACTTGTTATGGTGAAATGAACCGTAACAAGTTCGAATCCCAGCCGCAGAATTTGTTACTTATAAAAAAAAATGAACAGTGATTGTACTTATTGTTCGCCTTTTTTATTATCTGCCGGAAACATTTACCACCTGGAGAACAGAATTACGAGTTCCTTACATTTGTTTAATCAGAACCGTAATTGTTCTGTCGCTTGAGCCTTGTAGTGTTTCTTTTGCAGTTCATTGTCATTCAAATGTTCTTGAATTCTCAGTGTCTTTCTCTGACGAGGAGCCTACTTGTGTTTGTAGACCCTTTTCATGAAGTGAAGAGCAAGAGAGAAAAGAAGAAAGAGGTAGAAGTTGTTTTTGTTAGATATTGCATGTTTCAATCTCTTTTCTGTCATTGGGAATGACTCTCTATCTCAAAATAACAGCATCATTCTGCCATGCTGATTGTTTGAGGCATTTATATCGGCCTTTTCACTAGCCTTCACGAAATTCTTAAATTGTTGATTGTTGCTATGTGCTCGCTCTTGTTGTCAAACCCGCCCCTCTTGGCCATTCACGTTCTTTTCTTTTTACATTGAAGTGCTTGTTATTTCTCCGATTTGCGCAGGCATCTTGGTTAATAAGTGTGTTGCTGCTCTATAACTCTATTTTTTTCCCTTTTCAGGTTAAGGAAACAACGGAATCCAGGCCTCGCAGTGTAGTAGCATCAAGCCGAGGTGGCCGGACCAGTGCTGACCGTTATACTGGTCGAAACCGGACAAATATTCCACCTACAACTGGTGGGGGATGTTGGAAAGTCGCTTATAGCTTGTTACGGGGCAATTTATTTCATACTAGTAATTGATGTGTACTTTCATGCGACAGTTATATCAGACTCCAGTAAACCTATGTTGAAGAAGGAAAATGGATCATATGCTACCCCAATTTCTTTTGCATCAGCTATTTCAGGACCAAACATCAATCGAAAAGCTGCATACAGGTCCCCGCCTTATTCTGAACACTCTATGTTTTCTTATGAACATATGCTTGAATTTAATTGAAAGTTGTGACGGGTGAGTGTGGAAAGCTCTTTTTTTTACATCTATCCAGGAGCTGAAACATCATGTCCTTTGCAGCCTTTTTCTTTCTCAATAACAATGTTTTCTATTTGTTGGAACCTAATTCCTGTACTCCTTCGGCTAGGTAAATTATGGTCAAACCTGTGTGGAATATGATTAGGCAGTCTTGATTTGGAAAGAAGAGAGACCTTTATGATTGTGATGTGTCATACATTGTGACGTATCAAATTGGAATGACTGTGTGGGTGTTTATCTGCATATTTGTGACAGCGACTAAAAAATATGTGTTTGTTTCTATTATGTTCCTTCCTTGTGGTTGTGGTGTCATTCTCTTCGTGCTAAAGAGAAGTGGCAACCTTTTTGCTGCTTATGAGCAAACTGTGGTCATAGAGACTAGCCTGAAGTAGGCTCAGAGGATAATCTGTTTACTGATGGCTGTTTTGCATTGGAGGTTTCTTCTCAATTTGTTTTCAATATTTTGCAGCGACAATTTCTCTTCAGAGAATAAAGCGCCTACATTTGGCAAAAGTGATCTAATTTCTTCATCCATCCAGCCCTCACCTGGATTTCAGCGTGCCTGGGTTGGAACTCCTGATCAAGTGTCAATGGCAGATATTGTGAAGATGGGCAAGCCACTGGTCAAGAGCCCTGGAGCTCCAAATCGTTTGGCTCATCACCCGATGGCTTCCGGTTCACATGATGATTTTCAACTGCATGATCAATCTTCTAAACTATATAAGTCCGAGCCACGGGCCACCAGCCAACAAGTCCCTTCTAATGAGGATGACTGGCCATTGGATGAGCACCAGGCACCACCTCCAAACAAAGATGAGTGGCCTTCATTCGAGAATTCTCCAGGTATGGCAACCTCTATATTAGAGGCATATAGGGAATAATTCTTGCATTTTGACCCGTCTAATTTGCCCTTAGATGGAAGTGGGCAGCATGTTACGTCTAGGTTGGAAGGTGGTCCTATATCGGAGGACGGACACATTGATGTCGGCACAAACCATATGGGATTTGCTTCTGTATCCAATAGGAACATTCTGGAAGATGATGGAAGGGACCCCTCTCTGTACGAAAACAATTCCTATAAACATGCAGATGCGTTCCAACCTCATATGCATGCTTATGAGCACAACGAAGATGACTACGGTAAATTCTCACGAATGTATTGTTCTCCTGTGTTAATATATAATAGCAGACCCAGTCAGTGCGATAAGGACTGTATGGGCATGCAGTATTGTAGCTTTTATCTTGTAGTCCCTAACTAATGAAACAGTGAATGTAACTCTGGGAAATCCTGGTATGTGCTAGTCATTCTAGTTTCCTTGTTTTTAGTATGAATTGATTATAATTAAAAATACTTCTTTCTGCCTTTTAAGACTTGCATTTTAATGTTTGTTTGAAAATTGAAATGTATTTTTCTTTTGGTCATAAAAGGTTTGGACTGCATCGTTGGAAGAACGAACATAATTGTTTCTGTGTGAATTTAGATTCTTATTTACATCCTTTATTTCTCTGAGCCTGTCTCTTCAAAATTATTGGAATTAGCTGAAGACGTTGGTGTTGGAGCAGTGTCTACAAACTTGCAGCACCTAAGTCTTCAAAAGAACGAACAAGGTTCTGTGCCCGAAGATGATGGCCCAGCTGTTGTAATACCTGATCATCTGCAAGTTCACCCATCGGACTGCCAACACTTGAGCTTTGGTAGTTTTGCACCCAGCATTGGGGCTATTTCGGAGTCAGCAGGATCTGGGTCTTTGAAAGGCAGCTTTCCAGAGGCACAACCTTTACCTGATGCTTCTTCTGATTCGCACCCTGATATAAGGTAGTTTTGCCTCTGAAACTATTACTGTAATTGATCTTTTGACACTTCTGGGTTAATGAGTTGTTCATTCTCAGGAATTCTGAGCAATATGGCGACGAACATCTTAGACCCACCTCAAGTGGAAACGACACTCATGGCGGTGTTCCAAATGGTGGGAATTATGAAGCTGCATCGGCTTCTCAGCCAGAGGCATTGCAGCAGCATCCAGGTGAATCTGCAGTTGGAACACAGTATCAATTCCCATCTGCTGCGTCTGAGTACAGCCACGAGATTTCCCAAGCTTTAGATTCGACATTTGCTCACACTCAGGATGGTTCATCGATTCAGAACCTTCCGCCTTTCTCCAATGTGCTGGTGAGTGTTGGTTACTTGCGCATTCCATGCGTCAGCAGAAATTTATTTTCTATAAATTCGTATTTGGGGGTTTGTTTGCATTTTCATAAATAAACAAAGAGAAGACCCCTGAGAATGCGAATAGGTGTATGTTTATTCAACTGGTTCTTGTAGAACTTTATGCACAGGCTCAAATAATTGTTCTTCTACCATCTAAGGTGGTGATATAGAATTGCTGCTTTCGAACACAAATCTCCCTTTTCGGGAAGTAACATAATTTATTCTCTGCTTAATCAAAATTATCAGGAAAAGATCATCTGGTGACTTGTCATAAAAAGGTCAATTGGTGATTGTGCTTTTATTAAAAAAATGATTTCAACTAGGAAAGGGTGTCATGGTTATGCAAGTGGCTAGATGGATCGACAGCTACATGTTACGGGTAGAAATCTAGGTCTTGGATTTGATGTTGCATTGGCCCACACTTGCAAATTGCTGGTGCCCTCTTATATTGAAGGTGATTGTTTGACAAAATATGACTTACTCTATGCTCATAAATTTTCAGCAATCATACACAAATTCGTTGCCCGGTGCTTTGTTAGCATCAACTGTCCAAACCGGAAGAGAGTCTGATTTATCATATTTGCCTTTCCCGGTCACACAACCCCTAGCGACAAAATACAGCAACGCGGCTCCCTCTTTGAACAATCCACTTATGTCAACACCAGAGGTAAAATTGCTCCTTGCATTATGTGCTATTGCTATGAAATTTCACCTTTTTATTTACTAAACTAAATCAATCTGGTTTTATACCACTACTGTGAGTCGCTGGGATATAATGCTAGTCATTTCATCGATCAGCATCAACTGTATTTACAGATGCTGACTTGTCAGAAAAAATCCGTGTCGCGTAATGTAAGGCAAGAAAGCGAAAAGAAATAAAAAAACTGTACATCATCGGGGTTCTGACTCAAGCCAGATCAATAGCTTGATTAGAAACAGAAAAGTAGTTGTAGAGATGGTTTTTGCTCTCTGTTGCTGAAGTTGTCTGAGCAAACTGGATAGGCTCTTGTGAATGTTTTCTTTTCCAAAGATCTAGTCCAATCGGAGTCATTGTTTTCCCTCTGTGCAATGTGGTTGCTACTTAGGATTCGGCTACTCAATTTTCTTTATTGATTGTAGCTTTAACGATAATCCAATCAATAAATTCTTCCCTTTGAATGAAAATGATAGTTATGCATTGGCTGTTAGTTGTGTTTTTCGGATGTCACCTGCCACGTGTGAAACTAACCTATTTATTTCTTTTTCTTGCAGGGGCTTAGGGCTGGATCTGTTTCTGCCGCTCAGCAACCACCACAAGGCATTCCCACTGCTGGACTTGGTCTACCTCAGCACCTTGCAATGCATGCCTATTCACAGCCCACACTTTCTCTCGGCCCATTCGCTAATATGGCTAATATGGTCGGCTACCACCCATTCTTACATCAGAGCTACTCCTACATGCCCTCAGCATTTCAACAAGCGTTTGCTAGTAACAACACATACCACCAATCTGTGGCCGCGATCCTTCCCCAGTACAAAAGTAGCCTTTCTGCTGGCAATTTACCGCATTCCGGTGCAGTCGCTTCTGGATATGGGTTTAACAGCTCAAGTAATGTTCCTGGAGGTAATTTCCAGCTAAATCCTCAGGCAGACAGCACAACGTTAGGATATGAGGATGCTCTGAGCTCGCAGTACAAGGATGCCAACAATTTGTTGTCCCTACAACAGGTGAATCTTTGAAAACGTAACATGCGGTTATGGAACTATTCAAATGGTGCATCTTCAGTCAGATGAAGTATATATCTATTCGTGTTTCTCCTGGCATCATCAGAGGGATGCAGTATGCATGTATGATACTTTTGTCAGAATTCCGTTTATTTTCGATGCTGATGCTTGTGCTTATCTTTATCAGAACGACAACTCGGGCATGTGGGTCTCTGGAGCAGCTGCGCGGGCAGCACCAAATCTACCCGCCAGTAATTACTACAACTTCCCAGGTCAAAATCAACTGGCCGGGGAATTTCGGCAAGCTCAACAGCCATCCCAGCATTTCGGCAGCCTCGGGTACCCAAACTATTACCAGTCAGCCGGTATCTCACCAGAACAGCAGCAACAACTCATGAGAGACAGCACCTTCGGTGGCTCCCAAGGCCAGCAGTCTAAGCAGTCGTCGCAGATATGGCAGAACACCTACTGATGATCTCCCTCATTCCCTTCTTTCACCCCCGGGGAGGTCTTCCAATCTAGGGTTGTGATTGAGTTCTGGGTTCTGGGTTGTGATTGAGTTCTGGGTTTCTGGGTTGTGATTGAGTTCTGGGTTCTGAGTATGTGGCAAAAAAGGAAAAAGAAAATGAGAAAAACGGGACTCTTTCATGTGTTGGGAGTTGATGATTTGTAGAATGATGAAAGTTTTTTATTCATGGTTTATTCAGAGAAGCGCCTCCTCCGGTTTGGGTGCCTCATTGTTGCCGCCAAATTCGTATTTAATAATTCAACTGCTACGTTTTTAATCGGACAAGTAATGCCTCTGGTAATACCGAATTTTTTTTTTGAAAATTAAGGGCGTACATAAATCAGTGTTCCTAATAAATTAAAAGTTAGCCAAATTATCGAGTCGCCGTTATATCAATTTTAAAGCTCACCATTAAACTTCGTCCCCACTTGGCACATCTCTACCGTAGTTCACTTCGTCCCCCCAGCCCTAAACCTAAACTATCAATTAATGGCATAAACAAGGAATCGTCACTAATCCAATCAACACCGTTGCCCCATCACCAAAATAAAAGGGGAAAAGAAGAAGAAGCAGGACCTTACGGGGTTGACGGTAGGGGGTAGGGAGGTGTCGAGGAGCTTGAAGGAACCGACAGCGGCGACGAGGAGGGAGTTGTGGGATTTGGACCAGGCTAGGTCGTAAATGCCGTCGGCGATGTCAAAGGAGAAAGGGGAGGTGATTAGGGCAGGTCCAGTTCTGCTGGAAAGGGAGAGGATGTGGAGTCAACCGTTGTCGAGGATGCCGAAGTTCTGGGCAGTGGCGACGGCGAGGAGATTGGGATGGAAAGGGGAGAACTTGACGGAGTATCCATAGAAGGGACGGCATCCCTCCTCAACGGCCGATCGATGGGGGATGTGTACCCGGGGGTCATGCCACATTAGCGCCATGCAATGTCAGTCGGCAGTTTAATGGTGGTTGACGGAGAAACGAGTTCCACGTAGACTTTCGTCGGCTGGTTCGGTTAACGGTGGTTAAAATTAATATAACGGTCAAATATTAAGACGTGTGATGATATTTTAAAAAGTTTAGGATAAATAGAAAAAAACGGCCACACTTTAAAAGTATAATTGATAATTTGATCATAAAAAGTTCGAAACAACTAAGTGCCATTAATTGAGAATTTCTTAATCTAATAACACGTATTTTTGAAAAAAAGAAATTCTAAAATTGAACCAATTACCATACAAACCTTGGTGTAGATCTCCTCGTAGGGAGAGTACCCATTACTACTACCACCGTATAAACCAAAAATACTTCATGTAAAGGACACTGCAATTTACTTTTTACCTTTTTTTATTTTTTTCGAATAAATTTATTGAATTTTTATCAAATATTCAATGGTTTGGTCCAAAATTGAATAAAAAGTCGTAAGGTCAGGACAAGACGAACGGAAGTTTTGAAACATAAGAGTCACAAAAGATGTGTTACATCTTAACGTTAGTCTATGAAATCATGTTCAATTCGTTAATACGCGAAATTACATTTCATCTTAACGTTAGTCTATACGATATTTTATTCAATAGGACACTAAGACAATCGGTTTTCCATTTTAACGTAGTTGGAGAAAAATATTTATGAAATAGGTTAGATAATTTTAAAATTTTCAATATCGGAAATATAAAGTCCGACTTCTAAAAAAACACAGATTGAACTTTATAAATCGAACTTCCTTATAATTGTTTTTTGTAATATGATTTTATAAGTCCGACTTCCTCAAAATCGGACCCGATTTCAAGGCCTTATTCTTAGAATCTCGAAATTGTCTACCCTACAAATTTTTTTCCTCGATTATGCTATTTGGGAACATAAATTCGAGTTCTCTATTCTTAAAACGAAATATTTTACATACTATAATTAACTACAGAGTTTTGCTCCCTAATACCGTTAGTTTGAAAAATATTTTTGAATTTATTGTTAAAATTTTTAAAATTCATAATTTACAGTAAAAAAGTCGAACTACGAGAGTTCGAATTCGGGTTACGTGAGATAACTCGAACTCAGAGTTCGACCTCCTTGCTTTCTTAAAAGGAAAGGCAGGGGGACGAGGGAGGGGCCGACCGGGGTAGAGGGAGACAGGGACGGGGAGCGGGGGGAGATGGGTAACGGGGTATTGACGACGCTAGAGGGAGGGGGCAGGGGAGGGGAAGTTTGGTAAAAATTTGATTTTTTTAATATAATTTGGGGAAGTCGAACTAATGCCTCTTTCGCTTCAACGTTTAAAAAATTTTTAAATGCGGTTATAGTAAGCCAAATTCGAACTCACAGTTTGAATTTTTCAAGACATAAAGAAGTTAAATTTTTAAAGTTTGAATTTGAGACGATAAATAAGTAATTTTAAAAATTTAAATTATAAATTTAAAAATATTAGCTTCGTAAATTCATAAGTTTAGTTTAGAAAGAAATTTATAAAATACAATTCGAATTTCGAAAACTCTCATGATAGAATGACTTTCAATTTAAAAAAATTATAATTATCCTACAACTTTTTTACAAAATAAAAATCGCGATTACAAACACAACCGAGGAAAAACGATATTCAAAATAGTTTACAAACTCATAGCGATATTTCATAATTTTTTTTCTCAAACCAAAAGTATAATTCCTTGCAATCCACCCTCAGCGCAGCACCAGCAACCAAAAAATAAAAAATAAAAATCCTTAAAACTCCCTCATGAATCCTGTCGTTGTTCGGTCGTGGCACATCCGCCTTGCTCTCCCTAAACTTCGTCCCACCTCTCGGGTGCCGTCTCTTCTCCATGGAAGGTAAAACTCGAGGGAAGTTCTGGGTTCGTTTGGTTTGTTAATGAATCGATGTCGGCCTCGTTCATGCTTCCCAATCGATTGATTGCCCTCTTGCTCGATCGACTGATTCATTGGTTGTTGGGTCATGGTTTGTTTATGGGTTTTGTGTTTAGATGTCGTCTTGGGTCTGGGGAATTGGCTGAAAGGAAAAAGGATGGAGCTTTTTGTATTGTTCTTGTTGTTGGGTCTGATGAATAAGTGATGGGAATTGATGATCGCCCTTGTTATGACTGGTATCGATTAATTGTAGTCCGATTATTAGACTTGTTTGGAATTCGGTTGGTTCGGCATCTGTTCGGAGGCCCTGATTGTGTTCTATCAGTGCGAGTTGAATCCGGTTACGGAATGGAGTGTCGTTCTCAACTGGATTTTAATCCAATCGATTTGCAGATTCTGGGGAAGACTCGATGTAGATTTGTGAATTACTTGTCTTGCTAGCTTACGTTCGTTGAAGCTGATTGAGCTGGAAATGAATGCGTCTATTTCCAGCACTGTTAGACAAGCCGCACGTGTTCTCTGGAGTCCCGTTGCCATCCCAGTACCATCAAATAGGAAGTCGCTTTATGGATTTAGAACTTTTTCGACAAGTGAAGGTGCGTGCGCATGTCCTTAATGCTTCTCCGGTGCACGAGTTGCTACGGAGTAATGCTATTCTAGACAAATGATGAGCCTGTCACTACCAGGGGCTTTTTCTGCTTCCAAGCAGATAAGAAGATGATTATCGATGTTCTATAAAGCAAATTTAATTCCACAATGAGATATGCATAGTCGATGAGTTAGAGCTAAATTTTTGCAGACGTTTGTCTCTTAACCATACTTTTCCCGACCTTTAGTTCTCTTCCATATCCTCACATGCATCCTTTATTCTTCTTCCAGGATTTTCTTCTTCATGCAAATGTGGGATTTTGTCTCTTTGCGAGCAACTTTCTTACTCTTGATTCCGAATGCTTTTACTTAATATCACGATACCCGAAACCAGCTTGCACTGTGATCCCTGGGTGGTTTTTACTTTTTCATTTTAAATTGATGACAATGGGACATTGAGGTTAGCAATCAAGTAGCTTCATTCACCTGTTTTCCTCGTGGGAATTTGAGTAGATAATCAGGAGGGAGATCACATGTCTTGTTCCAAGTTCGAAGGTTTTTTTATCCGCAAATTTGGTAGTCGCGGGATATAAAAATGTCAAACCCATCCTTTTCCATTTAATACATGTACTAGAAACTTCATGAATTAATTCACAAGTTATCATCTTGTCTAGCGGCTTATATGAGGCCTTTACTCTTTATCTTCTCTGTTAGACTTGTCAGCCAAAAAGTGTGTGCCATGTGACACAAAGGAAATGTGGCCGATGACTGAAGAGTCAGCGAACCTCCTGCTTCCCCAGGTTGGATTTCTTGGTGCCAATATCCCCCTTTTACTTGAATACAGTCCTTGGCTTTGCGGATTTTTACCTTTCTCACGGCTATCTTTTAGGTGAATGGATGGAAATTGGAAAAGGAATCCGAGGTCTTGAAGCTGAGCCGATCATGGAAAGTGAAGAGCTTTGTCAAAGGACTGGAGTTCTTCAGGCGTGTTGGTGATGTTGCAGAAGCAGAAGGCAAGCCTTTTTTCTGAATGACTTGTCAATCAATCTCTACTCTACTTACATGCAATTCTTTTAGCTCAAGTTAAAGCAAGCTGCCATTGACTTATTGATAGTTCAGGTCACCATCCAGACCTTCATCTCGTTGGCTGGAATAATGTTACCATCGATATCTGGACTCATTCAGTTGGTGAGTTAGCCTACTTCTTGTTGGTGCCTTTTCATCTTCATTCGAAGCAAATTCTGCATGTTATTTCTCTAAGGCATGGACTTGTTCTGATGTCTGAATCCTGATGCCTTCTGTCATGTTGTGACAAGAGTAGTCATTGGCCCTAAGCCCGTAAGCATTCAAGTCGCAGCCTTTTACTGCCTGAGGAAATATATTGGATGCATCTTATGGTAACTAAGTGATCGAGCATCTTAATTTGATGTACATAAGGATCAAGTTGATGCTATGTGAGATTGCGTGGAAGATCAAGTCGGAAGACTGGAATTGAATGTACACTGCATGATCTGTGATAGGGAATCCTGCTGATGATTTTCTCTCATGCTGAAGATATCCTCTTCTTTCATCAGGTGGATTGACAGAGAATGACTTCATACTCGCCGCCAAGATCAATGGTCTGGATCTTGGAGAACTACTGAGACGAAAGGCCAAAGCCGTGGATGCCCGGCTCGAAAAAGACTGAAAGGCCAAAGTTAGACTTTAACAGTTTTTCCTGTGCTCAGCTGGCTGGTGTAATAACCATGATAGGGGAAAGGCAGTAGATGGAGGGGCACTCTTGTGTTCATTCCCTTTTGTCTATGAATTGGAAATTTTGGCTCCCAACAGCTTTATTAGTTTCATGGAACAGGGTTTTTATGATTTGTGAGGTCCCAACAAGGAAAAGCACCCAGAATGATCAAAATCCTGGATTTCAGATATCACATGAAGCACTTTTTAAAGATGTCTTTGCTTTATTACCATGAAAATGCTGTCTTACTAAAGCCACTTTTTCATGATTGTTCCTCCTCAGCGCCAACAAGAAAAAGGCAACCCTGTAATTCACTATGTACAGCAAGCCATCCATTATATATATCAAGAACATTGAAGACTACAAATGTACAATTAATCAAATTGATACCACCAACTAATGCTTGATAAAGGTATACCACAAAATCCTTCCGGCATTATTTCCCTTTGGGTAAGAATTGTTTCTCACATCTTAAGGTAACCTGATTTCCTTATTCTTAGCAGTGTAGAGTATATGTCTTCCTCTTGTGATCCTCGTGGCTTCATGCCCTGATATGATGATACCCGGAAAACTGCAATCCAAATGCAAGAAGGATTCAGTCTCAGGACAAAACCCACGAAAGGGAACGGTATCAGCACGAAGCCTTCGTTAGCCTGTTACTATAATTTGCTCCAAATCCGAACAATCAGATGTCCAAGAACATGGAATTTCCAGCAGGGCACGATAGGAACCACGGGACAAGCAAATATAGATGAGTATACACAAGAACCATTCGCATAATTAAAAGGCGACTCTGACGGCACAGTGTTTCTTTTAACTTTACTTATTTATTCCATTAATGCTTCAAGTTCTATCCACCGAGTCCAGTCATGCATTGCTATATCGTAAAAGTGACGGAGTAGAACTAACGAGCATCAATTAC